>BGPR01000909.1:160318-188273 GCA_013235015.1 Araneus ventricosus
TTGCAACGTAAAAATCTTTATTATACAGCAGTGGTGTATCTAAGTTATGCTGATGCAATACAGTCTCAAACCACAGTACCGTGACGTTTGAAGGTCACGACAGTTCCCCCTTCGTCACCCCCTGGAGCTTGCGCGAAAAGCTATGGCACATTTTACGCAGATGGTAAAGAAACTCTTTTAGCTCATCACGAAAAAAATTCTCTCATAATTCAGCGAATTACGTTAGAAGTTCAAAGCCAACTTATCACCCATGTCAGAATCTTCCAGCACTGCTTAATTTACGACTAAACCCTTGCGTCCAACGAAATGATTTCAAATTATTCCTAGCAAAACATGCTAAAAATTGAGGAGAGAATAATTCCAACAGATGGCGCTAGCCGTAGCCAGGGAGAAACTCACCGTTCCGGAGAAAGAACTTCATTCGAAAAGAATTTTTTTAACCCTTTAAGAAAAAAAATTATTAAAAACGAACGGACAAAGATATTTTAACCGTTCTTGTTTTAAATGAGAGATAAATACCTCTGTTGTTACCATAAAAAAACTGAAAATCATAGGTTTATTAGAACGTTGGATGCGAGGGAAAAAACATTGACAGTTAAAAATATAAGGAGAAAGTGACAATTTTTAAAAAAATTCTCAAAATTCAGTAAATTACGTTAGAAATTGAAAACTAACTTCATTAGAACGGAAATCGCATGCTCTTTCCGATGGTGTATATACTTGTATCGTAAACTTATTCGTAACTATTCTATTGAGAAATTAGTGCGAAAAATCAACCAAAACAACACAAAACATTAAATAAAAAAAATTCTAGATTAAAATTTAAAATTTCGGCTTCGAGTTGCATTCAGTCACAATTATGAATACCTGTGTGCCAAATTTCATGGCTGTAAGTGCGATAGATTCGTCTGGACATCGCAGACAAACACACACACACACACACACACACACACGCACACAAACATTGCCTTTTATAAGTATAGATATATATATATAACTGACTGCCTTTAACTTCGGACATGTAAAGAATAGACAATAACTCACATTTTACACTTAAAATTCGATCCGGAGGGCAGTTAGGGGACCGTCTACAGACTGTTGAAGACAGAAACGTTTTTGGCCCTCCCTGCTTCACGGAATACTGATAACAAGATGAAACTTTAAGAAATGGTAATGTTTAATGTGCATAATACTTACAGGAATTTTCGTAAACTCGGCACAAATATTTGGGAAGATATAAAGGTTTCCTTAAAAAATCTCTAATTTTCCCACCTGTTTTTTGCTTTTAACATGCAGAGTTTTTTGTTATATGATATGAAACTTACAGAAAAGATGACAATATGTTAGATAAGTGTTTAAAAAAAATTAGGAAAATAATTTTTCAATATTACAGGCCTTAGGAGCATTTTTAGTAAATAATGTTTTACTGCGCATGCACGAAACATAGTGTAATTTTTCTTTCACGTCATTAAAGCCGGATATATAGGGAAACTTATATAAAAAAATTCAGTTCGATATCTTTAGTATTCAGAAGATATCGGCATTACAACGAGCAGAATTTTAGCTGCTGTCAAAGAAAAGCTAAAAGGTGAGGGGTTGCACACAAATTGATATTTTTTAAACTTAAATCTTTAAATAGTTATATTGAATTGTATAGTGGTTAGAATATGCTGGATACCCATAAAGACATCAATTACGTGCATAACTTAAATTCCAGCTAATTAGGCACTATAAATAACAAAAATTTTATTACTTTAATTTTATCATTTACATGATTATTAACAAGTTACATATTACAATTTTACGGCAAATCGATATTTTTAAGTATTTATTTTATGGCGAAACGATTTTTTATCTAATTAATTTCTTTTCTTAAAATATTTTAATAATTCTATATATATTTTTATATATATATTTATTCCTTACAAATATTAGATGCCTATACAGCAAATTCTAACCACTATATAATTCAATATAACTATTTAAAGATATGAGTTTAAAAAATATCAATTTGTGTTCAACCCCTCATCTTTTAGCTTCTCTTCGACAGGAGCTAAAATTCTGCTCGTTGTAATGCCAATATCTTTCTGAATACTAATGATGTTGAACTGCATTTTTTATATAAGTTGCCCTATATATCTGGCTTTAAAGTTGTGAAAGAAAAATTACTCTGTTTCGCGCATGCACAGTAAAATATTATTTACTGAAAACGCTCATAATTCCTCTAATAATCAAAAATTCTCTTCCAAATTTTTGCAAAATGCTTCTCTAACATATTGTCATCTTTTCTGTAAGTTTCGTATCATATAACAGAAAACTCTGCATGTTATAAGCAAAAAACAGGTGTGAAAATTTGAGATTTTTTAAAGAAAACCTTTATATCTTCTCAAATATTTCTGCCGAGTTTATGAAAATTCCTGCAAATACTATGCACATTAAACATTACCATTTCTGAAAGTTTCATCTTGTTATCAGTATTCTGTGAAGTGGGGTGGGCCAAAAACATTTTTGTCTTCATCAGTTTGTAGACGGTCCCGTAAATGCCCTCAGGACTGAATCTTTAATGTAAAATGTGTCTTATTGTCTGTTCTTTACATGTCCGAAGTTTAAAGGCAGTCAGTTAAACCATTCCGGAGAAATTTTAAAAAATGTGAAAATCTGTAAGTGTCCGGATACTTTTAGGAATATAGTGTATGTGTTTAATTTTCTGATGCATTTGTGTAAATACATATTATTCTTTCCATCGTCTGTTAATAGGTGGACAACATCCCGAAGAAATACCGTGTCTAACATCTGATGTCTACCTAGTATTTACAGCATGTGAAAATGTTATCTATGCATGGAGAAAAGGAACTGAGGTGGATATATTTTATTTTTTGAAAATATTTTTGGATGAGAAATGATTTTGCCCTCTTTGATTTTGGAAGTAGTTAAACCTATATTTGTAAAAGTTTTACCTGTTTTTTGTAAAGTGGAACAAATTGCATATACTTTTTTCATTGCTTATTTCTTCACTAGCACAGTTCTCTGCAGTTGGGAAGCTGTTTCCCAAAATACACATTTTGAAGTCTAGCTGTTTCTGCAAAACATGGCAGAAAAATTCTAAAGTGTGATTGTAAAATTAATTTTTGCATTAAAAGCAATATATTGTGAACACTTAGGTACAGTTTGCAGTAAGGCGTACAAAATACATAAAATTGTATTTGATTTTCAATTGCATAACTCTACCCAATTATATGTGGTAGAACCTCCTAAAGTGAATGCTATCAAACCTCCATCCAAAGAAAAGTAAAGTGAAAACATATGTATATATTTTTCACTTCCACTATTTAAGCTGTCTTGCTTACAGCTATTGTAATCTGTGATGATATATAAAAATGATTATAATTAAGTTCGTTTTGATGAAAGACGGAATAAATGAAGTAAAGTTAAAAGTTCTTCATTTCTGAAAAATAGCAATATTTTATATTGTTGGAAAAAATTGAATAATCAGAAAATAGGGAAGTTAACGAACCATTTGATGTCCCCTGCAGCAGCCAAGTAGAAAACTTCAATTAAGGTACTCATGCACATCATAATTTATCAATTAAAATAGTGCTGAGGAATACATTTTTGTATACTATTTGTAAGTAAGGGCAGGGAATACATGATTTTTGATGAATGAACCCTGTGATCTGAAAGTATATTATCTTAATTTTTTTCTTGTATCTGATTCATGATGCACATTAATTACTTTTTAGTTGTGATTACAGATATTATTCAATTCTTACTATTAGTTCACACTCTCCCTATATTTATATATCTTGTACAAATTTTGCAATCGATTTTAAACTAACTTCCCAATGAGCTGGAGACTTGAAACTTTAAACATAGCTCAGAAATAGATGACGATGCAATATTAATTCGCTTTCTTGTGTGTCTATCTGTCTGTTTGTCTGTCATTTCATATTTTGCATGACGCATGCGCAGTATGTTTTTCATTATATCTCGAAAAATATTAACATTACAGACTTGGTTCTTGGGTATATGGATGGCCCATCGAAGCACCCCTATATTTTAGCCATATCTTTTCACATGCGCAGAACCTTTTTCATTATATCTCGAAAACTATTAATTATTAAAGTAGGAATTGACTTAATTAATTTTTTTTATATTACTAGTTTTTCATATCTATTTAAATGGTCAAAATTCTATTCTTGTGTAATTAAATGTATATAATCTGTATTGTATTATATGCGTTATTTTGCTTTTCATCCTTGGAATTATATTTTGTGAAAATGAAATACAAATATTAGAACATTTTGGAATCCTGCATCATAAATTTAGCTATTAACGTTTTGAATTGAGGTATGAAAGTAATTTGTAATTCCAATTAAGAATTGGAATTAACTTTTGTCATAAAGTAGTGTCTCTTAAATAATTAATAGCCTTTAAATGCACATCTTTAAAAATCATTTCACTCAGGCTGTTTGTATTTTCATGCTTTTTCAGTAATTACAATCTAAGCAATTTTTCCTTGAAATGTTGTAAAAGGTAACATCTCTATATACTTTTGATGACTCCATTATTTTTTTTTCAAAATCCAAATTTCATCCTTTTAGTACCCGGTATCATATAGGTAGCAGGAATAGCAGATATATCGAATTTCTAATTTTCTTTTAGCTATGGACCACTACTTCGGCAGTAGATCTAATCGTCTGAGCAAAGCTTGCACATTTTGTACCTATTGTTACAAAGCTATAAAGTTGTTTCCCTGAGATGCTAATCTTGGCGACCATTTTGGAGGCGAAGTTGGCGACTTTGGTGACAGAAAGAATTTTCTAGAAGGACCTCGAACTTTCAGTCTATTTCTACTAGTTTCAGGAACTTTCTGGAGATTACGTCACTTCCTACGTAATGAAATAACTTCCTGTTGAAAAAGTATAAAAGCAAGCTCTCAAGCCAAGAAGAGGCAGTTGGAATTTGATCAGCAAGCAAGCTGGGGAGCTAACATGAAACCTTTGAGCGCTGTGCTGAGATTTTGATAGTCTCTGTTGTGAATTTTTATTATTGCTGTGTTAATACTTGTGCTACGTTTCTTTGTTAGAATATTTGTAAAATAAACAGCTTTATTTTTTTTTAAATCCTGCTTATTGGACTGCATTCACGTACACCCACAAGACGATTTTTAACATTTGGTCTCAGAAGTGGGATATTTAGATTTTCCTGTGAATACCAGAGGCCGGACCTTTAACCAGATCTATGGATAAACAATTTGAAAAGCTGTTTGCCATGATGGCAGGATTGGAACAGAAAACGGAAGCTGGAGAAGCGATGCGATCCGGACAAGAGAGAATGGAGGGAGGACGAGATGAAATGAAAGGAATGATTGAAGAAGTAAAGGGCGAGGTCCAGAAGAAGATTGAAGAAGTAGAAGGAAAAGTTGAAATGAGGATTGAGGAAGTGGAGCATAAAGTTCAAGGAAAGATCGGCGATATTGAGAGGCGGCTCAGTGAACTTAAGGATAAACCACTCGGTTCTTCGGTAAATCCAGAAGTCATGTATTCCCGGCCGACAGTTATACCCTTGACATTCGACGGGCTAACATCATGGGCAGTGTTTAAGACTCAGTTTAACGTTGTGAGCTCTACAAATGGATGGGCGGATTTTGTGGAAGCCAGTCAACTTGTGGCATCGCTTTGAGGGGCACAGTGGAGGTTCTTCAAGTTACTCCAGCTGATAAGTTGACAGACTTAACGACCATCGAGAAAGCTTTGGAATCCAGATTTGAAGACAGCCACCTGACGCAATTTTACAGAACCGAACTGAAAACAAGAAGACAGAAGAAAGCCTTCAAGAATTGGCTGCCGATGTGGAACGACTAATGAGCTTGGCCTACGCCGAGTGCCCTCTGGATGTTCGGGAAAGTTAAGCAGCCCAGTACATCGTCGATGTCATCAGAGACGAAGACACGCAACATTCAACCAGATTGATGGATGCAAAAGATCTAAAATCATCTCTGGCTTATAGTATGAAATATGAGGCTGCGAGAACTGTTTCCAAGGCATCCAGACACGTCATATCAATCGAGACGGAATATTATATGAGTAGAGAGAGAGAGATGATAAATTTGAATTCTTCTTTTACTGGCTGGAAAAATTATTAAACAGTAGTGTTGCTGGAAAGAAGAACACTCCTCGGCGAAACTCTAAAACGTGACTTGTTGGAAGTGCAACAAGAAGGGGCACGTGCAGAGGGAGTGCCAGGCAATTACTTTGAACGAGAAAAACTAATAAACGGCTGTCTTGCGGGGCGAAGGCTGAATTCTCTGAATAAAGCCCCTGAAGATGGACCGAGATTCTCCTCACTTAGCGGAAAGAAAAATGGAGTCTACTTAGATAGATCTATTTGCGGTATCCAGTGTTTGATGTTGGTGGATACAGGTGCGAACGTCACTCTTGTAAGAACAGACTTGTCACAAAAATTGAAGGAACAGCTTATTTACACGGCTCCTAATATTTCTTTAAAGACCGCTGCTGGTGAAAAAACAGAAATATGAGGCAAATTGGATGCATCCATTGAATGTGGGTCAAGAAAATTTCATCACAGAATCTACGCAGCTGACGTCACCGATCCCTGTATTCTCGGCCTGGATTTCCTTCAAAAATTTATCTTTACAGTACACCTGGAGAAGAACGAGATACGGACATTAGGAGAGGAAATTCCTCTGTTGTCAGCCAGGGTACAGCATTCAAAGTCGTGCTCGGTGTTGGCCAAAAGAGAACTATAATACCAGCAAGATCAGTATGTCTTATCCAGGGAGTCCCTGAAGTTCCTGGACAGTTCAGATATGCTGTAATGGGCGTTTCAAGCCACGTCTCCCAGAAAGGTGTTCTCGTGGCGGCCACACTCGTTGATTTGGAAATGGAAGCCATTCCCGTTAGAGTTCTGAATTTAAATAATGAAACCAAGATTCTGGACAAAGGAGCTGTTATTGTTACCTGTGAACCAGTGGCGGATATCGTCGCTCGTCCTCAAGAATATTCTGGAGCACAACATAACCGTCAACCTTGGAGAATTTTGAAATACTTGATGAAGAACAACTAACAGCAGTAAGGAAGTTATTTAATGAATTTCAGAACTTGTTTTCGACCTGTGATGCTGATGTCGGCCGTTGCAATATTACAAAACATAGAATTAATACAGGTGACCATCCACAAATCAAGCAATACCCAAGACGTTTGCTTCCTGCAAGAAAAGAAGAAGCAGATCATCTAGTTAAAGAAATGGTTGACAATGGGATAATTGAGGAATCATCAGGCCCTTGGGCTTCAGCTATTGTGCTTGTTAAAAAGAAAGATGGATCAACACGATTCTGTGTTGACTACAGACAGAACAGAACTCCACTTCATGTCCCTGCGACTATAACCTTTTCATTTAAACAGTGTAGCGGAAGAGACATCGGAAGACGCTCCTTAACTGTCTGGCAAATAAAATCAAAGGCAGAGAGATGAAGAAGGTTACC
Organism: Araneus ventricosus; assembly: GCA_013235015.1. Lineage (NCBI taxonomy): Eukaryota > Metazoa > Arthropoda > Arachnida > Araneae > Araneidae > Araneus > Araneus ventricosus. The sequence goes on from BGPR01000909.1 coordinate 167,823, forward strand.
AGGAAACTGAACGAAATTACGAGAAAAGACAGTTATCCCCTACCACGAATAGGCGACACCCTAGATGCTTTGAATGGAAGTCAATGGTTTACGACACTGAATTTGAAAAATGGATACTGTCAAGTTGAGATCCAACCTGAAGATAGAGAAAAGACAGCCTTCACCACTGGACAAGGATTTTGGCAATTTAAGGTAATGCGTTTTGTACTTTGTAACGCCCCAGCAACATTCGAAAGACCGATGGAGACAGTATTACGTGGACTATCGTCTGAAGCCTGCTTAGTGTATCTAGATGACATTATAATAGTAGGGCGAACATTTGAAGAACATCTTAAATAACCTTTGCAAAGCATTCCAAAGGCTACAAAAAGCCAACCTAAAGTTAAGTCCCAAGAAATGCAGGTTTTTCCGAAAGGAGGTTACTTACCTCGGACACGTTATTTTAGCAGAAGGTGTTAAAACGGATCCAGAGAAAATTAAGGCAGTAGTTGATTGGCCTCGTTCACAGACGGTACACGATCTCCGAAGTTTCCTTGGACTGTGCACCTATTATCGTCGTTTTGTGAAAAAATTCTCCACAATAGCAAGACCTCTACATAAATTAACTGAAGCTAAATCAAATTTTAATTGGACCGAAGAATGCGAGAAATCTTTCAATAGTCTAAAGTAGGCTTTGACATCTTCTCCTATTTTGACCTACCCCCGGACTGACAAAGATTTCATTTTGGATACAGATGCTAGTAATGAAGGAATATGAGCCGTGCTATCCCAGCACATTGGAAACGAGGAAGGCGTTATCGCTTACTTCAACTAGAGCTTGTTTAAGGCAGAAAGAAATTATGGTGTCACACGTAAAGAATTATTAGCCATTGTCAAATCCATAGAGCATTTACATCACTATCTTTATGGAAGAAAATTTCTTCTCCGGACCGATCATGCTTCTTTAAGATGGCTTTCGAATTTTAAGGAACCTGAAGGCCAGATAGCTCGCTGGGTCCAAAGACTTCAGGAGTATGATTTCGAAATTCAGCATCGCAAAGGGACCTCTCACGGAAATGCAGATGTCCTCTTTCGAAGACCCTGTAGAGAAAGCTGCAAACATAGCACGAATGTCAAGAAAAAATTCTGAATGGAGACAGATATTTCCGTGAAAGTTTTAACAACGGCAGCTGTAGATCCCTGGTCTTCATGTGAGATCTAAAAGGCGCAGATAGAAAATCCTTCTATTAAACCAATTCTGGAGAAGAAACTAAATTCGGCGGATCGACCAACTTGGCAAGAAATCGCTCCGGAGAGTCCTGCAAAAAATCGATACTGGGCTTTTGGGACTCTTTACGTCTTAAGGACGGTGTTCTATACCGTAGATGGGAGAGTGATGATGGAAGCTCCTGTCGATGGCAACTAATTCTCCCAAAGAGTAGAATTCCAGAAGTTCTGCGAGAGACACGTGATACCGCAAGTGGAGGACATTTTGGAGTCATGAAAACTTTAAGTAAAACACCAGAGCGATTTTAATGAGATCGACTTCGTGCCGACTTTGAAAAATAGTGTAGAGAATGCTACGCTTGAGGAGCCCAAAAAGGACATAAAACAAGGACTACAGGTCTCTTGCAGCACTATAATGTGGGCGCACCATTTTAAAGAATGGCTTTGGATATCTTAGGACCTTCTCCAGTAACAACAAAAGGCAATCGATGTGTCCTAGTATTAATGGACTATTTTACCAAGTGGCCTGAGGCAATTCCCATTTGAGATCAGAAAGCCTCGACTGTAGCTGAAGAACTCGTACGAAGCTGGATTTCATGTTATGGCGTGCCTATGATATTGCATTCGGATCAAGGTACAAATTTTAATTCTGCCCTCCTTACTGATCTTTGCAAGCTTCTGGGAATTCTGAAAGTCCGAACGACCGCGTTACACCCCGAATCCGATTGCATGGTCGAGAGATTTAATCGAACGGTTTTAAATCATCTGTCTTTATTTGTTTCGAGGAACCAGACAGATTGGGATACACATTTGCCACTCTTTCTCTTGGCCTATAGGAGCGCAAAACATGAGGTTACCAGCTCGACTCCAGCGGAAATGCTTTTTGGTCGAACGCTACGATTGCTCTGTGATATTCTCTTTGGAAGACCGAGTGTAACGCCTTCCTCACTGTCTGAAAACACGAAAAATTTGGAGGCATGTTTGGAAAACGAACGTGCGTTTACCAGAGAGCGAATTAAACTGGCCAGCGAACGAATGAAAACTCGTTACGACTCCAGAGCAACATACCACCATTTTAAGAAGGGAGATCTAGTCTGGATGTATAACCCGAAGCGACGGAGAGGCCTGAGTCCCAAGTAACGAGATAAATGGGAAGGACCGTATACTGTTGTTCAAGAAACAGAACAATGTTTTCTACAGAGTACAGAGGTCGCCCAACGCCAAGCCAAAAGTCATCCATATAAATCGTCTAGCTCCATACAGGAACACTGATCATAGTTCTATGTAATGAGACTGCCGGGACGTGCAGTCTTTGAAGAGGGGAGAAATGTTACAAAGCTATAAAGTTGTTTCCCTGAGATGCTAAACTTGGCGACTATTTTGTCGACTTGGCGGCGACTTTGGCGATAGAAAGAATTTTGTAGAATTACCTCGAACTTTCAACCTATTTCTACTGGTTTTACGAACTTTCTGGAGATTACGTCACTTCCTGTTGAAAAACTATAAAAGCAAGCTCTAAAGCCAAGAAAAGCGGTTAATTTTGATCAGCAAGCAAGTTGGTGAGCTAGCAAGAAACCTTTGAGTGCTGTGTTGAGATTTATTGGTAGTCTCTGTTGTGAATTTTTACTAGTGCTGTGTTAATACTTGTGCTACGTTTCTTTGCTTAGAATATTTGTAAAATAAACAGCTTTATTTTTTAAATCCTGCTTATTGGACTACATTCACGTACACCCACAAGACGATTTTGTAACACTATAGTGCAACAAATTTTATTAGGGGCAATTGACATAAAACTGTTAAACGGGCTGCATAAGTGTTTATAACTCACATATTATACTTGTTTCAGTGTTTTAAAATATGAAATGCTGTAATTTCTTGTTTAATATTAATAGTAATAAAATTACAGCACATCACACTTTCCCGTTTATTTTAAAATGTGTAGTCTATTTTATTTCTATTATGTAAAATGGTATTCAGACAGAAAAGATATAATAATGTAATTATTTACTATAAAAAATGAGGATGATTTATATATCGCTTTCTAGGAAATCTGTTAATATTTAAACTTTTCTTGATTTTACAGCTAAAACATGTGTATAAAGGTCCCAAAGAGAATGTGCTGTTGCTTCTTCTATTTGGACCTCATTTGATTGCAGTGTATGAAGACAGTACACTGATTTTATGGGATATAAAAGCTGAAGGTAACTATACTTCAGTACAAAATGGCACGTCTTATTTAAAAAAAAAGGTTTTTTAGTGTGAAATTTATTGGTGTTTTTCTTTCTCAGAAATAACAGCAGAGACACCTTTCACTAATTTCTCTATCTCAGCAATTGTCCATCCAAGTACATATCTGAATAAGATTCTACTTGGTAGTCTACAAGGAAGCTTGCAGTTGTGGAATTTGAGAACTAATAAGCTCATTTACACATTTGATGGTTTGTGATCTCCTGTAACAGTGCTAGAACAAGTAATAAGATGTTCAGATTATTAATACAATTTTTACAATATATTTTTTAATCAAATTTTATAAATATTCTTTAACTTCTTATTTGTTTACCATATATTTTAGGAAATTTGAAAAATTGTCAATTATTTTATAAACTTACATTGTGGAAGGCAGAAACATACAATATTATTCTTCCTAGTTCTTAATATATATATAACTTACTTTGCCTTTTTTAGTTTATAATTTTAATTCTCAAATAATTGTTTTGCAACTGATTTTGTTGATCACGAATGAAGTAATATGCCTTTTAACACTTTCGAGACTGACAGGGCATTCTAGTACATTCAAATCAATGCAATTCTTAAAAAATCAATGGCAGAAGTGTTAATTAATCCTTTGACTTGATTCATGCTTTTTGAAAACTTTATTGTTAATTTCTCATTTAAAGTTGAAATTTTTTTATGAAACATGCTTTACAATACAAAGTTGAGACAAAATGAATTTTAAAGAAAATAAAATAGAAATCATTTTCAAGTTGTAAACATCTGAGAAATTTTTTAGAAATGATAAATTTTAAATTTAATGAAATTTGTTTCAACTGTTATTTTATTTGCTAAATTTAATCTAATCGTATTTAATAATTGGTGTGCTGTTTGTAGGATGTATTTACTTAAATAATTAAGTCAGTTAATTGTATTGATTTGACAGGGTTCATATGCTCCTTGAAAGCGATTTTAATTTTCAAGCACTATGGAAGCTCCTTGAATTTGGGTTTAACTCCTTATAAATTAAGTGATTTTTAATTTTTAACATTTCTTTTAATAAATGTGTACTACGTTTCACCGATAAGAAGGATTCTAAATTTCCACCGTATAAATTACCCAGTATTTTGCACGGATTTTTCCACGTGGTGAGTTGGAACTTGTCAATGGTTCTATTACGTCACCCTATCCCACCCATGGCCTTTACCTCAGGCCATCCCAAATCCTGGGAAGTAACCTTATCGCTCCTTCTAAAAATTTATGGCCCTCGCGCACCAACAAGCAACCATCGAATGATTCATTGTAGCTGACATTCCAGCCCCCCAATGAAATAACGTGGATTTGTCTTCGAAAGTCAAACATCGACGAGTTCAAGGACAAGACAAGATAGTTAAAATATTCAGGGATAAGATTCTTCCGCTTTTTGGCGGATTTCCGCTTTTTTGTTATTTTGGAGAAATTCCGTTTTTTTTCACTCTCAAAATTCCGGTTTTTTTTTCCTTCAGATTTTTTATTTTTTTTCTCCCTCCAAAAATTTACTTTTTCTTCCGAAAATTCCGCTTTCACACAAAGAAAAGAAACCTTCCTAAAGAAATAGGAAGGTTTCGAAAGAAAATTCTTGGAAAATATGCTCAATAGTCCGGCTTAACTCCACCGGCTAGGAAACTAGCTGATTCATCTTCTACTGACGAATCAACATTATATCAGCAAGCTCTGCAAGGATGAACATTCCAACATTCTGTGCCATTCAAAGTATTAAGTACCACCTTTTTGCAGAAAACAAAACCTCTGTGGCATATTTTGCAAAAAAAAAATGCATGAACATGTTAAAAACTTAAGGTCATCTTGTAGAGCGTACTAAGATGAAGAAATAAGAAAAGGAACAAAAACAAATAAATAAACTACATAAAAAAAAGAAAAACTATTGTCAAAAGAGGCAACTAAAACGCTGTGTGCAAATGCATCAAAAAAGCAGAGAATAAGACATAAAAAATTCTTCTCAAAATAAATAATAAAACAGATGATTAACCCAGGCATTCTACAGATAATGTTATCCCAACAACTATGCCAGTAATTAAACAGAGAGATGCTAATGAAGACTGTGCAAAAACTTTAGAATTTATTGAAAATAAACTTGCAGAGGATGCAAACACATCCTTTATAGAAAAAAAAATATGTCAAAGATAGGAGCCCTCCAGAACAAGGGGTGAAGCGTGTTAATGGAGGTATGTTACCAACAAAAGCCACACAAATAAAAAACGAACGAAAACCACTTCTTTAACAATTAAGGAAATGTTTCAAATAACAATAATGATAAATGAATTTTCCATTGTAACTGTACAATTTCTCGACCCCTCTTACTTTATAAGATGGAAAATCATTGTGCTGTTACTTTTGCAAATATGTATAGAAGTAAAACAAAATTCAGTATATGATACATTATTATAAATTATAAAGAGCTAATACACTTCACACAATTACATGAAGCAAAAGAAATTATTTGTCCTTATTTTTATTTATTTTTTGAGCTAACTTTCATCAAAAGGCTATTAAATATGATTCTTCTCTGACTTCTGTTGGATGAATATTGCATCTCAGTGATGTACAGGTGGTAAATATGTTTTAATGTCTAATTTTGTATTTTCTGATGCCCCTGATGATGTGTTAAACTTGTTTGTTAACTTAATGTGAATGATTTAATAATAATTTAATATTCTTTTTTCTTATTTATACGTACTGAATTACAAATAATTAAGTTATTAATTATTATAGTGTAATATTTTCATCATGTTGCATGTTCTGATACAAATTTTTTTGCTCACGTATGATTTCAGTCTTTTTGCTTTTCTGCCAATCTCATCCCTGCTATTTCATCCATTTGCAAATCGTTCGAATTCAAGGGATGCTTCCTGGATTTGTTCAGTTTGCTCAAAATACCACCCAACGGAAAACTTAGCAATGTTTTAAATACCCTAATATTTTTGCATGCTTTAAGAAAGGAACCCTTTTTCATGCGTAAATATGAAAATTTTGAAAACACTCCTTAAATACTCTTTCATTTTTAATTTAAAGAATCAGTAAGAACCCTGTTTGATTTTTTTTCTTTAATCATATATCATTTACATGAATTTATTTTATTTGTTGAAAAGCCGTACGTGTTTCAAAAGTCAATGTGTCATGCTTTAAGTTGGTTTAATTATATCTATGCATATATTTATATCCAGGCACCAGCAATAAATGTCGTAGCTGTTGGTTTAGAATGTGGAGACATCTACATTCATAACCTGAAATTTGATGAAACACTCATGAAATTTTCTCAGGACTGGGGAGCAGTTACTGGACTATGTTTTCGAACAGGTAAAACCTCTTTAAATTATTTTAAATTATGAAGGAGATATTTCGGATTCTTTTTTAAAAAATTATATTAGAATACATTTTATGATTAAAATGAATTTAAAAAAAATCATTTTATATTTTGAAGTATGTTAGACACTCTTATTGCATTCAGTCATTTTGTACTGATTATTTAATGTTTTTTGCTTTTGCTTTTTAATTTCATTGTTTCACAAAGAAACTTGAATATCTATTATGCTAAAAATATCCCTCTCGGCAAGCTAGAAGGCAAAGGTAGATTCCTTTACGTTAATGTTACAAAAGTAAAGAAATAATACATATTGATCAATACCTACATAGCCAATGACTTTATTGTTTAGACACATTACAATATTTGCATCATTATTCTGCTTTCATGATATTTAATTTTTAACTATATCAAAGTTTTATCATTCTACTCAAAAGGTTATGCTAGATTTATTGATCAGTACACTGCTCAATTTTTTTCATATCCCAACACATAATCATTTTGTCTAAAATATTCTGATAGACAAAATTCTTTTATGGATGGACTATTTTGCTATTTAAAAATTATAAAGTCAATTGAAACACAATTTTTTTAATGAGAATATCAAGTAAACCAAATGATTTATATCAATTAAACCAAATGATTTATATGAATTAAACCAAACGATTTTTAATAAAATATTATTTATACACAAATTTGTTTTCGTGTGAAATGCTTGTAAATAAATTGAAGATATCAATTGAACCAAAGGATTTTTCTAAACCCTCGAATGCTGATTTTCTTTATATGTTATTAATATTTTTTTAAAGAATGGCATACAATTTATTTAAACATTATGACGCGTTTCAGCTTTATTTACTTAAATTAGCACTCAACGGAGTTCCAACATAAATATTTCTATCTTCTGCCTCTTTTATTTTTAATTAGAATGAGAAAATCTGTTCCACGAAGAAATTTTCAAATCTCTTATCTTTTCAAAAAGTTAGACTATTCAAACGATTTTCGATAAACCGCGGAAGGTAATTTTTATAAGTTAGTAAAAATTTTAAAGAATGGGACGAAATTTAATTAAAAAATTTTCAGTGGCAAATTAAATACGTGTTTACCGCATAGGATATGAAGACACCCATTTGGAACAGTGAATTTAAATCTCCATCGACAGTTAAAACCAATTAGTCGGGTATTCAATCAATTTTAAAGTCACAGAAAACTTCAATAAAATATTTAAGTTAATGAGATATTCAATATCAATAACGAAACAGGGAAATCTTATTTTTAAGCATCTATTCTCAGGTTTTGGCTATTTTATATTAAATTTACTAAGCAAATCTAGGGTGACACCATGTATTAATTAAAATAAACTATTTAAATAATTAAAATTAACTATTTATTTAATTGGGACTTCTTTTTCTAATTAGGATTTAGGAATAAATCTTCAATAAAACCTTTTTTATGCTTCATAGCATTTCTTAGCAATAGTTTGGATTTATCTTAATATAAATAAAAGTCATTGTGGGTATATATGCATCTATGTTCCACATCTCCTCTTAAACCACTGGGCTGATTTAAGTCACATTTTGCACGCTTATTGTTTAAGATTAGAGAAAGATCACTGTCTACTTTTCAAAGCGCAAAAGTTAGATAAAATTTCAGTTAGTTAAAAATTATGCAGGATTTGGGCGTTTTCCCACAATATCTTTTGAAAAAAATATCTCACGAAACTGTTGTTACATCATAGTTAATTTCAAAATATTAGCTCTCAGTGACATAAAGTTCATTTCAGTACAATTTTTTCTCTCATTTTAATAACTTTCAATATTAAATTTATACACAATTCGTAATAATATTTTTTTATTATTGAAGAACAAGAATAATACAAAGGACTGTTACCGGAATACATTTACAGAATCTGGAAGAACGTTAAAAGAAAATTTTGAAAGTAGACGATTAATAATTTATATCGGGACCAACTATTGATTTTATTTATTTTCATGTTTTTAATTTTTGAAAAATTAATTATTTAATCTAATTGTTTCAAAATATTAATTAAAACCTGTCTTATACTTCTGTATTTGCTAACAGAATTTTAAGTGCGTATATAACAAATAATTATTATATTTTTTAGTTAATAGTAGTTTTTAAATTAAAAATATTATACATGAAACCATTTTAATCCGTAGCAACGTTGGGTATATCAGCGAGTATACTGTTTAAAAAGTGGAAACGAATGCGAGTGATGGGAGTATTTCAACAAGGTGTCACAGTTTAAAACATACTGTAATGTATCATAAACGGGAAGGAGGCGGGTTGAAAATCGCTTTTCAGCTCATAATTTCTAAACAATTGCAGCTATCAAAAAGCTCGCAACATAAAAACTGTTCGTTGTGATAAGATGATAATTCGCCTATTTGGAATTTTTTCTATCTTCAAACGTAAGGCAGTTATGGTAAAAGAATAAGTTGGGGAAGGGAAGGGAATTGAAAATCATTTTTCAGTTCATAACTTCTAAGCAATTTCAGCTGTTAAAAGGCTTTCAGTTTAAAAGTTGTTCGTTAAGACGTTAAGTTCTTTGATAAGATGATAATTCGCCTCATTGAAACTTACTTTCTATCTTCAATCGTAACAGTTATGGGGAAATACTAAGTTGGAGGGATTGAAAATGGCTTTTCAGCTCACAACTTCTAAGCAATTGCAGATATCAAAATACTTTCAATACAAAAATTGTTCCTTATGATAGGCAATAATTCGCCTAGTTGGATTTTTTTCCTATTTCCAAACATAAAGGAATTGTGGCCAAACGAAAATATCAACCCCCACCATTTCCACCCCCTTGGAGCTGGATAGCCGATCTACGAACCCGGCTGAGACTTTCACCATCTTTACAACATATCCCTCGCTGGTTACAATCTAAGCAAAATTACTCTAGTTATCGTATTCACAAGATAACCTGGGCAGAGCCTTTAGTCCGGAGATATAAGGAAAAGAACATTTCGCCCTCTATTTTCATAAGCATTAGAGATGAAAGAGATTGGAAGAGACTGCAAATTACGTTAGCTTTCCAACAAGGGGTAACATGCATGAATGAAATGTTTTTTTAAGTTGGGGGAAGAGGGGGAATCACTTTTCAGTTCATAACTTCTAAGCAATTGCAGCTATCAAAAAACTTTAAATACCAAAATTGTTCGTTATGATAAAGCGATAATTCGCCTAATTTCAATTTTATTTCTATTTTTAATTTGAAAGGAATTATTGGGAAATGAAAATTTCAACCCCCTCCATCATTTCCACCCCCTTTGAGCTGGGTGGCCCATCTACGAACTGGGCTGAGATTTTTACTATCCTTACAACATATCCCACGCTTGTTAAAACAAAATAAAAATAACTCCACTTATCGTGTTCACAAGATAACATGGGCAAAAGCGTTATATATAAACTTTTGAGCGAAGGGTGGTTTTGGGTTCTAGGGGTCATGATCGGTGAAGATATACAGAAGTTTTCTGGAAGTCGTGTCATGAGAACCATTACAATAGGTAGAGTTCCTATAAGGAATCTACCTGAATCTTAATTTATTATGTCAAATTAGTGTGGCATTGAGTGTTCCAGAAAAATACTAACAACTTAGTGAGTTAATGAAAAAAAATATGCAGTGAAACCTTTCTATCGTGGCTACCCTCCATTCCATATAAATTTGGCCACTCTAAAGGGATTTCACGTTTGGAAGTGCAAAATAGGTTGTTAAACGAACTCTTATTTTTTATTTCTGACAAAATGAATCTTAAAAATCATGTAAAAAAGAAAGTGATTTTTTTGAAAAATATAAAATTTGTATTTGCTTGGATTCTTCAGCTTTCTTGGAGGCAACTTTTCCAATTTTTGTTTTTTAACTGGAAAATGAATCACTTATCGAGTGATTGTGGAATGTGCAATAATATTATCCATTTTTCCCATGTTGAGCTGAAAATCTCACTTACTGATGGACATAACCCATAACGATGTAAATTTAGCAGAATCTTTCTGCAACCAGCATTGTTGCTTATCATTATAACATCGTTACAGCCCACAGAAGCGTTCTTGATTCCAACTAGTTTGGAGAGCTCTGATAATTCATATGCTTTATGCTGGAGAATTACCCCACTAACAGAAATTTCTTTAACCTTAGAACCTTTAAACCATTCTGAAAAAATTAGTGTTGTAGAATTTTCTTTGGAGGATATACAATTCTCTTAAATATCTATAAATTTATAAGTTCTGTGAACAAACTAACACAATGTGTAAACTGTCTTCTAACAATGTGTGTCTCCTTTTGTAGAAAAAGGAGCTTTGTTAAATTAAATTTATACTACTTAAATCACTGCAATTGAATTAAATTGTTAAAAAGTGCATTTAAATCTTTAATATGTGGTGAAAAATTATTGGTTATAAAACTAGTATATTCAAGAACCACTTAAAGAAAAATTGTATAGCAAGATAATTTATACTAAAAAGTGAACATAGCTTTTAAGATGCTGAAATGAGCTTGTTTTTGTTGGACGAAACTTTAAATTCTGTTCTTCACATTTGCATAATGTTCGATTTATCTGCTTTTGGTGAAGAAGAGGATTTGAACCTCGGTTCTTGATTTGTTATGACGTCATTCCAAAGATGGGAATGTTTAGTTATTGCATAAGTATATATAGCAGAATTGGAGTGATGTCTTATGATAGGTTATCATGATGATTATATATGTAATATTATGATAGGTTTTCTTTATGAACTTCAGTTGAGTTCATTTATCAGTTTTAAATGTTTTTAATAAAATTAATTAGTCTTCTCAAAATTGTGGCTCCTTGTTATATCATCGTAAGAAACAAGAAACTGCTGCCACACTCTGCACCACCATCAGTTTTTAATTTTTGTTATCCCTTCAAAAGATGGACCTCCAATCATGGCTTCTGCCGGTACTATGGGTCATGTATGGGATCTCGAAAAAAAACGTCTTCACAGCGAGATAAGAGAAGCGCAGAAAGGAGGCACCTCCGGCTTGCAATTTCTGCCAAATGAACCGTTGCTTATTGCTTCATCTAGTGATAATTCAATAAATGTTTGTTTTTATCTTCAGCAAATATTGCATTAATTTTTTTTTATGTGTCTAACTATGTATTGTTTGGTTTTTTCTTTTTCCAAAAAAAAAGTTTTCCTCTCGTGATATAGTTTATTTATCCTTTTTGCTGATGGGTCAAAAGTTAATGGCATTATGGGGATTTAAAATGATTTGATTTAGTGGATATTTTTTTCTCTTAAGTCCATTTTCCATCTAGCATATAAATAGAACTTCATAGTGATAGTCTTTTTTCTAATTGTGTGGTATAATTTTTACTTTTTATTTTCTGTGAAAGCTTAATTGATATGTTCGCATCAATAGAAAAAGTTCCCATCTTATGTATTTGTATTTTAAATTGAACTAATGTTTTAACCCTCCACTATTGTGGTATTCTTCGAGATCTTAAACAAGATGGCTCTCTGTTGTTTCAGCATCCCAGTAATTTGAAATCTACTCTCTTGTATTTGTATCTATAAATCAGTAGCTAACCAAGGCTAATTTTAAAAGAAAGATTTCACCTACTTGATTTGTGCTAAAATCTGGAATCCAGTTACTTTTTAAGTAACTAGCGATTTTTGGCGACTAATAGGTTTAGCAGGATTATTGTGAGTGAAATATTCCTATAAGATTTTTTATGCATTGCTTGGTCTTAACAGTTTCTTTTTTCTGCCATATTGTGTCCAAAAAATATGCAAATTTTTTATAAGCAATTTTGTATTGAAATTGATTTTCTAAATTCAAATCAGCAGTTAAAACAGTTACAAGTATTGATTTTTAATTGCAGGGGAAAAAAGGACATTTTTACTTAAAGTTGACTTTTATTCGAACAAACATCTGAATTGAAAAAAAAGCAATAAAACCTGACCTAAAAACTGGTTTACACTTGTTTTGTTATCAAACTTTATTTAGACTGCCAGAGCAGGGCAAATCAAGGAAGTCCCCTTCAGCAGTGCCCGAACGGTGTTCGAGCAAAACTGTTAAGTGGTTAATGGTTCTCCCAGGAAAGCATTTTAAAATTTCTGATTTTGTTAGACATGTAATTCACATTATTTTAGAAGCCTATTCTGTTCATTGTGCTGTGCACTCGCCCAGTTTTCTCTAACTGCTATCTCACCTGCTTCAGTCTGAAACCAGAAATAATTGAGTTTAACTAACCCAATAGCTTGCTTTCTCAATTGAAACATGCTCATAAAATATATATCTTCTAATAAGAAATTAGAATGTGTGTTGGCAATCTACAGGGCAGACCGCTAGACCTACAGATATGAAATTTGTCACTAACTTACTTCGGAGGGTGGGAATATGCACCTTGGAGCTGTTTTAGTTTTAAAATTCTAATTAATTAAAATTAAGCGAAATTTTTGCATTTTTCCTTGATAACTTCTGAAAATATTATGGCTCAAAAATGATTTCTACACTATCTGAAAATTAAAACAATTATCTTTTCAATCATATCATTTCAGTTACTGTATAATGTTTTCTCTAATTTTAATAAATTAATATATATATATATATATATATATATATAACCATTTTCATTGTTTAAACAAATATTTAAATGCATATTTCTCTTCCATTGTTGATAGCTAAGGTAAATATTCTAATGGATTTTACTTTCTTTTTTTTATTTCATCAATTTTTGTGTGAAACCTGTAAGCAAAGTTCTCCAAGATATTAAGTGTATTAGAAAACATATCCAGTAAGCTGCGTGATTATGGTTGCTGTGTTTTAATTCCGTTTATCAACAGATTTTTATCCAGCGAACATGCTGCTAGATACAAAATGTGCTGCACCATTTTAATGTTGAAATCAAATGCATGTTTTTATAATTTTTTGTGTAATACTGAAAATTTTTCATAATACCCTACAGAATTTTTGTTTAATGGTTCAATAAAAATTTTATTGCACTGCAATAAGGAAGCAAAACTTCTAGCATAAGAGGCGGCAATATATTTTTATACAAAGTAAATTATAGAAAAGAACAATAGTGTTTAAAAATTTTCATCATTGCTTATTTTTGAAGTTAAATCTTATCTGTAATTACCACAAAACTAAAAGAAAATTTTATTAAAACCACGCTTTAAAAACAAACCTACTTAATATGGGAGGGGGATATCCAAATCTTCATACCTTGGTTTTCAACACTGGAAGAAAAAATGAAAACAAATTGAATTTCGTTAGAACAATGAAAAATATTTTGTAAAATATGCCTAAAAATATTTTTGAAAAGTTAAAATTGGGGTGGGGTGGGGGTGACAACTGAATTGGTGTCAGAAAAGGTAATTTTTTGAATTTTGAGCTGGTGTACAAAACATTTTTGTGATATAATATTTTTGGAAGTTATCAAGGAAAAATGCCAAAATGTTTCTTAATGTTTAATCTATTTAAATTCTAATTTTAAAAAAACGTTCTTATCGGCGCATTGCCACCATCCAAAGTATGTTTGTTTGTGTGGTCAAATTTTTTAAATCTTGGTCCTGTGGACTGCCAACACATAGACACACACACATTCTTCTTTATTATTAGCAGAGTTCTATATTCTATTGAAGCATATGATGAGGTTATTTTCTCAAACATAAATAGTTTCTAAAACATTTCTTTCTTTCACTTGCAACAGTCTTCTTTCTCTTAATGTTCATTATAAATGAAGGAAATTGCTGGCAGGGAAATATCATCACTAGTAAAGTGGTCAAATTTACTGAAATGCTGACTCATGTTAATTTATAGTAATGTATAATGCTTACAGAACTCAAAACAATTTTAAAAACAGTGTTATACAAGCATTTAAACTACCCTTCAAAATTCAGTTCACCATCATTATCATTACTGAACCGAAAGCAAACTGAAAAGCTTGTGTGCTATTTTATCTGGTTACACATGGATGTCTCCTATGAGTGGCCAAGAAAATAAAGAACAGTTAATCTTGACATGTTCTCTTTCCTTATGAGGTGTAGTTACTAAGTAACATAGAGGAGGAATATACATAAAGGAGTTGCAAACCGTTGCTCGAGTAAAATCACGTGACTTGCGGACAGATCTTCAACTCGGAGAAAGTTCTCTATAGGATTTGTCATAGGGAAAGCACATTGACACGTCGACAACAGCGCATTTATTGACAAAAATGGTTGTTGCAATGAGAAAGGAACTAAAGGCTCACCCTATTCATTCGACAGGAACGTTAGCATTTACTTATCTGCTTCTTTTTTCTACTTAACTCTTTTTAAAAAGAGTAGCATTGCATAACATCATAGAATATTCAATGTTTATTTGTTATTATGAACACTTTTTGGTATTATTCGATTTCTTAAGAACAATTTGAATATCTGCAATCTCATAGAAAACATTTTTGGAGCCATAAAAATTTTGTATTTTATGCCAAAATGAAATGTTTTACGGTTTACACAAAAATGCTGTTTGGCGCCTTAGATCCTTGTTTTGGCGCCTTCCGTTCTTCCGTGTTTAGAAAGTTGTTTGTAGTTACTTGTATTGAGATTGTGTAGTTCGTTTATTTTAGATCAATATTGTTAATATATTGCAAGTGAGTAGGTGACTCTTGGTAGCTGTTTAGTTGAATTTTGATTTGCAGAGTTTGTTTATTTGAATTGGAAACAATACACTTATACGTTTGTGATAAATTTAAAAACGTAATTTTAATAATGTTAATAATTATTTTTTATTGAATTATTTATTTTTTAAATAACGGATATATTTTCATTAGAGTGCATCAACATTTTAGAATAGGAATTGACGAAAAACTTCCAGATATTTTATTAGTTGTGCTTAAACGATTGTTTAAAGCATGGGTATTTGTTTAATTTAAAATATCCGCCTAATCTAGTTATAATAAGTTACATCAATACAAAACATGTTTAAAATGATGGACGCGTTACTTTCGCAAGGTGCACATCTTATAAAAAAATGTTTCCTAGGGTATAGAAACCAAAAGTTAATTTTTACTACTTATAATATTGCATACTATGTAGTATATGTATATTTATCAAATCTAGAAATGGTATCAAAATTTAAATTAATTACATTTTCTAGAAATGCACTTTAACTAGTGTGTTTACGTTTTAAAATGCGTTTTTATAACAATATAAATGAGGACATAAAGGAGTAGAACAGTATATTTCTTACGCATCCATTTTGGCAAATGTAACTTTTTAAAAATTTGATTGTTAAAACTTCAATGTATAAACATGACTTCAGGTTTTTCTTCCAATTTTCTTTTCTAGTTTTCTACAATATGAAAAAAGGAGAAATGGATAGTGAAAGTCCTTGCACGGAGAAAATTTTAAAGCAATCAACTCAACGAAGATTTGTTCAAAATATTTCGAACAGGATTTTTTTTTTATCTTTTGCATTACTTCGGAAAAATTTCAAATCGGAAAAGTAGCAAAAATTGGCAAGTCGATACCTGAATAATCACAAATACAGCATTTGTAACAAATTTAGAATAATTCGTTTGTTCTGCTTATTGGGTTAAAAAATGAAAGTCAGAAATGTTTGCACTATGCAGGCGAAGATATCGCCAAGACTGTTTGCGTTTCAGGGTGATATGAAGACAAATGTGGTTTAGCCGTGGGTATAAACGGAAGTAACTCGTGCAACAACTTTTTCGACCGCTTGAATGGGAACACTCTCTCTATGTATTTTCCTCCTCTATGCTAAGTAATGAGTTAAGGTACAGATTGCCCATGTTTTCATAATACAGGTTATCTACACTATGAAGCATGTGCCTAAACTCAGAAATATTCGATAGTTGATATATCATTCATTTTAATTTTGTTCATAGACCTCAAATTAATCTTTATAGTGGTATTGTCTATTTTTTATTATTATTATGATTTCTCCTTTGATTTTCTGATTCTACGATCAAGATCCAATTCTGTTGGGATCGTTATATTTTTTTATTTATTGTTTTTGTGTGTTTAATTACTTTGTTTTTTTACTTACTGGCATCCATATGAATCTGTTACAGACTATAACATAAAAAAAATGTAAATGAGAAGCATCTGTTCAAATGATAGAACATAATGAGATAAATTATATTTTGGTATAATATATAACTTCTATTTGTAATTACTTGACATTTCAGTCACAATTATTTTAAACTTTTCAATATTCAGAATATGATACTTATTATAATTTTTTCCATTGTGAAAGAATGCTGTATTATTTTTATTATTTTATGAATACACTCTATATTGGTATTTCAAAGCAATTTGAAATGTGAGCCTCGTTTCTTTCCTTTTGATGTATAAAGCACTTTTTTTAATAAATGTAATATAATGATTTATTTGTTCATAATTCTCATTAACCATGACATTGATTTATTGTAAATGCACAATCCTTTGCTTTTTTCTATATGATTCATTTGTATTCTGATACACACTATATGCCTACAGATGTGGATATTTGATTTGCCCGATGACGGAGGCCGACTTTTACGTCCTCGAGAAGGACACAGTGACCCACCAACTAAAGTTCGGTTTTATGGTGTCAATGGAAAGAACATTTTAAGTGCTGGTGTGTAAATGAAGTAATTTTTTGAAAGTAGCATAATTTTTCCCAATTCTTTTTTAGGTCTTCTGTAGCAATTAATGCTTTTAGCTAATTAGTTACAAATTTTAAAATTGATTGAATAACTTAATTAATATTTTTGGAATTCATGCTCATTTTATACCCCTTTTTACTAAAGCAGTTTTTTCCTTCTTTGTAAGTTACTACTGGCTGTTGTTTTCCGTGCATTAATCCAAATTCAAGATCTCTTTCTGATAACTACATCACTTCTAACCTTGATTCATTTACTGCTGTACACTGAGAGGGTGATATGCGATCCTCTCCTGTCTTTAATAATCTTTCATAACCTTTAGAGTGTGTTGCTGTAAATAGTTGCTTTCATTATTAAACTAATCTGCAATATTTGGTGTGCTAACCAATAGTATTATTAATAGGAAGAGCAAATAAGCTGGTCACTGAAGAAAGCTAATTTCATATAGAAAATTGTGAAATCATCCTAGAATTGGTGTGGTGTATTTGTAATATATTATATTTTTTATTTCTATATTTGTTTTTTTTTCCTTTGCTTCCATGTGTTTTCTTTAGTGAGAGAACTCCTGAATGCCCTATTGACTTTACTGTTACACATATTTTAATTGTGTGTCCCACATTTCATTCTCATCGTGTGACCTATTTTAACCCGTCATCTCCAGACATGCAGGACTTGGTGGGAGAATATTCCCACCCATAGCCTTTTAAACTTTAAAAGGCCATTGGGGTTTGTATCATTAAGTATAAGTTTCATTTCCCTCTGATACTCTCTCTTATGAACTCGTATCGCATGTTGTAAAGCACCTGATATTCAACTGAAATTTTTTATTAGGGGAGACTTGGGAGAGTTGATTTTTTACACATTTAGATAATATCAATATTATTCATAATATGGTTACCTTGATTTTGGATGGTTGACATAGGTAGAAAATTAATATGTGGCTGCACATGATGGTTAGCAAGAACATGGTGACGGTTTCACGGAAAGAGAAAATTAGTCATTCCGTAGGAAAAATTGAAAAGAAGATTTCATCATCTGAATGCGAAATAAATTACTAAGAAAAAAAGTACTTCATTCCAACCAATTTATTTATCCAGAAAATAGTGACATTAGTGTTGTGGACAATGACCACATTGTCAAAAAACTACCTAAACCAGTCATGCTTGATAGAACTCTTCGAACTGCAAGAATTTTAACATTTATTTTTGATTTTTAACCCTGTGAGCCCTATACCGCCTCAAACCGCCTCATTCGACACAGGCCGGACTCATGCGGTTTCCGGAGACTGAGTGAATTTTACGGGAGAAAATTAGTTCCTTTCTTTGTTGACAATTGATCACGCACAATCTAGGGTGTCGTGCTCATGGAATTTCTGTAGAGAAAAGAAGGATTTCTTTCTGTTTTCGTGAATGAAAATTTACTCCAGTTTTTGAGGCACTTGAATTCTCACTCTAGCCGTGTTCAAAGAGTTAAAGCTTTGAAAATGTTATTTGATCATTAATTTCAGCGATAACAATCATTCATATGGGAAACAGTGATTTTTAATAATGTAGAATTTTATAAATGTGTTTTTCTCCCCTTTGGCATGTTAGTCAACAATAAATTTGACTAAATTGATAAATTTGATTTCGACTACTTAATTTGAATCATTTCAATTCATCTATTTCAAGGATCAAGCCTTCCTGAAAAGGGATCAAGTCTCCCTGCAATTGGGGATACTTGATCTCTTTTCTAATTGTTGGAAAACAATTTATCTTTATTTTAAAAATGGTTTTCAAAAATAAAAAAAATACTACAACAAAAAAGACAAATAAGCCTTTAATAATGACTGAAAACATTTTTTAAAAATTTTGTTTTTTCCAAAATAAAAATTAAAAACCGAAAAATGGATCAAGTCTCCCCTACTGGTATTATTTTTAAATAATTTGGTTTTTGTTGAACACAGTTTTCTTCTCAAATATTTGTTTTGCATAGTATGTTCATTTTTGGCCCTTGTGCCATAAAACTCTTTGCAACCAACCTTTTGCTTCCATGAAAATTGTAGGTTGGGGCCGCCGCCCCAGGCTAAATGTTTGATTTCAATTTTCTGCCTCTTCTAGTTTCTGCTTTCAATAATCCTATTGGTTATTTTAATTATGAGTATTCTCGCTAATTGTAGGTTTTTCTTCTTTTATTTGTCTAGATGCTGTGAAGCCTTAATGGTGATTTATATTTTAGCCCTCTGAGCAGTTTTAAAAAATTGGTTTTGAAGTGAATAATTGGATATTTATTGCATTTAATCAAGTCTTTGGAATCTTAAGAATATTTTATCCATGGTAGTTTAAGAAACTATACACATAAACATGAATTATCTGCTTTTCAACTCAACATGAGAAACGGAAAAACACGTGCAAAACGCTTAGAGGGTTAATGTGTATATATTCTGAAAGCATCATTTCATAAAACTTAAAGCCTTCAATCACAATTAATTTTCACAGCTATTTTTGCTTTAATTTACAAAATTTTTAATATTCATTAAATACATTTTACTAATTGCTTTCATATTGAATAATAAATTTTTACTTACAGAACATTTTGTGTCCATTATAGAATGTTAAATCATTGTGTTGTTTTTTAAAAAGAACATCGTTTCAAGAATTTTATGTTGAAACTTGATTTTTTTTAGCAATGTGTTAAGAAAATGTATTTTTAAATTTTTTTTCATTATAGGGCGAGATTCCACTCTTAGATCTTTTTCAACTGAAGCAGATAATCTTAATAAAAGTTTGGCTCAAGCTTCTTTTAATCGGAAAGCAGCAAAGCGAAAAGGAGTGAAGCACGACACAAAGGAAATGCTGCCCATCCTTGACCTTTGTTCAGGTTGGAGAACTCATTACACTCAGTTTTGCATAACATACCATGAAAATACCAATGCATTAGAGATATAAGTTGTATTAAGGAGAGAATCCAGTATTTCAATCAACCTGTAATTATCATTTCTCTCAAAAATACCAATGGTTTAACTTAAATTTAAAACAAAAGCTTGTCTCTACAGCCATT
>BGPR01000909.1:193273-231199 GCA_013235015.1 Araneus ventricosus
TTTGCAGCATCTCTCAGTTTTAGGTTCGTAAATTCATTTCTTTTTTTGTATTTCATTCAAATTCTTGGTTTATTATAATGTTCGGGGTAAAGGACAGTGTTTTTATCTATATGCCAACACTGTTCGCAGAAAACATTATGATTTCACTAATTTTTTAACGGTTCGTATAGATTTTACTTACCCTGATGAGCATCTATACACTTTTACCGGTTTATTACAGTCTCTCCATTTTATTTCAACATTTTTTGACTTTCATGATATTGATATATATATATCCATTAGTTTGTTTTGTGTTTTTAGAGGGGATGACGGCGTTTGTCGTCAGCAGAAAAAAGCACAAATTAATATCATGAGCGAGCTCCTCTTCCTGACGAGCGGCTCGCTATGATATTTTTCAATTTTTTTGGTTTTTTCTGGTTTTTGTCTATTGAGCCAATTTGTCCTTTTTTACTGTTTTTGAGTTTTTATTTTGTGTTTATATGTTGGTTTTGATATATATATATATATATATATATATCTGAGCCCGGCTTGAGAGAGAATTTGGTTGCCTCAAAGCCCGGGTAATTTTACGTTCACAGAAACAGAATGAAATCGTCCTTTCCTTCACCGCAGTGCCAGAAAGGGGGACGCCCGCTGCGCGGTCATTTGTCAAAAATGAAAGGGGAGCCATTGATGGTCATTTGTGGTTAGAACTATCGGTACTGGACAAAGTCTTGTGAGTGAAATGCTTTTCGGGCTACTGATAAGAATTCTACTCTATTAGTTTAGGAGGAATCTCGATTAGTTTATCTAAATGCTTTCAAAGAATTATGTTTACCCAGTCATTAAAATTTCCGTAGGTTCTCGCACGGTCTGTGCTGTAAAATTTGGCTTATTTTAAAAAGAAAGCGAAAACATAAACTTTGACCAGTTATTATTCATTTATGCAATTGGCAGATAATTCTGGTAAGTAGATCTTATCAGTAGAGACACACTTATAGAGCGGACAAATAAACTAAAAACTATGAAAAAAGCAACAAATCCGTCAGGGGTAAAGGTGGTTGCTTTTATCACTCGGAAAATTCTTTAACTTCAAACATTTTATAAAGAAAAGGAATCATTTATCTCGGGAGCTCCTAAGAGAATTGTGAACACACAAGCAATGCTTTCTGAAACAGCCTTCTTTTATCATCCAGGCAGTCAGTCTTTTTCAGCAAAAAATCGCTAATAATCAATATCTCAAGGATACGTCATCTTATTTCTGCACAACTCTAAATGAGTGTTCACCAAGAAAATGAGAGAATTACCCTCAAGACAAGTTTCTATAGATATCAATGCGAGAAAAATGCGGTGTTTATGTTGGAAAAGTAAATGAAAAAATGAATTATAAACAAAAAGAGTTGTAACCTTCTTTTTCGAATATCGGTAGACTATTCAGGTTTATTCAAGTATGCAATGTGTGACGCCCCCAACACCTTAATTAACATTGTATTGTTATTGAAATGAATTAATTTTATTTTTCAAATATTTCATGAAAAGAAACGCACTTAGAGCACATTAAAGAATCAAGTAATTCGATTAATTAGAAAAAAATATATTTTGAAAAGTAATATCTATAAATTACAAGCTTATTTTTAAATATGAAGAAAAGAAGGCAGTTGTTTTGGTTCTTACTTGTCTTGTAAAACGAGGTAAGCCATGTATTATACTAATTTTGTGACAAATTAACCTCGTTTGTGTATATGTGAGGCACAGTTAAATGTGACGTTTGTGGTTAGCAAAACTGTAAATACCGTTGTTGAAAAGGTTTAAAATTTCATTATTAAAATTTATTATTTTTGTAACGAAATATATTGATAGTTTAATATTTAAAAATAAATCTCTAATTTTAAAATGCCGTGCTACAGTATAAAAGGTTAAAGACCGTAACCTCTCTCTCCCCCTGCGAATTTTCACTTCTGAGAAGGTAATTAAGTAAAGATAACATCAAGAGAATCTCCGTGCAATTATGGAGTCTTAAAAAAATATATCCTCTGTTTTGCAGTTAAAACACAATTAAAACAAAAAACGCATTCCTGGTGAGAAAACTTTGTACTATCTATAGCTCAACTGTTCATTTTATTCATATAAAGCGAAAAATCTTACTGAGACTAAGATATACTCTTGTGCATATCTGTTCCGAGTTCTCGTAAGAGACCCAGAGCGATACTGGACTACACATATGAAAATTTCCCGATAATTAAAAGACGTCGGTCTGTAAGCACAGTCGTTGCAAATCTGAACCCGTAAAATCCTCAAGAAGTTTTATGTTTCGACCTCATTCAATCGCTACGTTGTGCAAACCCGCGCTTATTTCCGAAAACTCGTAACTTAATTCCATCGCCATTTTCCTGCTAAATTTCGTTTTTCTCCATCTTTTCAGACCTTATTTGTCTTCTATTTCAATCTCTCCTAGTTGCAGCACTGTAACCTTATTGAAATTTCGGATCCGGACACTGAAAACACCCTTATACCAAAATTCCACACCACACTAGCGTTTCGCAGTGTTTTCCGCTAAAATTCCGCTTGTTCCCCCTGCTTTAATTAGCTCCCCCTTTTCTAATTCATCTAATTTTAAATCTCTTATTCGAATTTTTTAAACGTTAATTTAATTAGAAGCCCATTCATTAGCTAAATGTGGATGTGCAGCGGACGCTTCGCGTCCTCTCGGTACTCCGTAACGAAACTCCGTTCTGTTGTGCATATCTGACAGCATATCAAATTATCAGTTGGCAAGCCAAATTTAATATCTTCTGATTAATTTCATAATTAGTATATACTAAATTCAATATAGCACTTTCAGCAAAAAATTGGAACTCGCACAACATCAGGAAAGTTTTTTTAAAAATCAGATGCATCTCAAGCGGTTTCTAATTTTACAATCATTGAAACAATAATTGTTTTTTAATTGAATTTTAATATGTCTAGAATTTATCTTTATTTCAAAATCTTATTTAGAAGTCTTGTTTGCAGTTTTTAACTTATGTTTTTCAGCAGTTGATTTTAACAGTAATTAATGGTCACCGTATTTCCGCAAAATGTACAAATCATCAAGTTGAGAAAAACAGTAATCGACAATTTTATGGAATCTAAATTATTTTCTCTGGTAAAATTTGCTTGTAGCAATACAAACAAAAACAATAAATGAGTAAGTAAATAAGTTTACTTTTCAGTAAAAAAAGTTGACCTGAAAGATTTCTGTTCGAAAAAATGTGTGAATTGATCAGTGTCAATAAAAGAATTTAAAAAGGGGGGAAAAGAGTTTTCTTACTTTTTTTACTAAAATGAACTTTTCCACTATCTTTTGCATAAAGCAAGTTAACAATTTCCTTATATAGATCATAATAAAATATATAAAAAATATAAATTGGATTTATTTTTTCTGCTTTTGATAAATATAATTTGATCTAGTAAATAACTGACCTTTCTTCCTTCTTTCGCTACGCTCCGACGGAATGACTTGACAAAACCGCATATCACTCACTGTCGACCCTCCACCCCGCTGAGATAATCTGCCCGGTGGCCTCGGGAACTTCCTTACTCCCCTAAATTTCTCCCAACCGCCCCGAAATGCCCAACGCCGACGTTTAATTATATATATATATATATATATATAATTAAACACGTCAAATTTGATGGGCAATCTCTTGAATGAAGAGGCAATTTACACCCGTCGTACCATGACGGGTGATTTTCTAGTTTTCTTATAATGAATAAATCATTTGTTAAAAACTAAATGTTTTATGTCATTTATTAGCCCATGATGGAAGTGTGCGTGGAGTTGCCATTGATGGTTTTAATCAAATGGTAACATCAGGAGATTCTGACAAACTTTTAAAATTTTGGAGATTTAAAGATCATGGTAAAATTGCCACGATAGAATTAGAACAGAGTGTGTCTAAAATGATTCTTCATCGTGAAAGGTAAGTTTCCATTTACACTAATATTCATGTCTATTTTAATTCAGATATAAATTCATAGGATTCCATTGGAAGAGGAAAAACATTTGATTGTTTTTCCCTTCTGTCTCATTTGCAGGTTTCCTTCCCTTCTTTTCATGTTTAAAATATAATTTATGGAAACATGCAATTTAACTATACAAAATTTGTCTGTTGTAAATTTAATTGTTCAACCTGAAATTTAATATTGTATGATAAGCAGCATGATAAGTACACATAAAATTTGTGTAAAAATTGTGAGAATGTTGGAGGTTTAAGTTTTCTATTGTTTAATACTGTTTAATCAGTATTGGATGAAAGAATTATGTAACAGTGCCTATTACTTACAATTTTAATTATTTTAGTGCTATGTTTGCTGTTGCCATGGATAATTTTACAATTTTGCTTGTGGATATTGGATCATGACGAATTATAAGAGAATTTACTCATAATGCTGGAAGCATTTATGATATGGTAAGATATTATTTTTTTATTAGATTTTTTTTCTTTTTCTTCTTTGGTATTTCTTATTTGGTAAGATGTAAAAGACATAACTAAGATCAAAAGAAATTAGAGAAGAATCTTTGAACATTTACTTTACAGCAAAAATACATCCAATATTTCAAGTTTCTTTTAAGCTAAAATGCTAAATAAGTTAAACTTTTATATTTATAATAGATTTAAGAAAATGTTTAACTTTCTAATTTTGTATTTCTTGCTTGATCTTCTGTGGCCCCCCCGGGGGGGGGGGGGGGGGGGGGGGGGGGGGGGTTTAGTTTTGTTTTAAAATATCGAAATAATGCGTGCATTGGGCAGAATGAAATGTATTTAAATATTAAACACCAAGGATTTTTCATCAGGCATATGTACTAGCTGCTTTCAGTGACCAGCTTGTTTGCCAGCAATAGTGACTGAGTTTCATTTCAATTGAATCTCTTCTGCATAATTTGACATTCGTGGTTTCCTTAACAAAGTATTCTTAAACTTCAATTTGTAATAGATATTTAAGCCCATGTTATTAGAGTAGCGTGTATTCTGTTCAATGTGTACGTGAACATCCCTAATGAAGTTTAATCACGATGTAACTGTTGGTGTCAACTAGCTAATTGCACGTTGCCAGCTTCGCTTTCTTATTCTTTATGGAAAATATGCAGTTGATGCCAACATTGAAATGATGTAACATAATTTTATCTCCAACTGCATGTTAACTGGATTGGAACATGGAGATAAAAAGAGTTAAAAATAGCAATCGTGATCATTCTGTTTACTGGATATACTTCCTAATATACTTAATATCCGAGAAGACTTGATTTGCAAATTCCACACACACACAGATGATGGAATGAAAAAGAAAGTTAAAATCATAATTTTACCAAATAATGTGAAAAAATAAACAGAATCTTCATTCCTTAACTTAAATTAATAGAAGAGAAACACATAATTAAATATTTGTATTAACAATGAAGACAGTTTTAATTTCATTGCAACTGTGAAAAGTATTGTTGCAAATTATACATAAAATTATTTTTTTTAATTTATTAAAATTAGGAGAAAAATTAGACGACTTCTTAAATTGTATCATTAAAAAGATACTTTTTTTCCATTTTAAGGTGGTGTAAAAATTATTTTTGTGCATTAAATATTTTTTTAAAGTTATCACGAAGAAAAAGGCTAAACTTATGTTTAACTTTAAATTAATTAAAATTAAAAAAAGAAAAAAGTTGCTCCAATGAGCACATTCCCACCCTCCTGCGTATCTTTGTGCCAAATATGGTATTTCTCTCTCCAACAGTCTGTCCGGTAGAGCACCAACAGACAGACATTCACTTTTATTATTAGTAGAGATAATATAAGGAATAAACTCGAATATACAAAAGACAAATGTGTAAAATGTGCAGTTCTAAAGTTTTACTACATGGCTGCTTAAACTCATTAAATAATAGAGCTTCTTTAGAATAATTGAAATAAAAGTAATATATTACAGTTTTGTTTTTTGAGGTATTTTTTTAAGCTTTTGTTTTTTAAAATTCATTGTAATTTTTATAGTAAGGGTTTTTTCCTCTTTTTGTTTGTTTATATTTGCTGAAGTAATGTTTTGGGTTCACAGAAGTTAAACTTCTCAGCAGAAGCCTTTTCTTTTGTTAATCTTCCATGTCTCAATATAATAAACACCGCTTTTAGATGTTAAAATGAATTTTAAGCCTGATGAAACAGTTGCTAAACCAACAAGTAAATAAAGCAGTATAGTTTTATACTTATAAGTCACAATTGACTAGAACTGTCTCGGACCTGTGGCTTTTAGCAAATTTGGTGAAAAGTTCCAAAAGTGACTCAATTGTTCAATTAGGGTTCTTTCCTTCACCTCCAAGTAAATTAGTACTAATCACTGGATATATGACTGGTTTATTATCCCGATTCATAAGCAGTTATTTTCTAGAATATGTGACTCATTTATTCTTGGATAGTTAGATGACTTTATAACAAAAGTGAAACAGTTACTGATTTAAAAATAAATGAGAGTATTTGCAAAATTTTTGTGACAGCATTAAAGCTAATGATTGATTTGCATAATCTTTCTTTTTTGATATACCAGCAAATATTGTATAAAACTTTTTATTGGATGTTTTTACTGCATGTTCATGTGCACTGATCATGTTCATGATCATTGCATAATAAAACCATGTCTGAGAGTGATATTTTATGAACGCTATTAAGATGCATAACTTATTACGTATTTTATGCTTTTCCATGACAATTTTTTAATATTGTATATTATGTTTCTGCAGAAATTAAAATAGTCAAAATGTGTGTATATATTTATATATTATTTTTAAATACCATGACTTTTCCCATTTTAAATAATAAAGGATATGCTTTCAGACATTTAGTGTAGATTTCAAATGGTTGATAGCTGCTACAAGTGATTCATCTATAAAAACTTGGGATATATCTTCAGGAAAGTTAGTATTTTTATATTTATAGTTCTTTATTTTAAAAAAATTGTCAATCTCTTAAGTAAAAAAAAATGATTAGGTTATGTAACTTTGCGCATTTTAAATTTTAAATGATTCCAAGGAATTTTCTTTTCACTCAAACAAACAAAAAAGGCTAGAATTAATCATGCTGAGATTGTGAGATCTTGTCTGTTTTTCATTTTTATAAGCTTTTATTCAACTTGACTGTCGTGTCCTCAAATCTTGAGAACGATTTCTTACCCACTTCCAATCGAGCTACAGCTTTGAAATTTAGCACAGTGGTGGGTTTCCGGTGACAATACAATTTTATGCAAAAAATTTGCAATTTAAACCTATTTTAAACCTAACAAAATGATATTAAAATTATAGTCCTGTATTTGGGAAATAAAGTTTGGAAGATGGTAACCTCATGTTACGTATTGTTGTAACAACACCATGAAGCTAACATAGAATATGTCCAACTTCCAGAGCTGCACCGATGAATGACATAATATCTTATGTTTCTACTTGTCTTGGTTTTACCTTCTATCAGAATTCGCCAAAAACCAAATTTTTTTTTTTACTTCGTGTGTGCCAAATATTTCGCACTCAAAGCAAAAAGAGAAAGTTGTGTGGATCGATTCTCTTTTTTTTCTCTTACATTGTTGATAATAATTGTAAGTTATCTCTTAATATATTACGGATTTATATTTCAGAAAGTTGTCATTAAATCATTTTAAAAATGTAATTGCACATATGTTTATAATAATTTTAATATGTGTTTTATATTGGATAATTCAATATTTGAATTTGGTTATATATGCCTAACATGTCGTGTGTATTCGTGTCAGCCGTCACTAATAAGTAGAAAATAAAATAAATAAAAAAGTTTTAAGGCATAAGCTTTTATTCATGTGAAAAAATGAACTCAAAAGTTGAAAATAATTTTTCTGATTACAATAAATGCATGGTTCAAATAAAAGCATGTGCACCTTATATAGCAGCATATATTTTGTTTATATTTCCTTAAACAAATGAAGTATTCCTAGAAGGTAAAGGCGCCCACACTTTTATTCGAACCATGCATTTATTGTAATCAGAAAAATTATTTCCAACTTTTGCGTTCATTTTTTCGCATGAATAAAAGCTTATGCCTTAATTTTTTTTAATTATGTAATTTACATGTCTAAATAATTTGTTTGCTTGTGTTGGAAAGTTTAAAGGCACTATGTATATACCTGAATTATTTTGACTATAATTATTGATTCAATTCTATCCTAGTGGGTACAGTCCCAGCTAAAAAAAATATGCAAAAATTCTCCAGAAAAAATCTGCAGAAAATCTGAAGGTATTCGGAACATGTTTTCTTCAGATTTTATGCAGAAAAAAAATGCAGAATATTTTTAAAAAAATGCGTTATGAATACCTTCCGATTTTCGGTAGATTTTTCTACAGTCAAGGTTTAATCATTAATTTCAATTATATAACATAATTATTAATTTAATTAATTTTATTTGTGATATTCAACTGACTTGATTCTGTGATGACTGTGTGATTCAACTTACTTGTATGCCGCAAAACTTCAAACTCATCCTGTCCGGGATTCGAACTCGCGTTCCTATACTTCGCAGGCAAGTGCGCAAACCACTACGCCACGCGAGAAACACGATATAAGAATAAATTAATCTATTTAAGTTTTAGCTTCACCATAGCCATCTCGTGGCGCCATCTAGTGATGTAAAAATCAACCGAGGTCAGAATTCGTGGTTCAAAGTTGTAGAGATGAGTAACAGAAGATATTAGTAATATTTTTGTTCAATAATTTAGATTCTCTGTTTCAATAAATTCGTTTTCACCTTCTATCTTTCTGGTAAGCCTTCTCTCCATCCAAAGGGCGCTTTTCTCTTCTTTTTGGAGGAAAATAGCTAGTCAGAATGACAGTTGGAAAGCTAACTGGAAATTAATTAAATTATGGGGGGAAAAACTTAAAATGGTAAAACCTAAAATATCTATTTTAAAAATTAATTTATAATTCATTTATTCAGTGACATATTTAAAAAATTTTGTGCCTAAGACTATTTTCGATTGGGAAATTTTTGAAACTCCTGTCAGCTGTAGAGTTAAACAATAATGATAATTATATTCTAATTTTGTTTTATATACTTTTGAAAATAAATATGCAATATGAGAGAATATGGTGAAAAATATGTATTTAGAGAAATGCAGATATTATGAAATTGCAGTTAAATCTTCAAAAAATCAACAGATATTGGTCAAGTTTAATGATTTTGTGAAAATCTGCTAAATAACTGCAAATTGAATTGAAGACAAAATGCAAAGTCTTACAAAATCTACAGGATATTTAAAGAAAAAAAATATAAAAAAAATTTTGCAGATTTTCTGCAGATTAAATTGAAGAAAAAATGCAGATTTTTTCTCTCTTCAAAAAATCTGCAGAATATTTAGAGAAAATTATAATAAGAAAATTTTTTGCAGATTTTATGCAGATTAAATTGAAGAAAAAATGCAGATTTTTCTGTCTTCAGAAAATCTGCAGAATATTTAGAGAAAAATATAGTAAAAAAATTTTCTTCAGATTTTCTGCAGATTAAATTGAAGAAAAAATGCAGATTTTTTCTGTCTTCAAAAAATCTGCAGAAATCTTTAAGAAATCTTTAAAGATTTCTGCAAAAGAAAGAAAGAAAGACTAAGACCACCAGAACAAAGTGGAGAAGACAATCCCGAAGTCCAGCTCGTGGAAGATTTTCGGGAAGCCATTCGGGTTCACGAAGATTCGACCCCAGTGCTGGAATTTGTTGGTTTCATCATAAATTTGGAAGCACGGCCATAAATTGGAAAAAACCTTGCAGTTACAATAAGGAAAATTAGAAAGGTCATCGCTTGAGGCCACAAGCGTATACGGCCAATCTAAAAGAATGTTTTTGGTCGACAAATCAACTGGATTCCGATTTTTAATCGACACAGGTGCCGAAATCTCCGTCATTCCACCAAGAACTACCCAAGAAAGGAATTGCACTGCCTCTAAACTCAAACTATTTGCAGCAAATGGAACTACTATTTCAACTTTTGGCGAAAAACTTCTTACCTTGGACCTAAACCTTCGAAGAGTGTTCCGGTGGCCATTCATAATAGCATCTGTATCCCACCCCATCATTGGAGCCGATTTTCTTAAAACCTGCGGTTTGCTGGTCGATATTAAAAATAACTGCCTCGTCGACACGAGCACTGGAAGGAAGATTTCGGTTCAAACGATGGCTTCGTCTAAAGGAAACATCTCTCTTCTTGCTGAAGACTCTCCTTACAAAGAACTTTTAATGGAGTTCCCGAAATTACTCGAGTGGAAGCAAAGGCTAAAGTGACACATCAAGTGGAACACCATATTGAAACAACTGGACCTCCGGTATTTTCAAGAGCAAGAAGACTTCCTCCTGAGAAGCTAATCATAGCCAAACTAGAATTCCAATACATTATCGATCAAGGCATTTGCAGACCATCCAAAAGCAGTTGGGCATCACCATTGCATATAATGCAGAAAAAGAATGGAGATTGGAGACCTTGCGGTGATTACAGAAGACTCAATGCTGTTACAAAGTCTGACAAATACCCGATGCCTCATATCCATGACGTGGCACTTATACTAGAAGGAAACACCATTTTTTCAACTATCGACCTTTTCCGAGCTTACCATCAGATACCGGTGAGAGAAGAGGACATACCGAAAACTGCAGTCATCACGCCTTTTGGACTTTTCGAATTTCCCTTTATGAGCTTTGGCTTATGTAACGCTGCGCAGACATTCCAAAGATTTATCCACAGCATTTTGCAAGATCTCAACTTCTGCATGCCCTACATCGATGACGTCTTGGTAGCATCGAAAAACGACGATGAACACATCAGCCATCTACGTATCCTTTTAAAGCGTTTTCAAGACCAAGGAATTCGAATCAACCCTTAAAAGTGTAATTTTGGAAAATTTCAAGTAAACATCCTTGGATACAAGATTACCGAAAAGGGAATACAACCAATGGAAGACAAAGTTTCCTCAATCGTCAATTTCCCCAAACCCTCAACTATACAAGAGATGAGACGGTTTTTGGCGATGATGAATTTTTACAGACGTTTTATCCCGCATGCCTCATTCACCCAAGCTCCATTGTTTTATTACCTGAAAGGTGCAAGGAAAAAAGACAAAAGAACTATAGTTTGGACAGTTGAAACCGAGAAAGCCTTCCAACAGTGCAAAAATGATTTGACAAATGCTGCAACTTTGGTTCACCCATCATCATATGCTAGTATTTCCTTAACCGTTGAAACATCCGACACGGCCATCGGGGGAGTTCTACAACAAAGCTCTTCGAACGGCTATCAACCACTTGCAGTTTTCTCATGAAAACTTTCGACGGCGGAAAAAAAGCACAGTGCTTATGACAGAGAAGTACTTGCACTTTACGCATCCATTAGGCATTTTCGTCACATGCTGGAAGGACGTCAGTTTGTAATTTTTACAGACCACAAGCCTCCCGTCTATGCTTTCCGACAAACGCTGGAGAAAGCAAGCCCTAGACAACTCAGACACCTTGATTACATTGGTCAATTTTCGACCAACATCCAGTACATTAAAGGAGAAGCAAATGTTGTTGCGGATACTCTATCAAGGATTACAACTATCGATACACCATCTCCAATTGACTACAAAAAGATTGCTGTGGAGCAAAAAACTGATGCAGAGTTGCAGGAATTACTATCTTATCCTGACAAGACTAATCTAAAACTCCAACCCATGTATTATCAGGATTCGAATCTATATTGTGACATTTCTTTAGGGATTCTTCGACCATTCGTGCCTAGAGGTTTCCGCAAGATCATTTTCAACTCATTCCATGGAATATCTCATCCCGGAATCAGATCTACACAGAGGCCTCTGGGCACAAAAGTTGTTTGGCATTTCATGAAGAAAAATATCGCAATGTGGGCACAATCCTGCTTAGAATGCCAGCGCAATAAAGTCTCCAGGCACATAAGATCACCTCTAGGATCTATTCAACTTAATTCAGCAAGATTCGAACACATCCGTGTTGATATTGTTGGAAGACTGCCACCTTCGAGAGGATTTTCATACTGCCTCACTCGCATTGATCACTTTACAAGATGGCCCGAGGCTTATCCAATCCAAGACATCACTGCAGAAACAGTTGCCCGTACGTTACACGAAAATTGGATTTGCCGCTTTGGAGCCCCATCAAAAATAACAACCGACCAAGGAAAGCGGTTTGAATATCATCTATTCAAGTCCTTAGCTGCATTTTTGGGAACTGAAACCATTCGGACCTCCCCATATCAACCATCCTCAAATGGAATTATCGAGCGGATTCGCCGAAATCTAAAGTCCTCAATAAGATGCCACGCAGACCAAGGATGGGCGGATGCACTTCCTACGGCATTAATGGGATGGAGAGCAACTTACAGAGAAGATCTCGAAGCTACTCCTGCACAACTAATTTACGGAACTAACATCAGGTTGCCGGGTGAGTTTTTCGCAGAAAACAAATCCAGGATTGACCAGATGACTTTTGTTGGTAAACGACAACACATTATGCACAATCTCAGACCTGTTCCGGCATCATCGCACAACCGTGAAAATGTTTTTATTCATAAAGATCTACCCAATTCATCTCATGTTTTTGTTCGGCACGACGGAGTTCGCCGTAGCCTACAATCGCCATATCAACGCCCCTACAAAGTTTTGTCAAAGTCAGACAAACTTTTTAAGTTGCTTATTAATGGAAAATCATCTTTTATCAGTGTTGATCAAATGAAGCCACCATTCCTCGCATCGGAAGACGAGCCACCGTCAGCAGTCGGTAAGAAGCACGAACCAGTAGCAACAACCACTAGGTTTGGCAGAAAGGTTCGCTTTCGAATTGATCCAAAAAATCTACGTTGACACTGGAGGGGGAGTCCCTGTAGCGGTACTACAAAGTGAAACTAAAAACTGACATTTGCCACGAGGTTCAAATCAAACTGACAGTGCCGCTTTGTGGTTATTTTTGATCTCGGAAAGTATGCAAATCAGCAACTCCGTCAGTCTATTTGTAAACCAGCGAAGCAGAAGAATAAAACACTGCCGCTACCGGAGCGATACGGACTTCATCTATAAGCGTGTTTTACTAATCTTGCAATTGTACGAAGTCTTGTAAATATGTTGTAATTAAATTTTCTTTAACTTAAACCTTGTTTTCTTAGCTCTAGCATATTTTAAACCAGACAGGCAAATTTGTACGTTAGGTAATTGAAACCAACGCCAAATCACAGGATCTTCGAATTGGATCACTTGCAGCAGTTTGAAGACTGGAGGGACCAGCTTGTGGAGATGAATCACGTCTCTGCTTTCTTGGACCATCAGCATCTGATTATAGAGTCGAGGGACACGGTTGCGACGTTGGATCACTCCTTTGCCTTTTCCTTGCAGCACCACCGCCTGATTGAAGGTTGTAGGGGCCTGGTTGCTGAGATGGATCACGTCTCCGTCGTTTATTTTCATGTCTCGGTCTTTCGTGGTTTTTCAGGCTGCTGGGTAGAGCAAACGTTTCGCCACATAACGTGCAGGGAAACACTGGATCGACAGTAGCATTCTCATCATCTTCAAAGGGTGAATCCAGCTGATCGGCAGTTATAAAGCCCCAGCCTGGAATAGTGATAATAGACGAGATGATTTCTAAAGCAGCTTCAGTTGACTCCATTTTGAAATGCGTCCCGAAGAAAGATGCAGAATGAACTTTTTCTCATGTATGTCACTATTTAAGCAATTCATCGGTCAATGAGATATCTTTTATCTAAATGAAACGTCGTCAAGAATTTTCTATTAGCACGTGATAGTGAGTAATTCATTTTCTTAAGACTATGTTGGAAGATTCTCGATAACTTTTATCAAAGAGAGCATTATTAGCATGAGATGGTAAGTAATCCATTTTCTTAAGACATTTGATAGGGAAATAGTCATGTGAATGAAAACATTTTGGAACTTAAAAGACAGATAAGAGATAATAAAGAGAAATGAATGCTGAACTTAATTAGACACGTTGGTGTGTTCGTGATATAAGGGAATGCAAGACGGAAAACATTAGAATAGTTAATGTTAAGATTAATAATGTATCGAAAGGATTAATTTTCTGGAATCAAGATAAACTTTGAAAATTCGTAAGAAATTCTTTCTTTTAAATCTTCCTGAAAAGTGCAAAGAAGGATAATTAATTAAGATTGATATAACTTTCATAGAACAAAATTTTATGAAACATGGAAAAGCTGAGATGTGAAGGAACAATTTTTAATATTATTAACAGATATATTGATACATGTGAAAGAGTGTTAACAGAATCAAAGATTAACACGCATAAACAGATATATGTCAAAGACTTGTTGTATGAAAATTCTAACAACAGAAATAGGGAATTCAACTATTCAAGTCAATGCATTGAACTTTTCATTGAGTTTAAATGTTTATTTCATCTTGTTTTATTTTGATAGAAAAAAATTATGTAAAGTATTCACACAGTTAACATAATTCCAAGTCTGAAAAAGAAGGATATAATTATCTAGAAGTGGTCAATAGTTTTATCTTTTGCTATTCTCACAAACCTAAGATATTTTTAATGATTGCTTTTACATTTCGTCGATAATTGTGTTAGTCATTGGAAAAAAATATGTTCAAACGTAGATAGAGTTTGAAATTACAAGTTTCATGAAAGTGTGTTAATATTTAAGTGAATGCGCTGAGGTTAATTATGCTTTAAAATGATTAATTTTCTGTCAATCTCTGAAAAATTGTAAGTCAGCTGATTTAAGCTATGTGTGAGAAAGAAAGATTCAATAAAGATGCTTGTGTTGTTTAAGCATTTTAAAATTTTCAAATTTAAGGGAAAAAAAAGTTCAAGCTCCAAGTGTTTGAATGAGGTTTAAATCTTTAATTTAAATAGTTTTTCGTCTGAAACAGTCAGCTTTAAAGTATTTTTATGCTTTGATATTTTTGAAATTGGTAGAAAATTGGAATTTTAAGTTCAATTTTAACAAATTTCACTATGCAAGACAAACTTAATCAAGCTAAAGAGATTTTTAATATGATTGCTTTTATATTTTGTCAATAATTGCATTCGTCATTGAAAATATGTTTTCGAAATTATAAGCTTTGTGTAAGTGTGGACATGAATATATTTAAGTGAAAGCGTTGAGGTTAGTTATGAATAAAAGTGATCAATTTTCTGTTAATATTTGAAAATTTATAAGACAAATGATTTAAGACATGTGCCAGAAAAAATAAAGATTCGAAAAAGATGTTGGTTTGTTAAAGCATCAGCAAAAGTTTCAAGTTTAAGAAAAAAATTCAATCTCAAAGTGTTTTAATGAGGTTTAATTCTTTAAATTAAATAGTTTTTCATCTCAAAGAGTCAGCTTTTCATGTTTTGATATTTTTGAAACTGGCAGAAAATTGGAATTTTAAGATCAATTTTAACAAATTTCACTAAGTAAGAAAAATGTAATCAAACCAAAGAGATTTTTAATATGATTGCTTTTATATTTTGTCAATAATTGCAACCGTAATTGAAAAAATATTTTGTAATATTTTAAAAATATATATATAAGTAGAGTGAATTTGAAGCAAACACAGACGTGGCAACTCTTTTATCGTTATTTGAAAAAAGTCTCACACACACATGCACGCATGCACACACGCACGCTCGCACACACACATGCACGCACAAACACACACACACATGCATGCACAAACACACACTTCATGAATTAAACACGCATGTTGAAAATAAGTTCCTTGATGGTTAAAATTGTCGAGACTAAATGTAAAAAGGAATTAGAATTTAAAACCTGAGTTTCATTTCATTAATTTATTCAAACCTAAGACATTTTTATTTTTCTATGTTATTGATAGAATATTCTTTGATGTTTTTCATCATTGGAAGAAGTGCGTATCGAAAACAAAGTGAATTTTAATCATGTATGGAAAATTAGTGACAGAAAATATATATAATTAACGAAATAGAATAAATAGTTTGTGAAATAAAATAAGATTGAAAGAAATAAGGAATGAAGAAGAAAGTCAAAATAAGTTCGTAAAAGCAGAAATCACTCGAAATTTTCTTTTAAGTATCGAAAGAAAGATATGCTTAATCAGTTAATAGGCGAAATTTTTAGATTAGTGGAATGTTTTATATAGATTTAGAATTAAGTATGATGAATTTTCCCAAAATTTTTAAGATGAAATAATTTGTGATGAATCATGCATTAATGTCACCTTTTTAGCGTTATTCGAAGTAAATTGCAAAGTCTTTATAGATAAGTTATATGTTCAACAGAAAAAAAAAGTGTTCTTTAATGGTTAATATTAATGAAGCTATTTGGTCGATGTTGAAGTGAATTTGGAAAGAAAAAAAATTCCATCACTTTCTCGTTCAAGATTCAAATTTTCCATTTAACTTTAAGAGAGTTTAACGTTTTTATATTCTTGAAACAATTAAAAACGGAATTTTAAGTTAACTTATGTAAACTAAGAGGTTTTTATTGCTCTTGTATGTTATTGTTAGAATATTCTAAAATTGTGTTTGTTAGCGGAAAAATTTAAGCTCGAAACAAAGAGGGAATAATGAAGAATAGAATAGTGAAGAAAGAAGAAGAAGAAGAAGAATGAAAGAAGTTGAATAATGAAAGAAAAATAAATCGAAGTTGGTTCATACGAAGAATTATTCTTATAAAATTGATTTGATTCAAAAAATGTTTTGTGAATGAGTGCTCAAGTAAACTTTTGTTATTTAAGAATGCATAAGTTTTGATATTTTCGTAAGAACAAAATGAAAAACTTTATTCGAAAACGAAAATAAATAAATAGGAAAACGAACATGCCGAAAAATAGAAGAAGATTGAAAGTGTAACTCTAATTGAACAAAAAGCCGAGAAAATTCAATGTCCCTAAAAACACTCGGAAAATTTTCAAAGTCCGAAAATAAAAATAAATTCCTTATCATAATTCTTATTTAATCTAAGAAGGAGTTGATTCCGGGTGGAACAGTCGGGTGGAAGTCGGGTGAGGGGAGTCGGGAGTGGTCCTCCCGCCTCCCGGTGCGCCAGAACTGTCTTTATCTAACTACTATCGTTCTTGGAGTTAATAACTAACGTTCACAAAGGCTAATTTTGAAAGAAAGATTTCACCTACTTCATTTGTGCTAAAATCTGGAATCCAGTTACTTTGTAAGTAATGTGGCGGCGCTAGCGTCAAGCATCTCATTTATTATTGAAATGTAAAATGTATCTTTTGTATCTGGCAACATTGTTATCATTCCAGATTGTATCCACGCGATGCGATGTTGTTCGCATAAGCTTTCCACATGTAAATAAGTGGTGTAAATAATGTAAATTAAATGTATGTAATTTAAATAATCGTTTTATCGCAAACATACTTCCGGCACCCTATCATAACACCAAACTGGTGACCTCGGAGTTGGATATTAATCTTCTGAGAACGCGTAAGTAATGAATGAATCCAGTGATTCATCGGACGGTAAGGCCGTTTCACATTTCGAAGTTTCTCGTATTGCCGTGAAAGTGTCTCCATTTTGGAGGGAAAATCCGACAATATGGTTTTCGCTGTTGGAATCTCAATTTATCACCAGTGGGATTGTGGAGGATTCTTCAAAATATCACACTGTTGTCGCTTCGGTGGAAACCGAAATTCTTTCGCAGGTTAGTGATATTATTACTTCTCCTCCAAATAATGATATGTACAAAACGTTAAAAGAACGTTTGATTAATATCTCTGATCTGATTCTGATCTGATTAATCTGATGATCTCTGATTCTGAGGAGCGTCGATTTATGCAAGGAATTTTAACTACTTCTAGTGATGATCTTAATAAATTATCTATCATGGCGGATAAAATTGCAGACGTAACGTCTTTAAGTGAAATATGCTCTAATCATGTGAAAACGAAAGTTCCGGAAACGAGCATTCCTAATGACTGCATTTCAAATTTACAAGCTCAAATCAGTGAGCTTTCACTAAAAATTGATAGAATGTCGCAGTTTCGAAGATCCAGAAGTATGAGTCGGCGAAATAATTCTCGCGCTCGTTCCGCTAGTCATAAGGATCAGGTTTGCTGGTACCTCTTCCGATTTCGCGAAAATGCTAAAAAGTGTGTCCCACCTTGTAGTTACAAGCAGGAAAACTAGATGGCCAGACGTTGATGGCGGCCGCCGTTAAAGGCCAGAATAATTGCCGTCTAGTAATTCACGATAGACCATCGGGTCTTAACTTCCTAGTGGATACAGGTGCTGATATTTCTGTCGTGCCTCCTTCATCCGCAGAACGCTGCAAACCAAAATCTTTGTTAAATTTGTTAGCAGCAAACGGCACAAAAATAAATACGTACGGAACTCGAAACTTATCTCTTAATATTGGTTTAAGAAGAATTTTTCCTTGGTCTTTTATTATAGCTGATGTTTCTAGACCTATTTTAGGCGCCGATTTCTTAACACATTACGGAATAGTTATTGATTTGAAATCTAAATCTCTTAAAGATCAACAAACCAATCTAACTTCTACTGGCAAAATCTCTACTGATAATACCCCTTCTATAACTGCTTTAAAATTATCTTTAAATTTTAACGATTTAATCAGGGAATACAATGATATTTTTGATGATGTTGAGATATCTCCTATTAAAGTTCAATCTCATAATGTTACTCATGTAATTCAAGCAAAAACTCCTCCTGTGGGTCCTAAGGCACGACGTTCGGCTCCCGATAAACTAATAGCAGTCAAACAGGAATTTCAAAATTTAATCCATAAAGGAATCTGTAGTCCTTCTACCAGTTGTTGGGCAAGTCCTTTAGTAATGGAAAAGAAATCTGATGGTTCGTGGAGACCATGCGGAGACTACAGAGCTCTAAATGAGCAGACCATTACAGATAAATATCCTATTAGGCATATCCATGATTTCACCTCATATTTGCACGGCAAAATTGTTTTCGCAACCCTTGATCTCAAGCGTGCTTACCATCAAATACCAATGCATGAAGAAGATAAGCAAAAACAAAAAACTGCTATAATAACCCCTTTTGGTTTATTTCAATTTAATTTCATGACTTCTGGTTTGCGGAATGCTGCTCACACAATGCAGCGCTTGATGGATAATGCACTTCAGGGACATGACTTTTGTTTCGTTTACATTGATGATCTTTTAATTGCTTCTTCTTCATTGGAGGAGCATTTAGATCATTTGAAACAAGTTTTTGACCGGCTACGAAATTTTGGTTTGTTTTAAATCGCGATAGGTTATCATTTCTTGGCCATAAGATAGATAAATATGGTATTAACCCATTGCGCGAACGACAAGGGAGGAAAAGTGTACCTCCAAATGTGTACCAAAATTCATCAGTAACTGACGAAAATAACAAGATCATATCCGGAAGATCCGTGCGTAGAAATACTTTATTTTTCCATGCTAATGAAAAAAATATTAAAGCGTAAGAATACTGTTTAAAAATTTAAATTTCTGAGAAATCCATTTATTAAAGTGGATTTTTTCGAATTTAATATAATGAAGA
The DNA here is from genome assembly GCA_013235015.1 of Araneus ventricosus. NCBI lineage: Eukaryota > Metazoa > Arthropoda > Arachnida > Araneae > Araneidae > Araneus > Araneus ventricosus. The sequence goes on from BGPR01000909.1 coordinate 212,813, forward strand.
CATATCATTTTGAACGTTAATAGATAAACAATGATTCGTTTAAAATGGGTTAACTTTTACTCCGGAAAATATAATAAAAATGATTTTCTCATGAATATGTAATTGTTGGATTCACTGGGCTTAATTGAAGGATTCAAGATTTTAAATATAAACAAACAAAAACAAAACACTCGCAAGCTGTGGTAAATTTAATTAGTAATGTACTTGATTTTTAAGATTTCTTCTAATTTTTCTTCTCGATGACAATACAACAGTTTTTATATTTTTATAACTTAATTATAAATTAATCGATTAACTGAACTAAATTTCAATTCCTTACAAGAGGCGTTTCATAATTACAAATTTGTGTTAATAATTATTTCAAGATTACATAATATTTATAATAATGAACTACAAAGAACAATCAGTAAGGAATAATTAAAATAAAATGGCTCTTCTCTTATATACAACTAACGAAAAGTGTACCTTTAAAAATTGTTTTTTTATTAAATTTGATTTTTCTTAAAACATTGCTGTAAATGGTTTGGTCAATAACACGTAAAATACAAGACATTAAATTTTATTTCTAAGCGATAAGGAGTCATATTAAAAAAGCATATATCAGTGATTTAACTTCATTTTTTAGAAAAAGGTAAGGACTGATGTTTTTCTACGTGACATTTGAGTTACCAATAATTAAAACACATTCACTCTAAAAGCTTTCCAAACTAATTTAGGATTTGGAAAATCGGAAATTGTCAGAAACATTGTTTAGTCAATTCATTAAATTTTAGCCAATCTCAAAAATTAAAATTCATGAAAAATCAACAACTTTACTGAATTTCTACCGGCGAAATAAAAATTTAGAAAAAATAAAAATAGCTTCGACTAAAATATTTTACGTCAAACAATTTTAAAATATGATAAAACCCACCGAATCTAACACAGTAGATTTACTACTTTCTGAGTTTGCTGCTTTTATTGCTGATAAGTTACTTTATTTTATATTCTTCTCATTTAATAAAAATTATTTTCTTATGAATTATGTAATAGAAAGACTAGTTGAAATTCAATTAATCGCAAAGACTTTAATCTCGAATCAACTAACGTGAGATATAATGAATGGTGTATCAGTTTTGTTAGTTAAATACATCTACTATATTCCATCTATGTTATAGTCTTATATATAAATTACTTACAGTACTCTCAATTTTCTTGTTTATCTTTTTTCGTAGAAAGGAAGTATAAACATTTGCGCTTTCCTCAAAAATAAATTCCCTTAAAATTGTTTCTATTTCTCCCCTAGTCTAAGGAAGAAGCGTGTGTTTCTTATACAGAAACATATGTCTCTCTATGTGAAAAGTAGTCTGTTAGCCTGTTGCATTGTCATTACAAAATGTACCATCAAATCAATCGCCGAATATTCACTACTTTTAGTGTTAAAAATGACCAAGAAAAGAAAACGCTACATCTGGCCTTTACAGTCTATTTCAGAATCATTTATGAATTAAGGAGTGGTAAAATTACATGGAACATGTGTCAGATTTTGCTATAAAAATAGTAGTATTTTTTTGTAAAGGAGCCTATTTTACCTTGTTCAGTGTGTATTGAAAAGGACACAACTGAATTCCGAAGGGGATGTTCTAAATATTCCCTTTATTCTTAATCATTTCTGAAAATTACCAGTTTAGGATGCAACAGGTTAATTTATCTCTCTTGAAAGGGACAACCTTTTTGTAGAAAATAATTGTGAAGAATTACGATCCAAAAAGTTTATCAAATAGCTAGTAAAAGGAATATAAATATTCATGGCAAATTTCATTTCCTGACTACGGTGCTCCACATTATTTTATAATTAAATAAATTGCTTGAATATATTGAACAAAATTAGATTAAAAACAAAAATATTTTAAACCCCTACTATCGTGGTAACAATTGAAAATATCCCATCATGTTCTCCATCCAGAACTGCATCATTCAAATAGCGACCCCAATCTCTACCCCTGGGTCACGCTCCAGTGCGCTTTCGACGACCAACTGTGAGGAGAAAAAGGGAGAAGGCGGACGAGTCCATTTCACGAATCCATATGTCAACAAAACCTCCGTATACAAAGGTAGTAAGATTTTGAGGGCCGCTAGGAGTCAGAGGGTTAAGGAAAACCGACAAAATGTCGCTTAATATTTAATTAATTAAAATTTCAAAAAAGGGCTCCAAAGTGCAAATTCCCACCCAACAAATTATGTTTGTGGTAAATTGTATAGCTCTAGGTCCAGCGGTCCGCCCTGTAGAACGCCATCACACGCAAACACATTATATTGTTATATATCAGGCACAGTGGCTGTCCGCACATTTTTCGACGATTTTTATAGTATTTTTAAGAATTATTTCACATTTTTTTTGTATTTTATATGTTTAGTTTGATAACCCTTATTCTTAACTATCTTTCTGCACCGCAACTTCCATGACGATAATGTTTTTGTAATATCGGAAGAAGTATATTATTCCCTTCACCTTAAAAAGCTTTCCAAAATCCACAACGGCTTGTAGATCGACGTTTCCATAATGTGCTTTTAAAAGTCCAAAAGCCTAAAATACCATGGATGATACATCAGATTTCCATAATTTTTGCAATAATAATTCACTCTGATTACAAATGGAGAAATAAATCCGACCGGATAAAATATTTCAGCAGCAATTCTAAGGATGCTTCGCTTAGTATATTTAAAATTTAGAATCATTTTTAAGCTGCTTACTATTTCCAATTTTAAAGTATTTGTCTTAATATTCCAAACTAAGACAAGAACTTTCATTTCATCATTATCATTTTCCGAAATAACACATTTTCTAACGAAATGTTTTTTTCAATTCTGTTGAGTTAGTCTGGAAAGTTTACATTCATTCCTGTTTCGAAGAAAACATTAATTCCATTAGTAGAAAATTAATGTGCCTTTTCCAAAGATTCCCCACCATAAAGTAAATCTTTCACATGAACACAACTGTCAAGCATTTCATAAACTTCAAAGTTTTCCTTAAATTTTTTAATGCGATGCTTAATAATTGCGGCTAAAATGAAAGGAATGCAAGTTACTCCAAATGGTACGCGAGTCATTGTATAACTTTTAAGCTAATTATCATGAACTTTGTCAAAGTACAAAAATCTCAGAAAGTATTGTTCATTTTCTTTTATACCAATTTGTAATAAAGCTTTCTCAATATCTGAGGAGAAAGCAATTTTATGCTTTCTCAAACTTATCAATAAATCCAGATTGTTCGGATTAAGATTTGGCCCAGGCATTAAACAACCATTTAACGAATAGAAATTCTCCCGCTCAGAAGAAGCTCCATAAATATTTCGAACTTCAGTCTTTTAGCTATCCAATTTAACAACAGTTCTATTTGGCATGTAATAGGAATTTTGATTTGAACTACAATGCTCAATTATCCCTAAATCCAATTGTTCATTTAATGCAGAATCAGAGTTTTGATGCATCCATTTATTCTTTTCTAGCTTGTCTGCAATTGCAAACCTCTTTCGAAGGACTTTACTTTACTCTACGACACACCACTGACTCGAGAGATAAAGATAGGCGGTTTGCAGTTTGGATGGATGTGCCTAGTAAGGCCCGGTGCACACTAGCCGATTCGTGTCGTTGAAGGTATAAAAATAACAAAAGTAGCACCCATTCCCCCTGCGTGTCTCCACAAGGGACATGTGGGTTACTATTGTTATTTTTATAGCTTCAACGACGCAAATAGGCTAGTGTTCACCGGGCATAAGGCTTGGACCCACGATCAGATAACCCACAGATTTCGTCCGCCGTTCGCGTTAATTCCTGTCGTCGAAAGGGAAGATTCGATGTCGCTTGGGGGCGATTAAGAGCATTTGTGGTTTCCCGCGTTGTAGCGGTAAATAGCTCAAACATCAAAGACGAGAGACGGAGTACAACAGGCCACGCGATCCATTCCCTTGGCCTGTTGTATTTTGTACTCTGTTCTCACGTCGTAATTTTTTAGCAGTTTCGAAAGGATTATGGAGTGTAATAATGATTTGATTATGGAGTGTATGGATATGTACGAGGGAGAACCTATCATATGCAGGGATGTGGCGAAGGGGGGTAGGGGTGACCCCCAGATTTTTTTGAAGTCAGCAAATTGACTAAATGAGTACGCAAATTTTGAAAAAGTAATCGAACGTATTATTTTTTTCTGGTATCCACGACATTTACAGAAATATTTATTGAAACGCTGAAAAAACAAAGTGAACTTTTATTTACTAAGTTGGTTTTTAAATTCTCTTGCAGACCATTGTTGTCACAGACAGGGAGCCGTATCTACTCCGAGTTCAGGGTATGCACAGGACCAGGGAGTGGTGATAAAGACTATTGTTAACTACTCGGAGTCCGGGCAAAGTTTCCCTTCTGTAGAAAAATAAATAAAGATAAAATCTCAAGAGCAATGAAAGAAATAAGATGTCACTGTTTTGTAGATCCCGAAATTTTCCGTTACCCTTCTGTGAACAGCGGTAGTGTTCTTCAATAGACTTTCTAGTGAACTCCCTAATAAAAATGACATACCCCTGCAAGTCCTTGGACACAAGGCCGAAACTGCCGTGTTTTATTACCCTTAATCGGGGACCACGGCAATTCGATATTGCCAACAAAATGACGGCACACCGAAATCGGTGTATGTTTACAGACGGACGAACTGACAGACATTTATAATTCCTAAAAATGTTTTTTTCGTATTTGGGAACTCTAACGTAGAAAATCATCAAAATCTCGCTGTCGAATTTTATTTCGTTTATAATTTTTTTGGTGTTGTTTACTTAGCATGTGAATAAGTAAAGAGTTTTCAATGCAAATATCCTTATCTATCTTAAGTCTTTATTACGTTTTTTCTTTCAGCTGATTTAAGCTGATTTAAAAGAGAATAATATATCAACACTACGTTTTCTTAATATCTTAGAATTTAAAAAAATAACATTAATTCGATAGAAGAGTTGAGTAACAATAATCAAATAATGAAAAGACAATTTAAATTTTAATGTTTACCATGGGATTATTTTGCATATTATTTTTATATTTTTAAATATAAAAAAACATTTATGAAAAATTTTCCACGACATAGAAAAGGAATAAACAATTATTTAAATTTTTTATAATATAGATTTAAGAATCTTTGAGAGATGCTAACAATTTTTTAATAACATTCCTTTAGTATGTTAGCTCTCATCATATATTTATAAAAAATGTAGTTTCTATCAGAATTTTGTTAATTTATGTACTAGCCACAATGACGCGATTTTTTTTACAACAGGAGACAAATATTGACTCAGTGTGAAACAGTTTCTTTAAAGTGAACACGTTTTAATTATGCGGTTACAAACATTTATTACAGCTAACTGAATAGCATTTAAAAGCTGCATATTTAAACCTTTTCTTGCTAAGCATATATGAATGAATGAACTTTTCTCTCCAACTTTACTATAAAATTTTTTCTATTATCGATTTAATTATACAGAAAGAAACTTGATTAGCAGTAACATTCAGTGACTGCATTGAAACATTTTCAGTCCTGAGAGTGAAAAATTTAGCGTCTTAAAATATGTAAAGTTGTTAGCTGCTAATAATAATTACATTATTCAAATTCTAAACTTTTTCAAGAATTTTAAGAAATGTCACAATCTTATGCCGCTGACCTCAGCAACAAAGGATTGCTTGAAAGTAAAGTTTGGGAACTTTTTGTATTCCTTTTTCTCTATTAAAAATTTTCATTCTCTAGATTTCGAAAGAAAAGATGGTCATAAAAAAGCATCTTTAAAAATGAAAGGTAAAATATTTTTGAAGAACTACATATGAGAAGCTTCCTGACAAAAGTGAACATATACGCTTTTTTCTAAAAAGCGTTTTGTTACAATTTTCTCATTTGAGCATCTAACTATTAGAGGGTGCAGTATTATTCATTTTGTCTAATTACTTATTTTTTTCACTTTATAAAATTACCCAAAGTTCTTAATTCTTAGCAAAACTAAAAATATCCACTTCTAAAACCAACATTGTAAAATGAATATGTTCACATTTTATTTTAAAAAATCTCATATATTTTTAATCTTTCTGCAACATCTTTATTTATTTTTTTTTGTGCGTCTGTGTGCTTAATAGGGCGGGCCGAAAAAGTCGAAGTTTCTTAGATCTTTTTGCGGTAGAGCGGAAAAGTTGCGAACTCCCATCATTAAAGAGTGTGCAAAATGTTATAACTCTGAATTGATATCTTCTGTTGTCTCAATGGCAGAAAGTTGTGAAAATTGGACTAAAAAGGGTTAAAATTCAAAAATTAATAAAGAATCACTGATTTCATCGATAGGTTTGCGGTAGTGCTTAAAAGTTACTATTTATTAACAACAGCACATATACAAAATTTTAGAATTATAGGTTAATATCTTCTGACGCCGCAACTGCTCTGAATATTGGAAAATAAAGAGAATTTTTAAAAAAAAATACGCGTTTTACTTATATCATTATAATGCGAGTAAAAACTTGATTCAACCTTTGAAAATACAAAATTACAGAAAAACTATTTTTTGTAATCTTTTTTGGACTCAAATTGTGACATTTGTTTTACGGATTCTAGGGGAACTCTGATAAATCCATCCCTGTTCTGTGGTCCAACTCTTTTTCTGGAGGCTTCAGTGGCGAGTTTTACAATTCGCTCAAATGCTTGCATGTGTGAAGGAAGTTTAATAAAGTCCCAGCCGTCCATTGGCACATCGGCCTGCATCATCTTCAGAAGTTCATGACAACTGATATGTCTGAGAACTGTAGGCGGAGTGGCATTACAAGCTTGCCAGTCAATGAAATCTACGTAGTCTTTAGCTCGAAAGTTAACATTAGGAATAACGAATCTAAGAACACGATTTCCTTCTGGGTCAATTTCAGCATTTATGAATATGTATCCAATGCACTATTGGATGATTTTAGCAACCTTATATTTCTGGTATGTGACGGCACAGTCGTGAACACTGGAGTATTTAATGGTGTAATTCGAAGACTTGAATTGAAATTTCATTGGATTATATGGATTATACGCTTACTTCATTTCAACGAGTTTGTATTACGACGCCTATTTGAGCGCAAGTCCTCTGGTCCATCGTCTTACACCGGAGACATTGGACGAAACCTGAAAGGAGGCGAAAAGCTGCCACTTGTTGCTTTTAATAGTAATGAATGTGAATTTCCAGGCACAGATCCCACCAACCTACGTTGTGATCAGAAATATTTATTAGATATTTGCACAGTCATTAGTTCTGGCGTTGGTTTTTCAGATCTAGCGAAGCGTCAACAGGGCACGTTGAATTTCGCCCGCTTGCTAACAACTGCAAATCGAATATTGAGTCTTTATATATTAACATCAACCCCATCAAATGAGTTGATAACTTTGGTTGTATTAATTCTAAAAGTTTACGCACCCTCATGGTTCCAAATTAAGGTTCATCATTCCATCAAGGATGGCGCTAGATACTTGTGGCATTTCATCAGCTCATCTCCATACTTGCCCAAGAAGTATCGTGATATAATTGAACCAGTTATTTCTCGCAACGCTTACTTTGCGACTCCAGAAAACATGCTTTTGGCTATGTTAACTGATTATTCCTGCTGTTAACTTTCGAGCTACATACTACATAGATCTCATTGACTGGCAAACTTGTAATGTCACACCGCCTACAGTTCTTAGGCATATCTGTTGATATGAACTTCTGAAGATGATACAGGACGATGTGCCAATGGATGGCAGGGACTTTATTTAATTTCCTTCACACACTCAAGCAGTTGAGAGAATTGTGGAACTCGCCACTGAGTCTCCAGAAAAAGAGTTGAACCGCAGAAAAGGGATGGATTTATCATAGCTACCCTAGAATCCATAAAACAAATGTCACAATTTGAGTCCAAAAAAAGATTACAAAAAATAGTGCTTTTGTTATTTTGTTTGTTTCAAAGGTTGAATCAAGTTTCTATTCGCATTATAGTGAAATTAGTAAAACGTGCATTTTTTAAAAATTCATCTTTAATTTCCATTTTTCAGCGCCGTTGAGGCGGCAGAAGATATTAACCAATAATTCTAAAATTTTGTAAAAGTGTTGTTGTTAATAAATAGTAACATCTAAGCACTACCGCAAACCGTTGAACGTAATATGTGATATTTTATGAATTTTTGATTTTTAACCATTTCTAGTCCACTTTTCACAACTTTCTGCCCATTGAGGCGACAGAAGATATCAATTCAGATTTATAAGATTTTACACACTTTTTAATGATGGGTATTCGCAACTTTTCCGCACTACCGCCAACAGATCTAAGAAATTTCGACTTTTTTGGCCCGCCCTAGTGTTTAATGCTAGAAAAATATATCTAGCTTATATTTTAGGGCGCTTTCTTTCTCTTATGTGAAACGTCAACATTTCTCTTCCATAATCTTGATAATTATGTTCAGAAACATTGAAATATACCACGTAAGGAAACCACTACACAAAATAATGTCTTTTCCAACCCTGGAAGTTTTTACGAGCAGGACAGCTTAAGAATCCTGTAATTTCATGGTTGTCTTACGTTGCACCATTCTTGAAAAAAGGGGTAGAAGTAGACTGACAGATTTGTGATCGGGCAAATGCAGTTGTTTTTACATCGGAAAAACTACTAACTTCTTATTAGACAGGAAACTTGAATGGACACTATCCTGAACAGTCGTAAAGTTGAAGACAACATAAACAATTCTTAGTACAGAAAGCGGGAGTGTAGCTGATAAAGTACAGTGCGACTTGCATACACCAAACCTGCTTTACTATAAGTGAGTTAAATCATTATTATTACTGTAGAACTTGGTTAATTCGAACATTTTTTATCCGAATTCGTAATTAATTCGATATTTTCTCTATTTCCTTAAACTTTCTATACGCATAATGCCTAAATATAATCTATAATTCGAATTTATTTTGCTCACTTAAATGTCAAGAATGAAAATTGTAAATTCTTTTATATTTTTAAATTGCTTTCGTCCTTATTTTGTATGCTCATCGATCGTGAAAAAATAACTTTTTGAGGTTTTTTATTGATTCGAGAATCCAATCAATGTATTGAATCAAAATAGGAATTAAATATTTTTCACTTTTTGAATTATTTTAAATTTAAGCTTTAAGTAAGTTTATTAAAGTTATTAAAAAATATCAATGAATATTATAATTTTGTTAATTAAAATTTCACACTCTTTATTTATTCTTTATGTATTCTTTATTAAAGGTGTTAAATTTTAAAAATACATCTTTTCTTGGCGTTTAAAATTTCCGTTTTTTGATGCTGTATTTTTACACAAAGATTTTCTAAATTACCTTCGAATTAGCCAAGTTATACTGCTTCTCATGATTTTACATTGCTTTTGTTGCATTAATTATTTGCTTATTTGACATGGTTTCTTTAATAGATCTAAAAAAATTCTCCAAATTTATGCGTTTATATTACCAGGTTATTTTCCAAGTACTCGGATGAGGACTTAAAGAACTTTTTCCGTTCGAATGTCGTGTATATAACAGTAATAAACGCAAATTCAGATTGACATCGATATTAGTGGTATACCGAATAATGATCTGGACAAATACCTACTCTGTGAAAACATTATACTTTTGATTCTAAATGAAATAATTCTCAAATTTTAAACGTAAAAAATTAAAGAATTATGAAATTGATATTTTTATTGTTTGCATATTTAAAAAAATTAACACCTTGATGTGTTTTTTTCATAATATTTTAAATACTTGAATTACAATAATTATTTCAGCAAAAAGAAATGACCAATGTAGGGAGCTTTTAGACTGCACTTTTTTAAATTTCCTATGAGTGAAATTTTAGTGGCATGATATGTTAAGCGCCTAAGGATTGATTATTATTCGTGTTTTTTAAATATTATATGTATGTATATTATTTATGTATCAGAATGTATTATTTATGATTAATTGAATTTAATCATGGTAAGAAATAAAATTTCATTTCAAAGTAATTATAGTGATAATGAAGTAATTTATATTAATAAAATTGTACAGTATTGTTGATATGTTATTTTGATTGTATTGGCCAAATCAGGCTATATGGCGATTCAGAAAGTCTTTAGGTGAGGGTGCTTCTAAGTAGAGCTTTGCTTTGCGTCTGTTCCTATACTAGGGTCATGCACTGGAATCTCTCCCTCGGCTTCGTTAATATCTATTATCCATTCTGTTCATCTATTTTATAGCTATATTTTAAATAAATTCCAAACGGTTTTGAGATTCAGATCTTTACGAATAAATTTAGTTTCTGAAAACATTTGTGGTATTTTTCTTGCAGTTCTCCCAGTTTTTCTGATGGGTTGCACCCACATACATTGGGAAAGCACAGCTAATCAATGGTCGCAAAAATTATTTATAGAGGACGAGTTTATTTTCTATCGACAGTTAGGACTTCCTACCTAAGAGGGAATAAAATCGTGCCTTTGCAAAGCTAAATTTTGTCTTTATTTTTTTAATGTGATTTTTGAAGGCAGGTCTTTTGTCTTTGTTTGAGCCCTTAAATATTTCGTGTCCTCATCATTGAAAATTATATTATGCATAACAGCAGGAACATGCATGCATATTAGGCACTACAAATAATTGTTTTTCAAGTCTGCAAAGTTCATCATGAAAGTCGGCATTTTTTGAATCTCCCCCCCCCCCCCCACCAGATGCAAGACGCTCGTCACGTCCCTGATCATACGGAATCCGCAAAACTTTAAGATATTACTGTTTGTATTCCCTATGTGAATAATAATATTTTGCATACTTTTAATGATGATAACTACATTTTTATTGATTAATTTTCATTTTATAATTGCTACATTATGTAACTTTATAATCAGTATATTTAATTTATATCTTAATTAATCATAATTCAGATTTTGGAATTTGCATATGGTAAATCAAAATTTAATTATTATTGAATTAAATTTAGAACCCATTGAATAAAAGAAGCTGCAAATAACTTTTTCATTCCAAAATTGCTTTCTGTATTACTACTGAACACATCACGAGCATTTTCTAATAACATTAATGAGGCATAAAGCACTAAAAGGAAATATTTTCGTGCTAAATACTGAAGTAATATGATGTGGGAATTCAAAAACAAATTTCATATTTAATATTAAATTTTCAAATCAGCATACTATCTATGTTTCTTTTCATTGAAGAAACAGTCAATCTCTTGAAGAACCAAACTGTTATAAACCGTTTTGTCTCGCCATTTTATAAGTTTTAAAAATTTACTGAGGCATGAATTTATGTAACAAAGAAGAAATGCTCCAAATCATTTTTATCAGCATATTTTTAAATTGAAGATTAATACCAAATCAAATTCAATTTGAGACTTTTTCAGATTATTTTGCTATAAATAAAAGAGCCAGATAGCTTTTTTTAACTAATCCATTATAAGTTAAAAATACCTTTCTTCTACACTAAGATAATGGCCAAACTTAAAAAATCTCGGAGATAAATTTGAATAGAACATGAACCTCAATTTAATAAAAACGAGCAAATCGTCAAATACAAGCACATAAAATAATAGAAATATATATAATTTAATTTTTTTTGCATTCATTAAAACATCAACATGATGCTTTAAGAATTGATTAGAATTAAAATTATACATTAATTCTAAACAGTAAATTATTTTTTAAGTTTGATGAAATGCTGCATGTTTATTGAATACCTTGTAAAGCGACAAAGTTTAAATTTATAAAAATTTTATACTCTTAACCTCGAAAAAAGGCGATTATGACTTCTTATAAACTAAATGTCAAGTTCAAATGTTTAGTTTTTCATGTTTCATATATACAGACGTAATAATATTAAATAAGCCATTAGAGAAATTCACGGAATTGTACTTAACAATAATTCTTGAATCTTTTTTCAAGACAGATAATTAACATTTTTATTTTGTTTAAAAAATTAAAACACAAGAAATCGAGTAATACAGATATTCATTTTAAGAACATATTTTTTTAAGTTAAAAAATATTTAAAAATATATTGTCATCAAAAAACGGCCAGTTGTTGGAATTATAAGATTTAAATAGACTATCAATTTCTTGTTATTTTTACATGAAAATTGTGTTGGATATTAAATAGGGCATGCTTTAATAGCAACGCTGCAGATGCGATGTTATAACAAAAATTTCATTTCTTGTACGACATATCCTATTTTTATTGAATTAAATATGAGGAATTAAATTGGTAATCACAATCTTTGCAAATATAAAAAATGAGAATAGAACACTAATTAACACACTTACTCTTTCTGTTGAATATAAATTTAAAGAAGCGAATTTTTTTTTTCACATTTCGAAAACATTATTTTCAAATTAAACGAAAAGGCCTGCGTTGTATTTAATAAAGCTATAAATGTCACACTAAACTTCAGTACTCAAACATATTTTGAAATTTATGAAAATATGTTTCCTTCTTGGAGCTCAATGAACTCATAAAATTGGATGAAATGCTTATTATTAAATAATATTCAAAATTGAAATGACACCGTCGGTTGCTCTTTTCATATCGGGGGCCGCAGGCGCACTCTTGGTGCGAAACAGAGAGAAGGGAAACTCTCTCAAAAACCGCTGCTGACCTGTAGAGTGTTTAGATATTTGACGAAAAGCCATTCACCGACCCGGCGCGGAGTAAATTTGCCAAGTCACGCGTCGTGGGAACGGCGCATCCGGTCCAATTCAGACTGGCCATAAACCCGTTACAACGCGAGTAGCTCGGGGGTTATCTGATCGTGGGTCCGAGTCTGTCAGTGCCTTAGAGTATAAGATACTACATAGAGAGAGAGCTTCTTTGATAAAAAAGCCACACTGAGGGGACCCATATGGGCAAATTTGAGGGGAGAACAGAGTGTTCATGTTTACCATGGTTTGGCTCTCAATCATTAGTTTGACGAGTTTTAATCACTTGGCTGAAGAATTAATAAAGGAAAAGTAACTTACTATGTTAGTCCAGCGAAATAGTAGAAAATAGATGCAAAAATTAGGGTAGAGTTAATTTTTTAAAATGTTGTACGGGATGGTACCCTGCCTGATTTCCACAGTTTTACCGTTTATTGCCGTTGACGCCGCCATCTTGAAAAAACCACGAAATTTTCGGACTTTTTTCAGTTTTTGCCATAAAATTTTCATAAAATTAAATGTATGGGAAGGAATTTATCTGGAATATCGGTTTTAAATCATGGTAACAAAATCATATTCAAATAACTTAAGTCTTGATTTTTATCAGTATTAATTAATTATTGGTAATATTATTAAATGAATTATATTATCATTAATCAAACAGAATATATTTAAGTAACGTTTTATAAACTTAATGGTTTTAAGCTTGAAGGAAATAACAGTAAAGATAACCAGTTTCTAAAATATGAAATAAAATACTGATATCTTAAAACAATATAAATTTGTAACTGTAGTATAGACTGAAAGAAATATTACGAATTAAATAAATCCACAGAACAAAAATGTTTATTTCACATAAGCTAATTACAAAACAATTACAAATCTTTAGCAATATTACATGAAAACTCTTAAAGGTTATACATTTTTTTTCAAAACAATTAAAAAACTGATATACTAATTAGCATTATTATTTTTTTAACTACAGCAAAAATTATGATGAACAACATTACGATACATGTTGTTCTATTATTTGTATTCCAGCATTTTACTTTTCAATAAAGAAACACATTATAGGACTAAAGTTTTACTATGCATGCAGGCAAAAGAAAATCACAAGTAATATCTTATCTAAAATAATATATTAATTATTTATTATCTATTGTATTAAGTAAATTTGATGAAAATAAGTAACTAATAACCCTTAAAGAGAATAGTTTTGGTGTTGATGCTTCTAGTTTTATTTCTTGGTAGATCTTCATTACATTCCTTTAGCATTATAAATTAAAAGTGATTAAAAATTTTTTCTATCACACATAACATAAACTATCTAAAAATAAAACGCATAGAACGCAAATTACGATTGGCATTCAAATTTTTCTTAAAACATATATTAAACAATGCGTTGATGAAATGTTTTTAAATAATTTGAAATCAATTAATTGAATAGTTTACAATTTTATTGATAGAATGTATTATATTATTTACTTAGATAAATAAAATAATCATGCAAAATAAAAACATTAGTCCTGCAGGCATTATGATAAAAACAAATGCAAGATAACGATTTTAAAATTATCAAACACCTTAAATGCAACTGATATACTATATAATTTTTTCTAAATTTAGCTTTGATAATTTTCTGAAGAATTATAAGAAGCTGAATTGGTTTTTTCTTTATAAAAAGTCACTTTTAAAGTTTGAATTCCAAACTATGCATATTCCAGAAAAGCCACCAATTTCAGAAAAGATTTCGCCAAACTGCGCCATTGCACAGAAACGAGAAAAACATTCGATTTAATTGCATTATTGTGTGATAGAACAAATCTGTCAATTTAGGCTTTTTTTGTACTTATTACGTAAGTTATAAATAACACTATTTCCAGAAAAATCTTTAAAAGCATTATACAAAGTAAAACAACAGTTATGTTGCAGCATGAGCACTACATATTAAGCATTCAAAATCATTTTAAAACAATTTTATGTATATTTATAAGAATAAAAATGATACAGATAAGTTAGAAATGAAATGTAAAATGACCACCTTTGACAAATCTTTCGCTACACCCATAAGCAAACCACGAAACAACCATTTTTCGTGAAAACTGACAGCTCGACAAGCAGGCAAGTAAGGCCCCTTGCACACACACCGATTCGTGTCGACAGATTTGAAACCGGTCTGCAACATTCCATTAGTAGTGTATAGAGAACAGTTGGAGCTTGCACACGTACCGACGCCTTCAAAAAACCGATCGGCTGTCTAGAATTGCCACTGCGCTTCGTCGACCTCGGCAGCTGCGGGGGGTCCCAGTGACACATGTAAAACTACTGGCGCTTGCACAAACGCCGATTTCTTTCGTCCGATTTCCTGCAGGTGTTTCCAGTGGCATATGTAATTCTTCTGACGCTTGCACACGCACCGACTTCAGCCGATCGACTTCGCTCTCGTGGCGAAATAATAAAATTAGTAACAGTTTGAAAAAATATTGAACAATATTTTTAGGGGTATTTTTTTTCTTTATTGATATTTTTAGTATAAGGATGAAAAAATTACTTATACTCAAAGAAATTTTTAATGGATAGTTAAAAATTATGTTTCTCAGTGGCGGATTAAGCTTGTTAAAAGACCAAGCGCTGGAACATTTAGAGGTCTCTGAAAATATATATTTGCTTTTTTACATTTTATCAAGTTGGTTGTTCTAATTTTAAACTAATGTTAATGATTCCGTACTTTATTTCTATTTTTAATTACATTTTGTACTTGCTATATTATTTATTTTTGATTTGGATTGAAGCGTTTTTTATTGTTTTAACTTAATATTCATTTCTTTTTTGTTGGAATTTAGAGTTAGTTTTGTTTGAATTAGCCGCCTTCGGAGACCAGCTTGTTGGACGGGAATATGATTTCAAATGAATCTTGTATAATTTTATATTCATGGCTGCTTTAACAGCGTAATTTTAAACTTCAGATTGTGGTAGATTATTTAACCCATGTCTGGCCTTACACCTATTTTGTTCATTGTTTACATAATGTACCTAATGGAGTTAAATAACAGACCATACCATATGACATCTCATCCCAAAACTTCTTTTATTTTACTTTAACGATAATCGGAAATGAAATTAGAAATAATTTAGTAAAACTTAGTAGTTGAAAATGGAAAACTAAATAATTATTTGTTTTTCATTGTTTTGACTTAATAATTAACTTAGTATGTTTAGTTGCAATTTAGTTTAGTTTTAAGAACTAAATAACACTTGAACTTTGTAATTAATTTATGTGGCAATATAGGCTTTCAAGGCAATGTGCCTGGATTTTTTATAATGTAAACTGTCGTTTTATATGGCATTCAACAAATATTGAGAATTTCATAAACTTAAAAATTAATTTACTACTTAGAAATTATGTATGATTTTTATCAGTTATTAAAGCACATTTTACCTTTGAATAAATGTATAAAAGTTAAAATTATATTATTACCGAATTTGTCGGTTTGTATTTCATAATTCACACATTTTTATTAAAAATTTCTTGCTCCATTCAAATTGATCTCCGATATTTCGGCGACATTTTTAGTATATGAGAAAGGTATTTTTAACTAATCTTTACAGGAAAATAAAAAAAACATATGTTAAACTATTTTTGTTTTCGTTTTTAAATGAAAACAAGCATAGATTATGTTGGCTTGAAAAATTATTATTATATATTTTTTTTGCACTTCATATTAGTTCAATATTTAGCATTAAATTAGCTCGATATTATTTAAGTGATAATATACTTTTGTCAATTCATAACATTTTCATTATGATATATTCAGATGTAATTATATTATCTATTAAATATACTAATCATAAAGGTACATAGTAAGTTAACTAAAATTAATATTTTAAAATTTATTTAAATGCGTTAAAAAAATCTAAAGTGTTTAAATAGTGATTTTAGTTTGTGATACGTTGGCTAAATATTGTGTTATTTTTTCAAGTATGGCAGAAGAAATTGATAATGTATTCGAGAATGACCAGTTGTACATCCGGTATAAAGCCTACCGATACGCATCGGTGTGTGTCCAAGGAACGCATCGTCTGAAAAAGTAGACCAATTTCAAACCGGTCGACAAAAATCGGTGTGAAACTACCCCCCTCTCTTTATGAGATCCAGTTATGCTATCTTTTCTGTTCCCTGTGGTTTCAACAACAAAAAGATTGGGGGAGACACCAAAAGACACCCCTTGCCGGGCTTTAAACACCGTGTATGTTCCCCCATGTTTTCTAATGAGATGATGTTCTGCAATGAGAGGAGAAATGTACTTTTTGGCTTATTTTTGATCTTACTATCAATTAGGCGCGGGCTGAGTCTCTTTGTGCAGCAGGTATCAACTAAAGCACTCACATGGTCATTTGTATGTGGATCTCTCAGCTGTCAATACAATGAGTAAACTGTGGATTATGCAAACACAAGAAACTTCGTGTATCGCAAGACTCTAAGAAATTTATGGAATTATAGAATATATGCTCATCCTGTTATGTATATTTAATTTATAATCACCCTTTATAAACCATGAAAGTCAAAAGTCTGTACAAACAAAATATTAACATCTTTAATGGCATTTATAATTTAAACACTATTATTAATAATTATTGTATTGTTTTGTTTCCTCAAATATTCTATAATTGCCTTCAGGTATTTTTGTAGAATTTTTCCTGATTTTGTAATATAAGTATTGCAGTCATTAGTTACACTTCTAAATTTAATAGGATTTTTATTGAAATTTTAGAGTTAGAAAAATATTTGGATATTCTATCTTTTCACAATGCAAATTTAGTTTTTATGTAAAGCTTAATTCTATTAGCTATTTTTTCACTTAATTTAGATTCTATAAAAAGCCTCACTGTCAATAATGTGTTCATTAAGTAATATTCTACAATAAAATTTACAAATTTTGTCAAAATTACTGGGCGCCTTATTTATAAATTCTATTTCAAATTATTTTTGCAGATCTTTAATTTGTGTTTTAATTGCTTTAAACCTAATTTCATTATGTGATTCAAAATTAAATTGATATAGATAATTTAAATTTTTTGTTTGTTCTCATTAAATGCTTCTAATAGAAAGCTATATTTTATTGCCATTGTTGCATCCTATGGATGGCTCTAATTATCGGGATAACTATAAAACAAGTTGCAGTGTAACTAATAAGCATGGACCGTAAGATGCTGAATGCGGTGAGATCTTTGAAGAGAAATGGCGAAGTAATGATTTTTAATAAAACAGTTTATTTCAAATGCGCGTGGCATCAAAATACCATCTACCCTTCACATCTAATTCTGGCGGGCTATGTACCGCTCAGTTACAAAATATTAACCCTAATTCGGGGGATTGCCACATTTGGCGAGCAGAGTACTTAACAGCCATCTTTAAAATAAATTTCTCAATATCTTTATTTATTTGTTTTTTAATATACCCATTACTGTTTTCTATCATCACTCTATGTTTACCCAGCTAAAAATGAACTGCAGTTAATCTATAAAAAAAGTGCAGTTGAGAGACTGCGGTGATTTGGCCGATTCCACTACAGTTTTTTTGAGGTGGATAAAACTGCAAATTTACTTCAGTTTTTTTGAGGTGGATAAAACTGCAAATTTACTGCAGTTTTTTTGAGGTGGCAAAACTGCAAATTTACTGCAGTATATCCACCT
>BGPR01000909.1:240749-294747 GCA_013235015.1 Araneus ventricosus
CCACTGAAAAAAACTGCAGTGGAATTGTTTCAAATCACCGCAGTCTCTCAATCAAATTCTTACAGTAGATTAACTGCAGTTCATATTTAGCTGGGAGAAAATATGGTTTCTTTCATGTCACGGACTTAAAATTACTCTATTATTTATCTCTAACAATGCTGTTTTTGTATACGTGATTTGATATCCGTCGCCACATTCTGGAATTTCAACCTGAAACTGTTTGTCACACCTACATAAAAGTTTAATTAAGGGTTCATATGACAACTCATTCAATGATCAACTTCTTAAACTTTAGGTGGATTAACGAATCGAATGGGAAAAATAGAATCAAGGTCTCAGGAAATTTTAGCTTTTTAAATGGGTTTCAACATATAAATAGTATATAATTTCTAAATTATACTAATTATTTTAAATTATTAACATAAATACGTAACTGAACGAAGTAATAAATCTTGAGCTATTGGAGATTGCAGGTAAGTTTTGATGGATTTTAGCTTACCACAGTTAGGAGTTGAATTCATGTGTCTTTCCATTTTATAGTGGTTTGAAAGATAAGTGCAATTATTTTGTTTTGTTTTTGGCACCTCTCAGAATTTTACCCAAGGGCATGTGCCTTGCTGTCCTGTCCTATGGTTTGGCTGTGCTAGATCAATTATTTGTACTTTCAATCTGTTTTAATAAAGAAAATAGATTGCTAAACCATAACAGTTTTATTGGTTAACTCCCAAAAAATTATGCATTCATTTTTTTTTATTTCAAGCATCTCATCTGAATCACCCGTTATACAACCTGGTATTTGAATTATTGCTAACATGATTTTCTATATTGGGCAGCATATTTAGCTTTTATAATTAATTTAGATCTCTTTTAATATATATTTATGAGTGGGTTTGTTTTTTACGTGTTCAGCCAGTATTTTAAAGTTAGGTCTGAGATTTTATTAACAATAAACAATGTTGATTGATTTTAAAATGTGTATTTGTATTGAATTTTAAAATTTACTTGCTTTCAATATTTGTTTGAGGGGGGGCTTTCCCATGTGCTTAAATTAAGTCTTGAAAATAGTATTATAGTTTAGTGAGAAAAATAGTGGGTCATGCAACAATACCAAAAAATGAAATCTTTAACATCACTTTTTAAAACTGCAAATAAACTACAGAAAATATCACACAAGCTTCCTATAAAATAAGTCCTGTAAAATTACCTCACAGTTACTGCAGTTATTCTGTAGATACTTCAGAAAATGTACTTCTGAATTAATGGCTATAAAATAACTTTAAATTTACTGCAGTATTACTACAGATTTAAAGTCTCATTATATCTGGAATTTATCATTGTAAAATTACTGCACACAAACTACAGTATTTTTGCAGATAATATCTCATGGTATTTTTGGAATAAATTACTTCAAAATTACATCACATTAGCTGCAAATTAACTGAAGTATTTTTATAGTCAAGATTGCACTACAGAAAATCTACAGTTGACTGCAAAAAAACTTAAAAAATACTTCACTTCTGTAGAAAAACTACAGTTCATTTTTAGCTGGGTAGTTCCCTTATTAATTAATTCTTTTAATTTATTACCTCCTGTAATTACATGCCCATGTTATTCATATATAACATGTTTATATTCTTTACAATTACAATTATCTCTAACAATACTTTCTTTTATTTTGTTGTAGTTAAATATCAGTCTAGCCTATTGTTATTATATTTAAATGCATGCATTATATTCAATATCTTTTATAGGAAAAATTAATATTTTTATCTGGTATAGCAGAAAATTTACTATTATCTATATTTACTTATATAAAGGAAATTACAATATTCTGTGTCTTGCTTATTGCTTATGTTTCTTGATAAATTTAGTGTTTTATAAAGAAATTTGTAAATGTCTCTAATAATGTCCGAACCATGTGAATTTGCCATGTTATCAAGTATTATATCCCTACAAGCTTTTATTTCTTTTATTTAGTCTAAACTTATATCGTTTATCTTTTTTATTTTAAAATCCATGTAAAAATTCAAACTCGGTTCTAATAAATCTCTTTTTATATTTGTGATATCTCTATTTTCTCTCTTTTGTCAAATTGTCTAGATTTAAAATGCCAATTATCTACATTAGAAGCTTCTACTACATAATTATATTGTGAACTATTACTTTTAATTATTTGCAGAATGTTTTTATTGAAATATGATACATTATGTCCATATGGATAAATAATATTTTAATAGTCAAAAAAATAGTTTTCCCACCATAATCTGTTTTTTAAATTAGGTGCTATCTTAATAGTATATAAATCTTTATTGTTAAAACCATGTGAATTAAAATACCTAATTTGAATTTTGTTGCAAATATTTTTATTTCTTTCAAAGTTTTAGCATCTGATCTATGCTGATAATTCCTAGCATAAAAGTTTGGCGATAAATAAATAAACAAATTAAAAATTGCCTCTACCCAAACGAAATTTCCTATTCTTGTTAATTCTATTACTAAATTGCTTTAAAAGGTAGGTAGGGCATTGCTTATGAAAGAATTGCAGAAGATATTCTGCAACTAATTTAGTTTAAAATGGAGATAGGTAATGTTGCGTGTAGAACTAGGTAAGTGCCACTCAAGCCTATTCGGTATCATTTTGTCAACCAGAAAACTCTTTATTTTGGATTTCATAATAGTCCTAAATTTAATTTTTAAAAATTTTATTTATATTACTTCAAAGAGTTTTTAATATTTTAACCACCAGACAATACTTTTTTATATCAAATTAAATTTCTCACCTCAATATTAGGAAAGAGTCCAAAAAAATTAAATCCTGAAAAATATGTTAATTTCTACTTCACGCAAAAGTAAATCATATAAAGCAATATAATATTAATAAACGCATCCAAAACAGAGAAAAAAAGGCAAAATCACGGTATATATCAAGGTTACTTGAGAGTATAAAGTTAGGCTCACGGAGAGAGGATGCTCTGAGGACGTCGCATTGGGAGAAAATCGCTTAGTCCCAATTATACGTAACGGAATAAATATCATGTTTGAGAGCTCTTTTAGAAACAGAGTAACTTCTTCTAAGCCAAACTTTTTGTGGAAACGTTGTTAAAGAGTCGCACATTACGAAAGAATTAAAATTTGGAGTGTTTAATCAAAAATTTTAATAAAACTCTGTGATCTTTCTGATATGGACTCTATACAAGAAATAAGGAGATATTTACGTCTATGGACCCTAATCTTTAATTTTTAGAAACAACCTTAGATGAGAAAGTGGATGATTTTTAAGAAACTGAAGAATTAAGAATAATTTTATCGCAATTATGAAATATAAATTCGTTAAACTAATAGTGTTTCACTTACTTTATGTAATATAAAACGAAAGCAAATTTCATAAAATTAATTTGTAATTTTGAATAAATATGAACAAAAATAACTTATTTTTCACAATTGCTTTCATTGCTCTATTCGTAATTGTATTATAGCCCTTTTAGACCGGAAATATTTCCATCCTTAAATTTAATTTTTTTTGTTTACAGGTAGCCTTGGATCCTACTGGTACTGTAAAAAGTAATTTTAAGAATTTAGAATGTCCCTCAGACGCAGGACCTCACTTGTACAATCGCGCGGATTAGGCTTGTTCTGTGTCAACGTGAACCCGTACGATCATAAGAGTTATAGGCATTATCTATGTAAGCTTCACCTAATTTATTTTTTCATGGTTAATTTTCATTCAATATTAATTACTCAAAGAATCAAATATATAAACATCGTAATAAACAATTTATAATTTATAAAAAAATATTTGTAAATAAGGAAATAACAATTTTAATGGCTAAATTTTTTTAAATGAAAAATTTTGAAACAAATCTTAGTTTTTAATAAACATAAATATACCTCACATATCTCAAACCGAGTTTTAGAAGTGTTTTCTTCTGAAATAAAAATATACTCCTGTATTTTTAGAAGGCAAATGAGACTTCATGGATCATGCAATATCTGGCTGTTCGCTTTCCATTCTTTCTTGCACAATAGAAATTGCAGCGCCTTCACGAAATGTCGTATGGCCCCCTTTCAATCCCCTGCTCCTTTCGAAACACTCCCTATATTTCCTCTGATAATGTCTATTGTGTTCAAATCCTTTCCTATACTGATTATATTGCAGGAAGGATACAGTCGAAAGAAAACGCCGAGGTGTGCATCGGATCACGCGAGTAGACACTACAATAAAGAAGTCGATTTTCGGACAGGTAAAAGGTTTCGTGCGGGTAAACAAATATTACGCCTAAAGAGTAATTATATTAACTCGTAACTAACATATTTTCCTATTTTTCATTTATTTTAACATGAAATTAACAATTGGTATGTAAGCAATTAAATATGTATTAATAATTAGCTAATTGCGACAGATAAATAATTGTAATGTTTAGCGCGAATTTTTTACAAACAGATTTAACGCGATTATAATTGAAATATGGACTGTCTTCGCCGCCTTTTGAGAAAACTAAATACTATTGATATTCTGGAAACTAGAACAGCTGTTCCTTTCCGGAATTTATTAAATACAACTCTCCAGGAAGCATAAATGCTAGCTTGTGTCTAACCCACACGATCATGCGCGATCGGTCTTAAAGGGATACACATACATATTGCATCGTTAATATACAGATGAATGACAAAATAATACGAACACCTGTGAAATAATGGAAAATCTTTATTAATAGGGGGTTGGACCACCCTTTGACTGAAGTGCAGATTTAATGCGACGTGGGATAGATGAATAAAGGTCATGGACAATATTTAAAGGAATATTAAGCCATTCCTCCTGCAGAGCGGTCTTTAATTCCGAAAGTCAGGATGGAGGTGGAAATCGGGAACGAATTTTGGACTCCATATATTACCATAAATGTTCAATAATATTCAAGTCCGGAGACTGAGGGGGCCAGGCGAGATGGTCAACTGCATCGTCATGCTCTTCGAGCCATTCTTGAACACACTTAGCTGTGTGGATAGGGGCGTTGTCGTCTTGAAAAAGCGGTCGCTCTCCAGGGAATACAGTCTGGACAAAAGGATGGACATGATCCCCTAGAATGCTTAGATAGTGATTGGATTTGATCCTCCCATGCAGAATAACAAGTTGCCCAAGACCGCGCCAAGATATTGCACCCCATACCATAATGGAGCCACCCCCATGCTTCACAGTCGGCAAGAGGCATTCAGGATTAAACGCTTCTTTGGGAGTTCTCGAGACATAAACGCGTCCGGTCGTCTGAAATAGGGTGAATGACGATTCATCTGACCATATTACCTGTTGTCACTGCTGTGGGGACCAGCATTTGTGATCTCTGCACCATTGGCGCCGCTTGAAAGCATTAGTTGGTGTCATCAAGGGTTTACGAATTGCCACTCTGCCATAAATGTTAGCAGCATGAAGTTCCTTTTGACAGTTTTTGATGAAACGGGGTCCTGGAGATGACTGTTCATTTCGGATGTTATCTCGGATAACGACTGCTTATGCTTTCGAGCTACTATGCGCTTCAAGACCCGTCTATTCCTATCAGCAAGCTTAGACTTTCAGCCACTGTTGTGCTTTGAAGACGTCGTCTTACCCTCTTTAGTGTACGCTGTCATAACGGCTGATACCGTACTCCTTGAAAACCCCAAAAGGTTTGCTGTTTCCGTAACCGATGCTCCACTTAAACGCGCTGCAACTATCATTCCTTTTGGGAACTCTGACAGGTCTGACATTTCAACTTATCACAGACAGTTCGATAGAAGCATGCAACGCAGGTGACTGCTGTGGAGAGACTAATATCTTCCTCTTCACTCTCACTAGGTGGCAGACTTCTGTTGCAGGTGGCGCGGCTGTACTGCAGGTGTGAAATACGTCATACTTTTTCACAGGTGTTCGTATTATTTTGTACCATTTGACTCCATCTGTATACACTCATTTATTCCATAAATTTTGTTTTTCTTCAAAAGATATTATTACTAGTGTTCGTTCTGCATACGTGCTTTTGTGACTAAGTATCTTTGTGTATTTCTTCATAGTGCTTACTTAGGCACCAGGAAGAAAATACATATAAAACGCCACATACAGTAAAGATTAATAAAAGCAATATGTTTTAGCCAAATCAATTTTACATTGTATTTATGTATTTAGCACAGAACTACGACATAGGTATATGAAGTATATCGAAAATTTGTTTTCTAGGGACAAGATTGACTGCTTTTGGTGCTTTCTTAAATTTATGAAATGACAATGTTGATAACAATAAAACCTACAGTAATATAATTAACTAGAAGCAAGCGCAGGGAGTTACCCGTGCAAAATGACTTAAACTAAATAAAAAAGCCCACTTGTATTCGTCATAAGATGATAAAAAACTATTGTTTAAAAGATATGATAATTTTAAGATGCTGATTAAAAGACGTGACATGATGTTGTGTCTCTCTTTGTTCAAAGCCCATCCACCAAGACATGGTGGTGTCACAGCGCATATGACAAAAATCAGTATTTAATTGTCCCTAGGCCAAAAACCGCAGAGAAAGCAAAAATGAAATCGGTTTTTAATTGTTCCTTGGCCAAAAACCGTAGGAAAAGCAAAAACTGATGACACCATCAAGAAAAGCAGGTCGGTCTTGACTTCCTTACGAAATGTTCAATATGCTGACCACCGTTTTCTCTTCTGAGCTGAAAGCGCAAAACATCATGTTCCATAACAGATCGGAGTGTTTCAGTTTTGATATTGTGAATGGGTTGAGTAATGCGGTTTTAAACTCAGATAAGTTCGCAATCGGACCCCCGTACACAACATCTGTTAGGTAACCCCACAGCTATATGTCGTAACAGTTCAGGTCAAGTGATAGTGGCGGCCAGGCGGTTTGGAAATGGCGTCTGATTTTTCTGTCATTTTTAAAATGTAGATTTAACATCTGCTTCACTGGTGTTGCAATGTGCGGAGGAGCTCCATCTTGCATAAAAATCGTCCTATCCACACATCCGTGCTGTTAGATTGCTGGAATGAGCTGGTTGTGCAAAAGAGATTTATAACGTGTTCCATTCATTGTAGAGGTTACAGGACCCGAAGGACCAATCTCCGCAGAAAAGAAAGGGTCAACGATAAATGATGCCGTAAACTCGCAATGCACAGTTACATTTTCAGAACGATGAGGCAATAGTTTCATTTGAATCGGATTCTATCTTGCTGAAATTTTGAGTATTGACAGAACCTTAGGGATAAAAATGGGATTTATCTGTCCGCAAAATGTTCCATGGCCATGCATTGTCCACTTCCATTAGAAAAAGAAATAGCAGGGCGAAAGTTTCTCGTTTTGGCAGGTCAGCAGGAACAAATTCCTGAACATGCGTAATTTTGAATGGATAGCATTGCAGGATGTTTCGTAAAATTTTACGAACCGTGCAGACAGGCGTGTCCAAAGTTCGGGAAATTCCCTGTGCACTGCATGTTCCAAAAGCACTGCTCGACGCTTCCTGCAATGCTGCAGCCACATCCTCCACTGACGTCGAAGCAATTGCTTTCCTCCCTCTGCCACATTTCAAGTCAAATGAACTCGGCTCTTCGAATTCATAAATCATCTTGAGACTGAATGCAGTCATCGGACCAGAGTCGCTTCTTAAGAGCCAGTTTTTTAAAAAGTAAGGCAAATCGGGCAGTCTTGGTGTTAAGTAGTAACATATGCTACAAGTAGAATATACATGGCTACTTACTGTGGTAGTACACTGAAAAAGAAATTCATTAAACATGGCGTT
Organism: Araneus ventricosus; assembly: GCA_013235015.1. Taxonomy (NCBI): domain Eukaryota; kingdom Metazoa; phylum Arthropoda; class Arachnida; order Araneae; family Araneidae; genus Araneus; species Araneus ventricosus. The sequence continues at coordinate 248,515 of BGPR01000909.1, forward strand.
GTGACGCCTGAAGTGGCCATTGAAAGATTCAGGGTTACCCAAGAATAACACAGTATTCGCTGAAATGCTAAATTTATTGTTCTACCCTTATATTGCTTCTTGATTAATACATAAAACATACATACAGATACAATACTAGTTAGTACAGTTAATGATGCCTTCAACGTTATAATCTACGGCGGCACAAATTACAATGTCCGGCGTTACATGTTATAATGTCCGGTGTCACCCTACGACACGAGAAATTGGTTTTCGTGAGAGTCGCGAATTGGCCAATTCAAAAATCGCACCTACCTTGTGCTATGAAGGAGATACCCCGGCGTATTATGTTCGGCAATCTAAATTGAAGATTCCATCACCATTTTTGACTGGCCTTTCCATCTACTGTTGCGGCATCACCATCTTTAGGGCTAGTGTCCCAGATCGCCGCAGCTCGACGAACCTTCTGCCTTTACGTTTCTCGTAGAACTGAGGCTTTTTGCACAAGCGCCGTTCAATGCGTCCGTTGACCAGTAGTAGATAGGTAGTGCCATCTGGTGGGTTGCTGAACGGCAAAACGTTCTGTTATGGTTGCATTTTGCAACACTCGGATAGTTGACATTTCTGATTTTGTTGAAATTTCCATGTAAAACTATCAGACACGTGTTTTTTAATTTTTGCAAAAAAAAAATTCCTACAGTTTTCGGGGTCCAAAATTGAAGATCGTCCATTATTATAAGAAAAACATACCATTTTACATAACGTAATAATTTTGTGCCAAGAGTGAACCATGCCATTGGTAATTATTTTGTGTTCCTTTACTTCCACACTGACTGTTAGAACATAAAGACTTATGGTTGACTTTTGGCACCAAGGCCAGAGGTCATTCAAAATTCGACGAAAAAAGGCTTTTTTCTGAAACTTTGACCGTCAAAATCTTCTTTTGCCAACACTGAACCACCAAGGTATATAGTTCAGAGAATACATACTAATGAGAAATACCGAAAAAGAGCAAGACATGTGTGGTTGACTTTTGGATTAAAGAAATATTTGACCGTAAAATTCCGAAAAACACAAAATTGCATGATTTTAGAGGTCATTCACTGCTTGTACCAAGAGTGACCAGGTATGAAATTAGCTGGAAAAGAAGCCTTAAGTATAGCAAAAACAAAATCAATTCACAGATCTATGGTAATTTTCTCAAGTTTTTTATAATGCGCCTCTATACTTTGTGCTGAACATGTGTTTTGTGGCACTTGCTGAAAAACATCGATTGCTTTTTCAATATTTATTACTATTTTATGTAAAAATATTACATTAAAATTTATTTAACTGACTGAGTTTCTCTCTGAACATAATATACAATTAGAACAAATTGAAAATTGAATACTGCAAATACTCATTGCATGAGAATACCTCCCTCTAAACTCCTGCTTTATATTATACAATATTATACTTTATATTCTACCTCCTTTATATTATAAAATGCTATTTGTCTAACAGAAGTAATGGGCTTGTCTAAAGTCAATTATTTAACAGCTAAAATATTTATATTGCAACAAAGCAATATCAATTCTGTTTACTTGTTTGTTGATGATGTTGCTTCCCTAGAAAAGCATTTAACTCCTGGGAATCATAACTTTACCAAGATCAGCAGCACCTTGGACAAAGTACGCTTTAGTTATACTGAAAAACATAAGCATCCACTGGCAGATGTCCCATTGCAGCAAATGAGCATGAAAACCTCGCAAATAATACTACAATTCTGAATGTGTTTAGAAGAGGCTGGACACTTCCAAATAGAAGATAACATGTTTCTCTTACAAACAAGAACTATATATTTATAACATCTTTATGAAAGAAGAAAAATCTGGTGTAAAATCCTCACCAGAAAATACAGTGAATGAAATGAGACAACAGATAGATCGTACTGGAAGAAAATGATTTTAACTTTTTCAGTACATGACTTCTTCACAAATCAGAAGCCTCTTCAGCAGGATATCAGCTCTGCATAATGGTGGTACATTAAAACCACTAAGTCCAGATCTGGAACATGTTGATGTCATTAATGAAGATTTAAATGACATCACTGAACAAGTAAGATAACTTTTAAGTTCATATCCATATTATTATTATTTATAGTATATTACTTTACCATTATAAATTCTGTAAGGCAGTACCCTAGTAGCAAAATGTCATCGGCCATTGAAAGGCCTTTCATCGAAACCCGATAACACAATGATCGACCGATGAACGGATTCTTATCGGATAGGGATGAATTCTCATCGGGAATTGCTCCGAAATGTCTCATCGGCCATTGATCAGCCGATCATCGATATCGGATGAGTTTTGCTAGTCGATATGATAGAAAACCGAGCAGTGCGGTTTCATGGCGATGAATTTCCGATAACTTTTAGATGAATAGACAAACAGATTTGAATGTGTGTGCGATGAAAAATTGGTTGTTCAAATAAATGGTTTGTTTTTTTTAATAAAAATGATGGTCAGTAGATTTTAGGTTGGAAGGATTTTGGCAATAAGCACAAGGAAATCAAAAAACACCCAATTATTAATATTTTACTTTATGAGATGCCAAAGAACCAGTGTGCTAACAACTTGGGGTACTCCCACAAAATGTTTTAGGGGACCCTCCTCAAAAAATAATGCCTGACTCTTTTGCATAGTTCACTTTGCCAGCTATTTAACAAATTATAATTATAATAGGGAAGTTGTGCGATACTTTAAATTCAAAATTAATATGACAAAACTTTCCAAAATTAGACAAATGATTTATTTGACATGTTAATTATGAACTCTCGACTAATAACTCACAAAATATAGTAAAAAAGATTGTTCGTTACATTTTCGGAAAGAAAACTCTTTTTGTTATAGTTTATAAAATTATTAAAATAAAGTTTCTATGATGCAGACAATTTTTAATTTGACGCTTCAATCAAAATTGTCCGAATTTTCTTTTTCTTTCACTTGGATGGAATATTGGGCATGACTTTTTTTGGTTTAATGTGTTACAGTTATAAGTTGTAAAGCTCCATGAACAATAAATTTTAAAATTTGATAAACTTTAACTCATGATAAAAAAAATGTAAATCTATAATATTATGGTTGACATAATTGCTTATAAATATACATTTTGCTAGCAAAAAATGTTAATTTTCAGTCCCTTCTCGGAGGCCCCTTATGTTCCGGGGCCTCCACGCTCCCTATATGGCCGCCCAGTGCAAAGAACAAATATGTTTTTAACGTACAAAGCAAAGCTTTAAGCAGAAATGAGCTTCATGCCAACATTCAAAGAAAAAAATGAAGATTTTTGCAAGGAGGTGCAAAGCCCTGCATAAACAAGTTTTATACAAGGAAAATTTATGCACATTGAAAAAAAATAGGAATTTTAACAATTTTTATATTTAAGTGAAGACATTCTGCACAGATAACTTTTAAATCATTCCGCTCTTCCTAAAAAAACTATTTTATTGCTTTTGCTATTTTTAGCAGCATATTTATAATGTTTGAAATGTTGCAACTACTGGGCAATGCTGAAATCAGTACCATATTCCGGGCAAAATTTATAATTTTCTCCTTTACATATCTCTTTACAAAAGCAAAAACAATATCGAACAAACTTTATCATATCGCACCTTGAATGCAAGAGAGCCACAAGTGCGAAAGTACTATATTGAATGTAATAGAGCCAGAAGTGCTAAACATTTTTGTTTTCCAAATTTAAATCAGCAGAAACAACAGAGAAACAGCATTCCAAATTTAAATCAGCAGAAACAGCATTCCAAATTTTCGCACTTGGGGCCCTCTTGCATTCAAGGTGCGATATGCACAATTGTGTAAATTAATAAACAAATGATATTCTTTCCTTCCAATAATTTTTTCATTCTTCACACAACAGTGCACATTACAGTATTGCACTCAAGCTGTCTATAAATCTGTTTATTTCTAGAAAGATTAAACAAGAGAATTGCAAAAAGGAAACATTACACTTTTATTTTACAAATATATTTTTTTATTTGTGATCATTTTACACTTTTATTTATTTTTTATATTTGCATTGAACATGCTCCGAGATTCCTTCCTCCGTCCCTATCTTTGGCGCGTATAAGCCATTTTTTCGTTGCATCCACTTCTGTTGCTGTCAAAAGGATATTTCTCATGGCACCTATTAAAAAAGAAATCAATGCACCATTATTAATTTACCACAATTATATTTAAATCATACACTGATTTGAAGAGATAAATCACTCAAACAAATTTATTAAATTCCGGGAAAATTTCTGAATGAAAGTTCTATGGGACCATTCAAAAGCTCAAAAGATAATAAACCAAATTATTCTGGAACGTGAAGAACTGGTTTCTGGCTTCATATGTTTCATAAGAGAAGGAGGTGGAAATTAGTTTTTCCTTCCCAGGAGGTTCCAAAAGGAATCATCGAACCAAATATGAAAATTAAAAATAATAACACACAAAATTTAAAATCCTATTCCTTTATATTAAGTTCAAAACCCTTAAAATTTAAAGTAGCATTTTTTCTTAATTCTATTGAAATGTCCCTGCCTTTACCCACAAAACATGGAACATGATTGACATACTTACAATAGCTAGGAAATGTTTGAGACTGTAGTCAGATTAGACAAAGTGCTTTATAGTGCTATAAAGTAGATAAAACTTTCTTTTTGGTTTATGAAAATTATAAATAAACAATCTTACAATATTGACAGATTATTTTCACTTACTGTTTCTATTGAAAGTTTGAATTATTTTGAAAACAAATTTATTTGTTCACATTAAATCCCTCGGTTAGGACTGTAATTTCAAATGTTCATTAATTTGGTTTCTTTTTCCGAATCTAAAATGAAAAGTTTGCAAAATAAAAGATTTTGCTCAAGAGTTCAATCTGAAATCAACTATCAAACTCTAAAGATTTGACAGGTATGCCCATCATCAAAAGTCAAAGTATTTTATGGATAACAAGCAATCACACTATATTACAATACAAAACATTATCCAGCAATATCCTCTCACATTTTCTGAAGTATCAAATTAGCCACAGAAACCCAGATAACACACATATATATCTATGGCATCAGACATCAAGCATATAACCACCAAGAAAGTACAAAATAAAAAATTACCTAAAATCAACTTGTTTATGAGATTGAATGAAAATTTCACTAGTACTTCTCCAATACCAATCAGAAAATCACACTGAAAGAATGAAAATTGATTAAATGGATGATTTGATACTGCTTTTTAATTTCAAATTGTCATGATTCCATAAGATACTTTAATGATATTTAATAATACAGCGTCCTCCTTAAATATATTGAAACATATTGCTAACAATATATATAACACAATATTGGAAGAGATATTGCCCCAAAACTCAGAAAAACATCTAGATTCTGAAAAAATTGAAAATGGCCAATTTTGAGGCAAAAAAATCTTAATTTGTTAGATACATAGAAATAAACTGTTAAAATATAGTTTCCCACAACGGATATGAACTAAATGAGAAGCTAACACTTTGTATATAAGAAGAAAATGGAAAAAATCAAAATATTTTCTTCTCGTACGATGAGCTTTCCGTCTAAATCACATGTATATATACCCAAAAATTAAAGGAAAAGAAAATTTCACATATATGTTATATATTCTTGATCGTATGAACAAGGCAAGGCTTTTAAAAACAGTTTTAATGCTATACACACAATATTGGAAGATAAATTGTCCAAAAGCTTAGAAAAACATTTGAATTTTGAAAAAATTGAAAATGGCCAATTTCGAAAGAAAAAAATCTTAATTTAATAGAAATACATAAATTAACAGTTATGATATTGTTACTCACAACTAATAGGTCTAGAAATCATCTGTATTTGGCTGGTCGATAAGGCTAAACTGTTGAAGGCGTTGCGATAGCGTTTGTTTACATTCAATCGGAGAATAGAAACTGGAAAAGATGGTACGAGAGCTATTGTTTACACTGTCCAAAAATTATCATCAATCTTTATTATGTATGCGTGTGCAAACTTCTTTACACACAGAGAGTAATTAATTATTCTAGCATGAATATATTGTTTTTCACTAAGAATGATACTCATTCAATCATAGATTGCATGTTAATGTTATATCTAACTTCAAAAAAGCGTTAAAATAATGTTATTCATTTACTAAACATACCATAAGTAATAAAATTAATAAAAAGATAATTAAGAGTAAAATAAAAACTTACATTTTTTCCAAATGAAAGACGGCCAAATTGAGCACTGTCAGGGTCGACGCTGGGCAGCCATTGAAAATGCAAATACACTCGAACAACACATCACAGGGTTGTTTACCAATCAAATTCGACTATCAGTGATTTCAGCATTGCCCGATATCGGAACGATATCTATTTACTGTGAATTTCCGATTGGCAAATTTTCATTCGAAAATCTGCTAATAAATATATCATTTTCCGATCAAATTTACCAAAACGGAAACCGGTTCTCGGATACTGATCTAAACGATATGGTCTCGAAGATACTGGATCAGTTTCCGATGAATTCGATGAAAGGCCAAACAGAAAACGATGAGTTCATGCTACTAGGGTATACATTAATTTATAATTTTATATCAGATATGAGTTATACATACATTACTTTCCCTTCTTTACAGGAACTAGAACGACAAGAATTACAGAACTTGCTTACAACCCCTGAGCCGATCCATGATGTGCAACTCCAGTTAGTTGGATATAAACATGAAAAGGATGACAAAGGGAAGAAGGGAAAAGTTTAAATATTTGTCCAACCACACCAAAAAGAATGAAAAGTTTATATGATGAAACAAACGATAGTATCTCTACAGACAATTCTTTAGGAAGCTATGAATCACACAAAATAACTCAACAATTAAACCTAAGTGATGCCATTCGAGACATCAAAATGAAAGTTCAAATCATACAAAGAGCAGTTCAGGAGCATTTTTATTTTGCTGTGTCCTATGAACAGGACTTGTTTTACATTGGTAAAATAAAAAAGATTGAAGGTGAAGACATACTTATGAAGTTCCTAGAAAAGAGCGCGGGTAATTTCCGCTGGCCAAAGAGAGATCAGAAAGAAAAGGTGAGCATTAAATTCATTTTCTACGGATCTGTACAACTATAGGGAAATAACCTATTTACTATGCATATTTATCAAATAATTATTTCTTATAAATGATACAAGAAGAATCGTTTGGGATTATGGAAATAAGGACTTCTTGGCATTCGATGAGTATTTGCAGTACTCAGTTTTCAATTTGTTCTAATTGTTTATTATGTTTAGAGAGCAATTCAGTTAATTAAATAAATTTTAATGTAATTTTTTACATAAAATAGCAATAAATATTAAAATAAAAGCAATCGATGATTATTAACAAGTGCCACAAAACACATGTTCAGCACAAAATATAGGACCGCATTATATAAAATTTGAGAAAGTTACCATAGATCTGTGAATTGATTTTGTTTATGCTATACTTAAGGCTTCTTTTCGAGCTAATTTCATGCCTGTTCACTCTTGGCACAAGCAGTGAATAACCTCTAAAATCATGCAATTTTGTGTTTTTCGGAATTTCATGGTCAAATATTTCTGTACTCCAAAAGTCAACCACACATGTCTTGCTCTTTTTCGGTATTTCTCATTAGTATGTATTCTCTGAACTATATACCTTTGTGGTTCAGTGTTGGCAAAAGAAGATTTTGTCGGTCAAATTTTCAGAAGAAAGCCTTTTTTCGTCGAATTTTGAATGACCTTTGGCCTTGGTGCCAAAAGTTGTTTTTTTTTTGCAAAAATAAAAAAACACGTGTCTGATAGTTTTACATGAAGAACATATCCTGAAAATTTCAACAAAATCAAAAATATCAACTATCCAAGCCAGCCGGATTCTTAAAAAAACTGGCTCTTAAATATGAACTCTTGCTTATATTTTTGCTATCTTTCCGAACTCGAGAAAAAATGCTCGAGTTGGTGTCTGAAATAAAAAAAATTAATATTCGGAAAATTCACATCTGGTTTTGAGAGCAAATTAATTGTCATAGATTCTATGCCACGTCGCATGGAACAAGCCATTGTTAGAAATGTTAGCTATAATTATTATTAAATTAGAAATAATCAATGACTAATTTATTTATGCATATAAAAAGTTTCCATTGTATTATTGTGAAGAATATAATGTATAAAAATAGTATGTCACATTTTTATTGTGTTTTAATATATAATCCTGCGTATCGAATTCTTAATTTGTAGTGTTTCATTACCCGGAACTATAAACTTTTTTAAAAACAAAAATATTCTTGTTTTAATATATAATCCTGCGTATCGAATTCTTAATTTGTAGTGTTTCATTACCCGGAACTATAAACTTTTTTAAAAACAAAAATATTCTTCTATTAAATTATTCTATCACACCTTCTGGATGATCTAGACATTAGCAGCATACAAATTGGTCTAGTTCTTAACACACCTTCGAGGTTGTCCAGAAATTAGCAGCATTTAAATGTGATCCAGATGTAACAGTGGACAAATTGATCTAATTTTTTAACAAACTTTCGCGGTGATCCAGATGTTAGAAGCAAACAATGTAATCCAGTCATTAGCACTGTAATACGAATGTCACTCTTATTTATGTAAACATAAAATTAAAAATTTAAATTCAATAATTCTGATATTAAAACTATCTCTGCTGCCCGTTTCCCGAATTAAGGAGGAATTCAATGGTAATATTTAATACAAAATGTATATATTTTTATATTCATCAGTTAGTAAGCGTTCATGTTATTTTTTAAAAAATTCTATTTTCAAGATATTATGAATTTTTTATAGCTTTATTTAAGTAAAAGTGTAGAATTTTCAAACAAATGTGATCAAAATCCAATAATTTTTTGCTGAAATGAAAGTTAGAGTAGCACTTATGAATCTGAAATATTTAATTCTATATTTATAAGTATAAACAATTTATTTGTTGAATTACGTTCTGGAAGATTATTTTAAACAAACTAAAATATCATTGCAAGAAGAACATTTTAAACTTTTAAAATGAAAAATTTTAAAAAGAACGCTTAAAAGCTTTGAACTTTTTCAGTACATTGCAGCAAAAATTATATTCTTCACATTTGTAAACGTGAAAATATTCGTTTTTATCAATATCCAATATTTTATTATTTATTTTTCGAATTGCATAATTTTCCTTGTAATCTGAACTGTATTCTTTTGTTTAACTTTTTTTGTAAATTTTAACTATCACCCGCTTTAATTACGAAAATGAATGTATAATATTCTAGTTATTTTAATTATGTACTAGTTCAAAATTTTTATTCGTCGTTCATTATTTTTTCCTTTTGTTTTGATTCTAACAATGTTTTATATTCTAATTGTGATTAAATTTCGCATGCAAATTGAATTTTTTAGATTCTTTACTGCAGAAATACAGGATTATTCAAAATGGATTCGGCTCATGAGCGGTATAAACTATATTTATATTATTTTATACAATAATTAATTTATAGATTTAAACAGTATGAACAAAAACTCAGTTTTAAAAATTAAATAAAATAACATGAATATAGTTCCACCTGGCTGTTACCAATTTTTAAAAAGCCATTGGTATAAGTCATCTATCATGTTTCCGAAATTTCTGAAACTGTGCTTAAATTTGAGTTTACTGAAAAGCCTGTACATCACATTGTAGCAAATAATATATATACTTAAAATATAATATTTGTGAAAGACACTACTTAATAACTTATTTTAAGAAAAAAGCCTTTAGTATATTTTAGCTTATTTAGAATAATAACTACCAGCATTCGGTAACCAGTTGTTCGTCCGTAGCTATACTTGCAAATTGGTGAACTCGTTTCAGATGTTGATAAACTCTTTCAAAGTTATATTTATCTCTCAAAAATGGAAGACTATGCGAGGTAGACGACCATTGGTGTCATATCTAGGGATCATGAGATTTCATATAAAATAATAATCGGCGATATCGGTACAATAGTTGGGCTGGGTAACTTTTTCAAGCTTTTCCGTCATAGAAATGTGCAGTAACGTAACGTTTTTGATATTGACTCGTTGTTTTGCTTCATTAGTTATTTTAAATATATAAATGCGTAGCCTCCTTTTCAAAAAATGGGAAATTAATTGATTAAAGAAATTTAGCTACCAGTACATAAAGTGTGTTGTCACGGATGTGGTAAGTAACAAAATTGCATACTTTCGTGATGGGAATAGATTAATAGATACAACAATTGTGGACATAAATTTATTTTATTGAGATACATGTTCTGATGTCGTAATGATTAAATACGTTTGATACAACTGTTGAGCAATTAAATGGGAACTACCTATCTTTATAATGTACAGAAGAAATATAGCATTCATTTGTGAAGAGAAATTCTTGAATGGAATGTATGGGCACATAAACTTTTTATTCAAATGAAAATAAATCCAGGTTGTTATTTCTTTCCTTCCTTTCCTTGTTTTAGTATCCATAAATTCTGAAATGTCTGAATTGATTAACACATATAAAAGTTCTTTGCTAGAATCTTAGATTTCCGGTCACAATGTCATAATACAGTTCTTTGTTGAGAGGGATATAAGTTTTCTGTTTAGCGTCCAAAAAGAGCAATGCGTCATGAACTTCTTCTGGATTGAATCCTTCTTTTTGATAAGTTACTTTTTTCAACTTGTAGGTCCCTAGATAAAAGAAGAAGGAAATTAATAAAAAATAATTTTGTGGTGATGTGTCCCAAAGCAATAACATAACGCAGAACTTCGTGACTTGATAGAGATGATGAACTGCATGTATATCCTTAATGGATTTTTTTAACGTACTGCACATATATGTTACGTATTTAAATCCCTTTCCTTCCGGTAATGTAACCTTTCGCAATATATGGCTTTGAAATAATTTGCTAAAAAAACTTATCTTCTCATGCTGTTTGGCATATCGCCGAAGTTTTTCAATAATGTATGGCCTACATTCATTCACTCATGATGGTGACATTTAAAAATGATAGTTTGAATTGGTTGCAAAATCTCAAAATACTTCGCATCCTTCTGTTCCCAAAAGATCAAATTTACCTATCACTCATTTCGGTTTCACTCATCAAATTTCGAAAAAAGATGTGATCATATGAATGCTGGCCGCATCCGCAGAGATTCTGATGATATCATTTAGCTTTCTAGTAAACAAAGAGAAAGTCTTAGCATTTTTTTTAAAATTTCATCTCCCGATTTTGGTGCATCTTCACGTTTTAGACCTTCCTGAGTCCTAAAAAATACATTTTTGGAGTCATGTCTGTCTATGAACACGATAGCTCAAACAAAATGATATAGAAAAATGAAATTTGGTGCGTTATTTTTACACAGAAAGTGTAAATCATCATCCAAATTTTGAACCAAACCTCTCAGCGGATTCACTGTTTGTAGGCCAGTCCTTCCCCCCCCCCCTGTACATAAGAACACGATAAATCGAAAACTCAATTTGTTGCATGAATGAAATTTAGTATGTTATTTAACACACACATACTCTAGATCGGTGTGAATTTTTTGTCTAATTGGTAGAAGTAATGAGGAACAAATAGCTTAATCGATTTACGAAATGATCGATTCACTCGTATTCTACGAAACACTTTACTATACTTTGCACTACGATACACCCCTGACTCCAGAGATAAAAATCTCCGGTTTGCAGTTCGGATGAGTGTGCGTAGAAGTTTTACTGAACAAAAAAAGTTTACATACAGCGTTTTAACATCAACGAAATACATGTGAAAATTATAAAAATGATGAAAAATGTGTGTTTACATATAAAAAGAAAGACTCGCGAAGCAAATACAATTTTAAGAAAAGTCTCTAAAGTTCGCTGTATCTATATACTTGTAGGAGGACTCATTAGGGTCCTAGGTATTACACCTCTAGAGGGTCTTAGTCCATAAGTCTGAGGTCTTCGTGATGGAGAGAAATCTGTGTCGTAGTCGGAAGAACTGGTTACGTCCGGTGGCTGTTTCGTGAGGTTCTCATTCTCAGTGAGGAAAGGTATGAGTTTAGCTATATTTATTCTTGATTGTTTATTTGAAAATACGCTTTTTCACCGAAGTTGAGTATTTTCTGCACTTGGTTTTGTAAAATGATAAGATAAAGTCATATGACAAGAAGTTGCATAGTGGAGAGGGTCTCCTTCTCCCCGCATGCGCAGATATCTGAATGATGAAGCCGGAATCTATAGAGGTACCTGGGAAAAGGACCGTGGCCTGTAGCGAAGAGGATGAATTCTCTTTACCATGAAGTTGGGGTTACCCTATTGGAAAAAATTCAAACCACCGGTACAAAAATTATACCGGAACCAGTAAAAACATACTGGAAATTTTAAAGCCGGTATGAAATCATACTGGAAATTTTGAAGCCGGTATGAAACCAAACTGGAAATTTTGAAGCCGGAATGATACCACAAAGGAAATTTAGAAGCCGGTGTGATACCATACTGGAAATTTTGATACAAGTATGAAAACATAATGGAAATTTTATTACAAGTATGAAAACATAATGCAAATTTTGAACCAGTATAAAAATATACTGGAAGTATTTAAGACAGTATACTGGTTTAAATACTTGTAATAAGTGCGTTACAATAACTTAAATACTTGTAATATAAAAAGTTTTATTAACCATATATGTGTATGGAAGTGGATCCGCGGAAGGAGAGAGATAAGCCTCCTAAAGTAGGCGTAATCTAATTTTTAAAAATAAAATTAGTTATTACTAGGGGGCTCTGCCCCTGTTCGCAAAAGCTCGCCAACCCCCCGGAGGATTGCGTTGCAATCCTCCCGCGTTTGCCACGCAAACCTTGCTCGTTTCGCTTGCTAAAATGAAAACACTGCGTGTCTTAGCAAAAATATTGTAAAATTTATATATATACTAGCTGCATGGCCCGGCTCTGCACGGGAAATCTTGAATAATGGGATATACCCGGGCGGAGAGAAGTGAGATCACGTGAGGCCTTGGGATCCATATTTTCATATGCCCGGCTCCGTTTTTTTTTCAACAAATATTGTCACTTACTTTCCCCAACAAATGTAAATATTCTTTCAAATCTAGTCTTTTTATTACTAATTTTCATATGCCCGCCTCCGGTTTATTATTTTTACACATATTGTCGCTAACGTAAAAGTTACGTTTCCCCAAAAACGTAAAAAATCCTTTGAATCCTATATTGTTTAATTAAAATTTTTAAATCCAACCTTTTAATTACCTTATAGTTAATAACCCAGCATTTCTCGGAATCCACATTTTTTTCATATGCCCGCCTCTGTTTTTTTCCCTACAAATATTGTCACTAAGCTTCCCCAACAAACGTAAATCTGTTTGGAATCCTCTCTTGTTGGATTAAAACTTTCATTTCTAGCCTTTTTACTACCTTAAAGCAGTTTGGTTTGAATGAAAATGCGAGAATTCTTTTGCTTATAAATTAAAACAGATTAGCATGATATTTGTTTTGCAAAAGAAAAAATAAAACGAATAATAATGAAAAAACGGATTAAAAATGAATAATATTTTCCCCCAACAAACGTAAACGTTGCGAAACGCAGTACGACAAAAAAAAGAAAGAAAAATGCAGGAAAACGATTTTTTTCAATTGTTAATAAATCCAAACACAGAATAACACAGAAGCTCTCTCAAAAAAAATACCAACTTCCGTTAAATAAATTAAAAAATGCAACACCGGATGCGAAAAATAATAGTAGAGAAAAAAAAGAATCCGCCGTGAATAAATTCACCATTCTGCCAATAGATGGCAGCACGTCAATTCATTCATTTTGACGTTTTTAATTAATATCTTTTTAACTAATTGTAATTTCGGAATTTAATTGGCCTAAATGGATTCCTTGGATTATTCCCCATCTTTTGGTACTTAATGCGTGCTTCTCTGTTCAGCGGTTCGTGAGAAGATAGCCGGACATACATACATACATGCGTTTGTTTACCTTCGAATTTTAATAGGATAGATGAATCAGCTTTATTTTGATTCTGATGCTTTAATTTAAATCAGCACAGAAGAAAATATTTTAGAATCAAAAAGATATTTTTCTTCAAATAAAACTTACAAAGAAAATTATGAAAGTGATAAACAAATGAATAAGAGTTGCAAACTTAAAACAAATATAATTATTCTAAAAACTAATTAGAGATTTAATATTATTAATAAAGAGATTGTGGTCTTATATCTTATCACTATGAACATAAAAAAAGACAGTATTATGAATAAATAAAAGTCGTAAGATTTCCTTTTAATGCTTTCACCTTAGTCAAGAAAGATTAAAATTTTTTGGCCCTGAAAAGGACCGTTTTTCATGTAGTGAAAGCATCAGGAAGTCAAATTCAACAGGCATTGATGTATCAGAGAATTCTCTTAAACATTTTTGAAAAAAATGATTCAACTGTATTCCACGATATATACAAACACATACATAAAATCATGAATATATGAATAGAAAATACAATTGATTGTCCTTCTGAACATTACAAAAAATTTCATTCCTGGATATAAAAAACATGATTTGAAAAATTTCCATTATTATTCACCATAAAAGTCGGACATCCTTGCATAAGACACTTAATAAATGAGCAAATTTGCACTACATCAATACACTAAAAAAAGAATTCTCTTAAACAATTGATACACATTTTAAAAAAATTAATACTGCATTGCAGGTCAAAATTTAAATTATATACAAAATATAAGCTACATACATATAAAAAGGTTATGTTAATGTTCACGTATTTCTCTGTAAACACAATTACATACCTCTTTGGTCGAAGAGATAATTAAAACACTATCAAATGACTTGGCTCCAGACAAACCAACATAAAGATGGCCATGTGTGAAAAAGGGATTAGTTAATACCAAATACACTTTTTAAGAAGTTTGGCCTTAGGATTTATTAATGATCATAGCAAATCCAAACGTATAGGGAATTCTTTTGTTTTAAAACTAAAAGGCATATTATTGTCCGACGGGGTGAGCGGTATTCTGGGAATTAAAAATGTTTCTTTTGAGCTTGACCCAATCATTTCTGCTTCAATATCGTTACGCTGTAGCTTTGTCACTATTAGTCTTGTTGTACAGCCCGTTGTACAGGCCTTTATAAGGCATCAAATTTTGAAGCAGCATTATCGCTGCACTTTTTTCACCACTTGCTGTTGGTTTGGCAAGTGAACGGCCAAACTCAGGGTTACCTACATGAGATTATTCTGAGATAGAAAATTCAATGAGTCTCCACATCGCTTCAGGAGCACTTACATATCTACCATCTAAAAAAGTTAAAAATTCATCCTTGTTTAAAAGACCATTATTTGACTGAAGTCTAACTGAAGCTGCATCGTGACCTTCATAGACATATTTATATAGGTACTTAACACTCTTTACAGACGCACACGCTTTAACGTTTATTTGGGCATCTAATTTTTTTTATCAGCCAAGGGTTGTAAGGTACTATATACTGGATTAGATTGCATAAATTTATGCATCTGCAGATATGATTCCGCAAATGGATTGATGCTTCGTAATAAAGCGTCCAACTCCTCCATTACAGAGTGAAGTCAGACTTGATTATTGTCAATACGTCTATTCCTTGCTTCACTGGAGTCAGATATGTACAATTGTTCATAGCCAAGGTCTGTTTCGTTGACTTGAACAGAGAGGAGAAACCATATGATAAATCTGACCATGTATATGGAAACAATATGGGCATGTTCCAAGAGGTGCATTTATTTCAGCCCCCATAGGCTAATGCAGCATTATATTCTCGAATTTGCTGTTGATATTTTTTTGCTTCCTGTTAATTGCTGCAGAGTAATTCCTTGAGAAGATCAAGAGCTTCTGGATTGATTTGAAGGGTTTGAGGGATTTTTAGATTCAAAGGCTATGATTCCCAGATTAAAAAATGTTGAAAAACTTCAGGTTTTGCAGGAAAAAATGAAGTTTCTGTTTTTTTCTGTATTATCAGTTACGTCCGTTACAATTGTAAACAAACCGGTCGTTGCCATCGGCAGAAAAGACTTTTCCGCCACGTACTATTTCCGCCTTAGCGTTTTATATATATAGATTATAATACGTGTTTAAATGTTATCTGCTTTTTAAAAATTATAACAAGCCATATATACTGATATATAGAAAAGTAACGAATTTCTTTTATGCCCTGCAATTGACAAATTCGAAAAGAATTATCTTAAACATTTTTTTAAAAGATGATTCAACTGTATTCCGCGATATATACAAACACATGCATAAAAATATCAATATATGCATTGAAAATCTATATATATATATAAAACACTAAAGCGGAAATAGTACTTGGCGGAAAAAGTCTTTTCTTACGATGGCAACGACCGGTTTGTGTACATTTGGCTACGGTCGAAACGTGGAGGCAAGTGCTGAAAGTGTTTCCTTTTTAACAATTCGTTAATTTCTTCATGCAAATGAGTCTGCAAGTCCTCTATTACAATCTGCGGGGGAACAGCATTCGGACATGTAAATGAAAATTTTGATGAAACGCGCACTTCAAAGGAGATCAGTTAGAAATAAAGCTGATAAGCTTAGGCGAGCCAGAAAACGTTCTGATCAACTTAGGCAAATCGTGTTCATTCTCAAATTGAGGTGAATGTCCCGGAACATATCTGTAGCAATATGTCTGATGTGTGCGAATTTTGTGATGCATTTTATTGCAAAAACGAAGTGAACTCGAGAAAAAATATACCAAATGCTGTCATGATGAGAAAGTTCATCTTCCAAATCTGACAGAAGCTCCTGATCTTTTCAAGGAATTACTCTGCAGCAATTCACAGGAAGCAAAAAACTATCAATAGCAAATTCCAGAATATAATGCTGCATTAGCCTTTGCATCTGTGGGGGCTGAAATAAAGGCACCTCTTGGAATATGCCCATATTGTTTCCATTTTTTTTTCAGTGTAATGATGTAGTGCAAATTTGCTCACTTATTAAGTGTTTTATGGAAGGATATCCGACTGTTACGTTGAATAATAATGGACATTTTTCAAATCATATTTTTCTTATCCAGGAATGAAATTTTTTGTCATGTTCAGAAGTGCAATGTTTTGTGTATACAGGAATGAAATTTTTTGTAATGTTCAGAAGGGCAATATATTGTATTTGCAATGCATATATTCATGATTTTATGTATGTGTTTGTATATATCGTGGAATAGAGTTGAATCATTTTTTCAAAAATGTTTAAGAGAATTCTCTGATACATCAATGCCTGTTGAATTTGACTTCCTGATGCTTTCACTACATGAAAAACGGTCCTTTTCAGGGCCAAAAAATTTTAATCTTTCTTGACTAAGGTGAAAGCATTAAAAGGAAATCAGCTTATGACTTTTATTTTTTCATAATACTGTCTTTTTATATGTTCATAGTGATAAGATATAAGACCACAATCTCTTTATTAATAATATTAACCCTCTGAGTGTTTCACACGTATTTCTACGTCGGCCTTAGACTACCCCATAAGTGGGAGACACGCATTTCAAGGTGTGGTCGGAGACACGCCGAAATCGGTCAGCCCGGATATTTACGTCCATTATGAACTGTCTCTGAAGTGGGAGAAACGTATTTTTCAGAATTTCTTCCCCCTTCCTTGGTTTGACATCTTGATTGATTAGCTGGAGAGGGTAGCGGTCGACACAATGAGTGCTGATAAGAATGTACTTACTGCAAATTAGAGATGCCACAGGATCCAAGAACCCACACCCACTTTGGTTTGGGACATTTTAATGCTATCTGCATTGAGGGCTTTTTCCAGAAAGAATGTCAGCAAAGGATTTTTTTTCTAGTTGTGTGTGCCCGAATTTCGATTCAGTATAAGCTCGGTTTAATATATGTCAGCCTGATTTGAAATTGTATTATGTTTCAAGTGTTTTCCCTGTAATACACTTATGTTATATAAGATTTTATTTCAATGCATCAATGTTTTAATCGAATTGTTTAATAAAATACATTTTGTGGTCCCATCTCTTTCAATACCCCATTCAAGCATAGAAATATTTGAGAATCTGGGTGTGCTAAGAAAAGAGGGGGTTGTTAATTTGGTTACATAGCATTGAATTGAAAAAAAATAATTTTAAGGTTTAAGTGTGATTTTTTAAACTATAAAAGTTTTTTTTCTAGATTAATTTTCTATATTACACTACTTATAGGAATTTCTTTTAAATTCATCAAAATGAAATAAATTCCGAAAAATATTAATTCTTTTTTCAAATAATTATTATTCAATTTAATTTTTGCTCACTTTGAACAAACATTGAAATAAATGTTAAAGAAAAGGGATGAAAATTTTATTTTTTATGTTTTAAAATATTGTATTTTTGTTAGAGAAAAATTTGGTTTACATGAAAACGTAAAGCTTAATATCAACTAAATTTAACGTTTGAGTGATCTTATCAGACTTTTAGTTATCTTATTAAGAGTCTGATAACATCTGCAGCTTAAGTTTATTTCAATAATCAGTGAAAATGTTTATTTCTTCCTTAAAAAGTAAGAACACAAAACCATTTCTAAGAAAATGTTAATGCTTACTTCAATGGTACTGTATTTATGCATTAGTTCCTTGAGCGTTATAGTTTTGCTGGTATGCATTCTTTAATAAGTGATCAAATCTAAATGCCTAAATTGCATTGCTTTTGGTAAATTGTTTGCCAATTGCGAGTTGAATTTTAATAAATGCTATGAGACAAGAATCCACTAATATGTGTTACAAACCTATGATGCATCCCGACACGTTATTAACAAGTTTGAAGACAGTTCTTCTAATAATAATAGTAGTCTCAGGCATTGAATTATTTCCAAATTCCACCGCCACATGCTAGACAATATGTTTTATCACAATATCTTGTGTATGTGCTGTAATTTGTAAAGTATAATTTTTTAAATAAAATTTTGATTTATATACAAGTTTTTATTTTCATTCTGAATTTTAATGGATAATAATGAGACTCTTATTTACTTTCAATGTTATATGTTATATTTGAATTAGATCTATAATTTTATTTTTTAAGAAAAACGGTTAAGTGTCAGTTTTATGTTAGATAATTTCCTTTATAATTGGTACGAAAAGGCCCAAAAATGTTTTTGAATACCACACAGATAACGTCCAAGACATCTATAAATTGTGAAAAGGCACCTGATTAATTTCGAATAAGTGTTAAATTTTTCTCCTTATTCTTTGATTTTGCCAAGTTTGCAAAAAATTGTCTGGAGAAAAAAAAAGTTCGATCGTTTTTACTTTCTAGTAAACGAAGTATACAAAGAGAAAGTATTATAATCGTCGATCGTAAATTTGAACACGAGATTTTGACGAATCTCCAGTTTTTAGACTTCCTCGAATCCGAAAAACGCAATTTCGGAATTTTGTTTGTGAACATGGTAACTCAAAAACGGTTAGAGCTAGAAAGAAGGAATCTGGTATATGGACTTAATACAAAATTAGTATATTTCAATACATTTTTGGATAAAGTCCGTCCACGGGAAATTTGCCTGTTAGGGTTAATATGAACACGATAATTCAAAATCTTAAATGGCTAGATAGATAAAATTTGGTACACAGTTTTAAAAATTAGGAATGTAGGTCCGTATTAAATTTTGGACGAAATCCCTCGACGCGTTAACTGTCTGTCGGTTTCTGTAATCGCATGGTTGTGAACACTATAATTCCTAAACGCAACGACTTAGATAAATGAAATTTGGTATGTGGTCTTATGGTCCCTAATTATCCAATTTTGGTTTCTATCGGGTAAAAAAAACTTTTATGCCCCTGAAACTCAATATGCCCTTACATTTCGATAAAAAATGATAAATAAAGAATTAAATTTAATTTTGAAAAATTCGCGACTGGATGCTCTAGTACCTACACTAGAGTATCAAAGTTTCAAATTTCAGGTGAATTAAATTTCCGATTTTTATAATAGAAGATAATCTCTTGCGTACTAAATAAAGGTATATGAATAAGCTATTTCTTCCAATATTTAGCGCATTAGTTTTCAAAATGTAACCTTTAGTTTGAGAATTATTAACTCGTTCTCTTAAAACGCATATGTAACGAGTTTCATTACAAAAGGCTTGTAGCATATTATTTTATTTAAAACATTATTCAGGGTTAAGAAGGTTATTTATAATCCTTCATATGTATTGATTATTGCTGGCTATTTTGGAATATAGATTATTATGCGACTATCTATATAATAAGTGTTTATGTGCATACAAAACGGATTAATCCAGTTAAGCGCTGTTTATATTTGTGATCGGCTCTAAACTTTCTACCTTTCACCGAATACTAAATCAAGAAACAATATAAAAAGTTTTATAGTGCCAACAGAGATTAGTAAATTATATATATATATATATGGCATTGTTGTTGATCCGTATAATTAGGGAAATTATTTTTACATTTGTAGACTAATATACTGACGTGTAGACTGAAAATAAATTGAAGTCAAGAATATGAAAAAGACAACTAATAATATGAAGTGCAGCCAATATCTAAAATACAACTATTAATAAACAGCAAATAAAAGTCACAGACATCTAAAGAATATCAACTTTCATGCGACTTCAATGATGTTCATATTTTTAGAAACTCACAACATGAAAAATAAGTAATATAGCCTTCATTTTTTGTCTCAACGGTCTGGCATTTGTCTGGTCTAACGGCGTTTATTTTTGTCATCTGGTGTTATGGACACGGGCAATATGCAGAATGAGGACATCTTGAAGATATGAAGTGTAATTCAGTCACACCACAGATGGGATCTTCCGAAAGAAGTAAAACCAGGGCCAGAGAAATACCCCAGATTTCCCCTGGCACTGTAGTTTGAATAGGTTCGATGCTGAATAGAACGGATTCTTGCGGTTAGCCCATCCATGGGTGTTGATGATTGTCCCTAGTTCAGAGGGGGGGAAGAGACTTGATCAGCTGCGCTTTCGGAACATTTTCTGCTGATAGGAAGACACACTTTTAAAACAGATAAAGGTTCTTCAATCGCTCGCTTTTCGAATCGCTTTACAAAGAAGTCCGAACCACTCAGAGGGTTAAATCTAATTTGTTTTTAGAGTTAGTTTTTAGAATAATTATATTGTTTTAATTGTGCAACTCTTATTTATTTGTTTATCACTTTCATAATTTTCTTTGTAATTTTTAATTGAAGAAAAATATCTTTTTGAGTCTAAAATATTTTATTCTGTGCTGATTTAAATTAAAGCACCAGAAGCAAAATAAAGCTAATTCATATATATATATATATATATATTTCAATATTTAACTCAATCCTCCTGGGGGATGGCGAGCATCAGCGAGCATGGGTCAGAACCCCCTTGTACAATATATTATCCTTCTGAACACTTCAAAAAATTTCATTCCTGGATATAGAAAATATGATTTGAAAAGTTTCCATTATTATTCACAGTAACAGTCAAAGCATCCTTTCATAAGACACAATAAATAAACAAATTTGCACTACATAATTACACTAAAAAACAATTGATATAAATTTTTAATGTAATCAATCTGTAAATCACTGTCACTATTTGTAAAATTTTAACATATTATTATTATTAAACACACTTTTCTTTATTCTTCTTTAATTTGATATTTCACATTTTTTTATTGCATGATTTAATTATGTTAATTTGATAAATCCTGTACTCCATAATATGTACCTAATCCAGTACAATTCTGTAATCAATATTCTAGTAAGATGCCGGTTTGATACTGGTTCTGGTTTCATAATGGAACCAGTATCACATTAGGCCCGGTGTTTTATACTGGAACCGGTATCGTACCAGATCCAGTATCATACTAGAACTGGTATCTTACCAGATCCAACATCATACCGGATCCAGCATCATACCGGAACCTTATACCGGTTTATGAAACACCGGTTCCGGTATGATACTGGATCCGGTATATGAAACACCGGTTCCGGTATGATACCGGATCCAGTATCATTCTGGAACCGGTATGTCGTACTGGAACCGGTATGATATCGGATCCAGTATCATACCGGAACCGGTGTTTCATAAACCGGTGTTTCATAAACCGGTATATTTTTAATACCGGAAATTGTTTTTTCCAATAGGGTAAAGTGAGATTAGGGAGTATATTTAAAAATTCTCTCCCAGTGTAACCTGAATCCTAGTCTCGTTGCCATTTATTGAGAGAGAGTTTCCTAAGAGTTTTTTTCAGATAACATTTCGGGGCCTGAAGATGGAGGTGAGTCCCTTCTTTAGTAGCTTGTTTGGCTAGGTTGTCTGCTCCCTCGTTACCGAGGAAAACAAAATGCGCCTTAATCCAGTTAAGTTGCATTGATGGGTCCTGATGGAGGGCTTGTTGTGTTTCTTGGATTAGTGGGTTAGAACTTTTGAAGGAAGAAATTGCTCTGAGTGCCGACTCGCTGTCACTCCAGATTGATGTTGTTATTCCCTTAAAATTAGCCCAATTTATTTCCTCTTTTATTTTTAAGGTTTCAGCTTGAAATACGGTATTATGTTGGCTTAGTTTTGCCGTCCACAGACGAATCTGGACGTTGTTTTGAATGACACAGAAAGCGCAACCTGTTTCACCTTCTAGATGTGAACCGTCTTTGTAAATAGCCTAAGCTGGGGGATGCGGGTCACAGACTATTGAGACCCTATCCTCTAAATCAAAATTAGCTGGATGAATAATAAGAGGAGGATTTGTTTGCTGAAAATCCTGATATAAGAAGCTTGAGCCTTCCTAATTGCAAACCCTGCGTCTACTCTAACGAGAATGGACTCCATTTCAGCTTTGATATGTAGGGGAGTAATGCCTTCTATCACTTGTAGAGCTGCTGTTGGAGTGGTAGAATACGCTCCAGTTATGTTTAGAAGGATTTTTCTCTGTATAGAATTGAGAAGTCTTTGTTGCCTTGAGGTGATATTATTTGTCCGTGCCTGTGCACCATAATCTAAGATTCTTTCTATAACTGTAAAATAGATTTTCCTTCTGATATTTTGATTCAGACACCAGTTTGACGCGGCGATACTTTTTTATTTTTTGATAAAGGTTTAGCGTTTTATTTTTTAACTCAGACAGATATTTTTTGACAGTTTATCGTCAATAAAGACCCCTAGATATTTCGTACTTGATTTAATTCTCAGATTACCTTCCCATCTTATGCCTGCTGACCAGCGAGGACCGTTCCTATTTTTGTTGAAATGCATTTAGTTTGATTTATCTGCTCAAATTTCCAGATTATGTTTTGCAGTCCAGGATTTAAATTGATTAAGGGATTCATTTGCAAGGGATTTAACTTTAGCCTTTTTGACGCTTTTATAAGAAAAATGAAGTCATCTGTGAATGTTGAGTAAATGTAAGAGAAATTTAAGGGGGAAACAACCCCGCTGATGACAATAGTTTTACTCATATTGGAACACTAGTGAGGCCAGCAGAAAGCTAGCAGACTCTGTCTCCCTCTTCCTCCAACACATCTCCTCCGATGGTGGAAGGTTGGCATCATCTGCCTTGATCCGTCCCCAGAATGCTTTGGATGTATCAACATTTAATGCTTCTCATAAGTTTCGAAGTTTTTCGCGTGAGTTTTCTGTTAATAATGCGTACAGAGTTTCAGCATCAAACATTTTTCGGTCTGTCAATGTGTTTGCTTTGAGTCCCACCTCAAAGTCCTTGTTTTTCAACGATTAAACCAATCTGTGAAGCGTATTTCTTTCGTAGAATGTTTACTATAAATTTGCACCATCGGTTAATGAATTTGCTCCAACGTACTTTTGAACAAATTAATGCACTGAATTCCCAGGAAATTCTGTCTTTTTCAGAACAAAACCCTAATTTAAATGGCCTATAAAGTTAATTTTTTACATCGTGATCAATATAATATAATAATTTTGAAGATTACTTGCAGCACTTTTTTCTTATCTTCCTCTTGAAACACAAACAAATAATAGAAGTAAGCCTAGATATTAGAAAACACCGTTCTTGCAAGGACCTAATTTACACCCCAACCTTGATTGTTATGCTCCATGCTTCAGACTAAATAGGTATTTTCCTGATTTTACTTCATGCGCATTTAGACCAATCATTGAATTTTTTCAATTATTGTTGATTAGACTTATAAATACCTAAATCACAATTAGATCAACAATCGCAGCATGATTAATTAGGTACAGTGTCAAAGAGACCATCTTCTTCGTTTATACTGCCAAAAGCTAAAAAACCAATAAGATGAGACATTTATAGGAGAAAGAAAGAAAAGGATTTGAACCTCTATTCGGAAACATCGTAGCGTGATAATGCTGTAGGCTTGATTCGTATTGTAGTCTTCACTTACTTTCCAGCATCAGTCGTTACATTCTGTGAGTAACGATATTTGTATGACGCAATTCGCAGAAAGAATGCCAACCTAATAATATTATCATTCTATAGAAAAGTTGTAATGTTTTGAATTATTTTGAAGTATTGGTCAGTGGTAGACTAAGAAATTTAATTTTTACTTTTGTTTAGTCGCAAAAGAGCTAATAAAATATTCCTCATGATTATTAAATATTTTCCTATTTTGTTATACATGCTGTTATATAAAAAAAGCATTGTTACAAAATTGTACATATTTCTAATGTTGCAAAATGTTTTAAAATTAAAGAAAAATTGTACGAAAATAAAACTGATATTATGAAAATTTTAATTTTTTGATTTCAAATGTGATGTAAAAATAATTTTTGTTCGATGATATGCTCCTGCATTATTAAGGAAAAACGTTAAAAATTGTTTTTTCTTAATTAATTAAAAATTATATCAATGTTTTGCAAAGCTCGTTCTCAGTGAGAACGTACTACCCGTGAAATTACTAAGTGCCAAATTTGGTTGTTCTAGATTCGAATGATTTTTACATCACGCAGTTTATAGATAATATGCCAACCTATAATCATTAGCATGTTAAGATAACATTAATTTTATTTTTATAATGAGTTGCAAGCCAAACATTTAATTAAATAATTTGGTAAAATACTTACCAGTTTCTTCCATATGTTTAGAAAATCTCAGAAACAAAGGTATAGCATAAGACGGCAATCTTTTGCTCAAGTTCTGGTACAATTCAGAAAAGTCAACATTCTTTGGATCAACTTGAATAGCTACCATACCAGCTCTGCCTTCAACATCTGACGCAGAATACAAGGGAAATTCAAATGTAGGTAAATTATGATAATATATTTACAAAAAGTAAGAATTTTTAAAGTTCATTTTCGTTTGAGTTAAGATTGAGATCTATTACAGACCAAATAACAACGTATTTGAGAACATTCTTTGACGGAAAGAGCATTTTCAGGCTTGTAAAATTTCGATGATGGTAATCAGGGAAGACAAAGAAAATACTCTTGAATGCAAAAATCTTAATAAATTTACTTAAAAATAAATTAAATCAAACCGCTGTTATTTTTATAGTTGATGCATGGATTGATTATTTTCCAAATCAGCACAGAAAGTGGGATGTAGTGGATTGGTAGTATCAGCTTTGGAAGCATAGGTCGCAGGTTCGAGACTCAATATAACCAAATATCCAGCGCGTATGTGGACCTTATTAGATCTGTTAGGGTCAAATGTCTTCCTGTCGGCAGAGTGAAAGGTTTTGAGGAAAGAATGACAGCTGGGATGCCCTCTTTGTCATCTGACCAAGGTTTAAACTTGCAAAGTCCGTCCCTAAATAATCTTAGTACTGTTAGGAAAATTAAAATAATTTGATAGAATGAAATACCAACGAAAACTGTATGTTTTTCTTTGTGATGTCCTGGTCAAAAAGTAAGGCAGATTTAGTCGGATAATCCTAAAAGATTTCTGTCCTGAAGAATCAGCCTCATAATTGCTATCATAGTTGGATTTTCAATGTGGGATAACCTTCACATATGAAGCAATTTCAATCAACACATTCAATTACATTTTTCTCTCTTCAAAATATTTTCTTTTCGGGTGAATTGACTGAAAAACAAATTTATTATTTTTTATTGCATATTCTTCTTCTTCACATTTTAACTTATGGACAAGTTCTTGTTTCGTTTATTTTGGATTCATTCACAGAATTCGCATACCCAGATCCATTTTCATTTTTCGGTAAACCTACAATTTAAGCAATCGTCAAATACAGCTTGATACTGTATCAAAATTTTATCACTAGCGATGGTCTAAATTGTTTGGTTAAAATTTTAACCTCCCAACAAAATTTAAAAATCGCCAAAGAGAGCGATAACGAAAAAATATGGCAGTCTTTCCACAAAATCAGGCTTTTATTTTAAGTGTGTATTGAGAGCTAGAGCAATAGAAACATCAAATTTAATGTTATCAAAATATGCTTAAACCATAACATGAAAAACTCTATTTTAAACGTTAACATCTTCAGAGTGTTAAAATTTTGAGGAATCCCATTGACACCGGAAGTCGGACGGTATATCGGAAGTTCTGGGAGGTAGTATGATATGTATCTTCCTTCTAGGCAGTATGATATATAAGTTGGGAATAACAATTTTATTCGTAATTACAGAAAGGAATCTAAGAGTAGAAAAACTCTTACGAATTTCGAGAGACGATTAACATTATTTACCGAAAATGTGAAGAATTTAATGATAACCACAGAAAACTTAGCCCCCTACCAGTTTCGGAGGACGAACCATACTAAAAGACGATCTTTATGGCGATGCAGAAGACTACTATATCAGCGGTTATGCTGAAATGCAGGATATGAACCTAAGTTTCCCTCGTACTAAAACTAGTAAGCCCCATCCACAAAAAGCTTTCGTTCAAAAGGATTCAGCTTGGGAAATTAAGCAACCGCGCACTCAAATGCCTATATTTAATGGTAAGTATGAAGATTGTGTTCTTTTCGCAACTTGTCTATTTCAATAATTCATCAAAACGAAATTATAACCGACATACAAAAGTTGTATTATTTAAAAACATAAGTTTCTGGCGAAGCCGGAAGATTGATTAAAAATTTTTAGATAGTCGATACTAACAACAGCGTTTGGAACACATTAACGGGTCGATTTGAGAATACTAGAGTACTGGTAAATGTACAACTGAAACGATTATTTCCCATCCTAAAATTTATATTGATAATGCCGTGAATGTTAACAATTTACTACACACACCATTAGAAAGCATGTGTGCTCTTCAAAATTTAAAGATCAGAACCCAAAATGGGATCCTATTCTGATTTACGTAGTAACTGGTGATTGAGTGAACAAAACATAGCTCAGAAAAAGGAACTTCCTTCCTTCAAGGAATTCAAATCCTTCTTGAAGTGTAAATTCAGAGTACTGGAAGCGATGTAAAATCAAACGCGATAAATAACTAAGTTTACTCTCTCAAAATCATGTTGCAAATTAAGTTAAAACTTCTGTTCTGAGTCCATTCGGTAAATAAATTCAAAATTTATTTGTAAAAGTCTGTTTGGAGATATTAAACATTGTTAAAACAAAAATTTATTCATCAATTGCTTTTCGTTATTTCATACCGCCAGCCAATGTGCGAGACAATATTCATGCAATTCTTGCAGGAAAAGAAACCAAACCCTATTGTATATGGCTATCTCGAAAAACTCTAATCCTTGTTTCAATAAAAAGTTTGAACCCACAAATAAAAATAAACCAAAAGATTCTAACGTCTTTTTACTTGCCACTGTGGCATGTAAAACTTACTTAATGAATAATGTGGTTTAAACTATTGTATTTCTCGGTACTGCAGTAGTAAAAGTTTCAGATTCACGAGGAAATGAACTGGTATTAAGACTCTGAATCAAGATTCCCAGTGTACGTTCGTATCGGAATATTTAGCCTAGTGCTTAAAATTAAAGAGGGAAAGAATAATAGCCAAAGTTTCAGAAATTGGGAATAATCAAGTATCATGTTTTAAAACATCGGCATTTACCATTAGTTGAATGAACTTTGAAGAGGCAGTTCCCGAAGCTTTAGTGCTAAAATATCTAACAGGAATCCTAATTTGAATAACAAAAATTGACCATGGGATCACATAAGAAAGTTAATATTATCTGATACATATTATAGTAATTCAGTTAGAATAGACTTAATCATAGGAGCCGACTTGTATCGTACAATCTTAATACAAGGGTGTTTAAGGGGTTCAAAGAATACTTCCATGGCCCAAAACACAAAATTTCTTTAGATTCTGACAGGTCCAATAAACCCAATTTCGATCCCTGAAAAGAAGTCAATAGAAATAATCATGGTGCATGCTTCTATAGATATTTATGATAAACTACATTCATTTTGTTAAATCGAAGAACCTCCACCTAAAAAATAAGTATCCACCGAGGATGAATGTAGTTTACCCATTTAGAGGTTGGTACACAGAACAATTACCCTTCAAAGAACACGCCCCAGCTTTAGGTGAATGGGTATCTAACGCTATCTAAAAGTTTTGTAGTCTCGAAAGAAAATTTGTTTTAACTCTTCGACCTGCTGGAACTTAGAAAGTCACTCGCCTATGACTATTCTTCAACCGGCTCCGTCGCAGAAAGTCGTTTTTCAAATACTACTCTTACACAGGCTCCGACGTAGAAAATCGTTAGTGCTTTCCCCCTAGACCATAATAAGCGAGACGTGTCAGCTGCTTGCCAAGGTCGTTTTGTGGTTTTCACTGGCATTTAGAACTTGTGTGGTCACCTGTCTTTGGGGAATGAACTCCCAAGGCAGAGGAATATTGTGGTATCTGAGATGATTCTTCATGATGGTTGGTGATGTTTGAAAAAAAACCTTTATTATTGATTTGCATATTTCCCTGCATATTTAATATCGAGCCAAAAATTGATGGACTTGTTACAGGTTGCGTAAATTTTCGTGAAACCAGGAAACTCTTTCATGTTTTCAGCGGTCTCAACAGTTACTGATTGTTACTTGTTCGCATAAAGGGTTTGAATTTTGTAAGCTTGGTTAATAAATATGAAATAAGAACATATAAAGATTTATTAAATTTATTGCTTTTATTAAAATGCAATGAAAAGTAAAAACTATTTTTTTCTATTTACAAGTTTTTATAATTATCTTTTGTCTAAATAATAAAAGCGCGGCAAATACACTCCTGCTAAAAAAATAAGCAACAAAGGCAAAACTCGGACTAAAACAAAAGCTACATAATGGTTATGCGTGAAAGTTGTACACGAAGTAGGTGTGGCATTATTAGACCACATATGAAACAATTAAGCAAAGACAAACAAAAACACATATATTACGGCCGTCTCGGCGCGACACCCCAAATTGGTAGGCAGAATGTGCAATGGGAACCACACGCTAATAACGGGTATGAAATGCAAATGCATGGTCTAGCTGAAATGCATGCTTGACAACTGCGACCATGCCGGCAAAAGTGTCGTTGATCGCTGTGGCAGTAATGCCCATTCCTATAGTAAGGCTCGTTGGAGCTCGTGGAGGGCGCATGGCGTCACACTGCGACATGCAATTCTTCTTCCCAACATATCCCACACATGCTGCTATGGGATTCAGTGATCTAACAGGCCACGCCATCTGTTGAATGGTTTCCCTCTCCAGATAACTCCGCATCAATCGTGCTCTATACGGAGGGGTTATCGTCCATAAATATCGCGTCTGTGCCCATTGCAGCGATAAAAGGCCACACAAGAAGGTGCAGGATTTTGTCGCGATATCGTACAGCTGTGACGGAACCTCCAGCGAACACGTAGAGGTCGGTTCGGCCGTTAGTTGCTATCCCTGGCCAGACAAGTAACCCGCCACCTCTGTAATGATATCTTTCGACGATGTTTGGCACCCGATTGCTTGTCCCTGGCTCTCGCCATATCATTGCCCTTCCGGAATCGTTCTGGGTGTTAAATCGAGACTCATCCGTAAAGAGTACGTAGGTCCACTGCTCTGGTGACTAATTGCGATGTTCACGGGGCCAATTGAACCGCTCTCTAATGTGCGCTGGGGACAAAGGCACACAAACAACACACCGTCGTGCGAACAGTCCTCCTTCATGCAGTTTGCGCGACACGGTTTGGAGGGGTATGGGATTCCTGCAGTAGCAGAGAGATGCGACGCCAGCTGTCGTGCTGTGTTGTCCGGCGTCTGGCACATTGCAACAGGTAGCGATCGTCTACCGTTGTGGTGATTCTACGGCGTTCAGCGCCACGTCTTCTACTGGCGTTTTGATTCATTTGGTAATGGTTCCACAACCTATGGATGACACTACGATGCACATTCACCTCTCTGGAGTGTATGGCAGAAGATTGTCCTGCACCAGCTTGCAACATACCGACAGTCCTCCTACTCATCTCATCGTGCAAATGGTTTCTTCAACTCATTCTTTCTGCTCTGGCCATCTCGGATTCAGCGGAACTATCGCTCCTTACGAACTCAAGCATATGTCCTGCAAGCCCATTTTGAAGATGTTGCGGTGTGGCCGCGGGATTGCGTTTAATGCTAATTTTGGTTGCCTATTTGCATTCGGCGATGCAACCACTACTTCATGTGTAAATTGTGTGTTTTAATTCGCCGTTCTGCATGTGTACCGCGTCTTTTCGTGTTTCTTGTTGCTTATTTTTTGAGCAGGATTGTATTTATTTTTTTTTAAATTTAATCGTTGTCCACGCTTTGCATATGGAATTTTGGTATGATTTTATTATTTACCCAAAATTAAATTTTAAAACATCTGGATAAAAGTTATTTTACATTTATGTTATGATTGTTTCTAATTTGTTATATTTATATATATATATATTCTCTAAATTCACCTTCAAACATAAAAGTTACTTCCTAGCAGATAGCACAGTTTTGTATATATACGTACGATACAGCTGTTAAAAAAGTGAAGAATTTAAAAATAGTAAAATACCTTCTGAAAGAATTTCTAAACATAATAAATATATCACATACAACATTGCATAGAATTGTTGTTCATTTTTACTAAAAATATTTTTCTAGAAAATTCGATGAATATTACACAGTTACTCATCAGAAGTTATTTGCAAAGATTATTTTAAAACTGAAATAAATAAATGCAACTATTTATAGTAAAAATTAAAATTACGGACGTCTTTGTGCTGAGTTCATAGCATAACTATAAGCTGAAATTTATTTAAAAACGGCATAAGTTTGATATTTAAAAAATAAATGTGACAAAACGCAACTTTTTATACAAAATTGTATGTTTTTAGGAAAGCAAAGAATATTTTTTTCTGAAATGGTCTCCAGTGATTGTCCCCTCATCCGGACATATGGCAAACATGTGATTATGTGTTGGAATGCTAAAAACCTACACAAAGGGTCCGTATAACATTGCTTCCTCCCTTTAATATTGTTGTTCCCTCTATTGTTAAAGAGTTTGCACTGTTTGTAGAGCATACTTTCATGCCTTTGTTGAGACTATACATAAGACAGCAAAGCACACTGTGAAAGAAAACGGATAATTCATTGCTGTTTTCAACATGCTGTCCAATTGTGGTGTTATATAGCTAAAATCATTGAAAAAGCCCTTTAAATTGTTGATATTAGCAGTTCGAACAAATATAATGCATAAAGCCTTCAAAGGAAAAATGTTCTGGCATTTTGTCCCATAAGCGAAAAATTGTTTATTCAATGTTTTGGAAAAACAGATGTTTCATTCTCTAAGTGGAAATAGAACTTTTATTATTATCGTATTATTAAGTAATACAACATAAAAACATTAAAATGTATTTTAATCAGAGAATTATACTAAATCTATGAGTAAAACGCTTAACACAATAAAAATAAAAAGAAAAAGAAAATATTAAAGTAAAATTTTTTAACTGAAAGCAGAAAGAATATATTATGTACAAAATGCATTTCAAAGAGTGATATTTTCTTGAAATCATTTATTAAAAACAATTTCTCTTTATTTATTAAGAATATTAATTTCTAAATTAATAAATACGGGAATTTTTTGAAAAATTCCACTCTCTCCAAACGTTTAGACTAGCAAATTCTTAGTTGAGAAACCACATGTGAAGTACTCTAAGCTGGGAGATTTATTACTTTGAGTGACAATGAATGAATAACCAGAATGAATGAAGCCACCAGAGTCACGCGGTTCCTGCAAAAATTCCTCTCTCTTATCCGAATTTCAAGGTCGACGGGGGCATCGAAAGAGTACTTCCTTTCGTTATTGGCAACAATAATGCCAGGGGAAGGAAATACCTTCCAGGCCGGTTTTCAAGAAACTTGTGTAGTTCAGAGTAGCCGTTTCAGATTCCTTCAGATATTTCATTGAGGACACTCTAAGGGTTAATATAAAGACAATATTTGAATTATCTAGACGAATACTTAACATTGGAGCACATGTGCAAGTTAAGTACTGACGAGGTTCGTCTGAAAGAAGATGAAGGTGGATTTCATGGATATTAACTGCACCACAAGGCCTTTATTTAAAGGAGGAAATTCAATTACAAAACTTGTGTACTTGTGTTCAACATGTCGAACTATCATTTAATTATACAAAAGGTGAATAATTAAATGGTAGGTTGCTTACTGGACTGAATATACAAAAAAAAACATTTTGGCTATTTTATAACGGTGGCGTGTGTTTAAATTGACATCGAAAAAATGTACAGACAAATTTGTATCAGCGAACACCAAAGCGATTATCAAAGAATATTTTGGCGAAATTCAAAGAAGGACCGTATAGAACATCTTAAATTTCTTACTGTAACCATGGAAAGTTCAGCATTCCTTTGCTTACTTTAGTTTGAAACAACTCGCCGATGACGAGAAACAAAGATTTCCGTCAGGAGCTCATGCAGTCGAAAATGAGTTTAAAGTAGATAATTAATGCCGGTTGCTAAAATAATAGAGAAAACAACCAAAAAATGCAACCAAACGAAACATTTTGTTCGATATTAGTAAATAATAGGATCCATTAGTATGGAGTTCTCCATTTATGATCTTAACCAGCGAGGACCAGCAACAGGGTGCCCGACATCCCACGCCACGTAAAATGTGAAAAATTCAGACTTCCCTTCAGTTGAAATTAGTCAAATCCATGAACTCTGACTTTAAGGTCACATTCAACAGACGGAACGAGTTTGCAAAAAATTTCTTTTATTTTTTTATTGGAATTCACTTTAAGGGGTTTGAAACACTCCCTTGCGCGTCCTCGCATCAAGTTTCTTTGTTCAATTCAGCAATCGTATTAGAACAGGAAAATAACGTTGTCTTGGTATTTAACACTCTGAGTGTTTCACACGTATTTCTACGTTGACCTTGGACTACCCCAAAAGCGTAAAACACGCATTTCAACGTGTGGTCGAAAACACCCCGAAATCGGTTTGCACTGAATATTACGTTCATTGTGAACTGTCTCTAAAGCGTGACACACGTATTTTTCCGAATTTCTTACTCCCATTCTTGGTTTGACATCTTGATTGATTATCTGGGGAGAGCAACGGTCAGTACAATGAAGACTGATAAGGATGTACTTACCTCAAATTAGGGATGTCACACGATCCGAGACCCCACATTCCCTGTGGTTTGGGGAATTTAAATGCTATTTGCATGGAGGTTATCTTTCAGGAAAAATTGCGGTGTCCGATTTTTTTCGCATTGTGTGTGTCGGAATTTGGAATCGCATTCCGGATTAGTTGGGTTTAATGTCAGCCTGGTTTGATGTTGTATTATGTTTGAAGTGGAGTTCTTTTAATACAATTTATGTGATATAAGATATTTTTTAATGCCTCAATGTTTTAAAGATCCATCTCGAATGGTTACGTAAAAAAGATATTGTGGTTTAAGTAAAATAGATTTTCTTCCAATATAGCATTCAAGCATTAAAAAAATTGAAAGCCTGGAGGGGTGTTAAGAAAATCTGCTATTTATATATAGTTGAACAGTGTTCTTGAATCAACACATTTTACCCGCATTCAACTAGTTTTATGCTATTAATGTAAATTACTTTCATATTAATAATCTCCATCTACTCATTTTTCCTTTATAAAAATAGAGTAAAATTAAATTTTTGTCCAAAAATAGCGCAAATTTTAAGGCATATTAAAATGATACATTATTTTTATTGTTTTACCTTTCAGATCAAATAGAAAATTTCAGTTTTACAATGATTATTCCATTATATATATTTGATTTTTATTAAAAAAAATAATTTTCATGTTTAAGTGTAATTTTTTTAGACTGGAACTGATTTTAACTTTATTATTACACAACTTAGAAAAATATCTTTTAAATTCATAAAAATTACAATGAAAAAATTCATTTCGAAAAATAATTATTATTTTATTGAATAATTATTGGACGGAAATTTATTGTTAGGTCACTCTGAACTGAAAAAAAACATTCAAATAAATGTTAAAGAAAGTGGAAGAAAATTTTATTTTTTACATTGTAAAATATTTTCTTTTTGTTAAAGGCAGGGGAAAATATAATTTAGATGAAAACGTTAAGAACTATATCGACTAAATTTGATGTTTGGGTGTGTGATCTTATCAGACTTTTAATAATCTTATTATGAGAGAGATAATATCTGCAGCCTAAATTTCTTACGTTTATTTCAATAATCAATGAAAATCTTTATTTCTTGCTTAAAATAGAAGAAGACAAAATATTATACGAATACTCTATTTGCTTATTAGTTCCTTGAAGCACAATATTTTTCTGACGTGCTATTAAGCATTTTTCTATAAATGATTAAATCTATATAGCTAAATTGAATTGCTTTCGGTAAATGGCATGCCAACTGCAAGTTAAATTTTCATTAACGCTCTGAGAAAAGAAATCCACTACTATATTTTAGAAACCTTTGATACATCCAGATCCACTAATAACAACTGTGAAGAATCTTCTTCCAATAATAATAGCAGTCTCTGGCTTTGGATTATATCAAAATATTACCGTCACATGCAAGATAATTTGTTTTATCACAATATCTTATGTGTGCATGCTGTAATTTGTAAGGTGTAATTTTTTTTATAAAATTATGATTTATCTGCACCATTTTCTTCATTCTGAAATTTAATAAATAATATTTCAACTTTAAATAAAATATTTATTTTCTATTTGTTTTGACATTTTTGAATTATATATACATTTTTATTTTATTTTACTTATTTGAAGAGTCAAGGGCCAGTTTTAAACTTGTTAAATTTGCTTTAAATTTTCGAAAACAACTGTGCGGCACAAAACGGCCTCCAAAATTTTTTGAATTCCTCACCGAAAACGGCCAAAACATCTATGAAGTGTCACTATTTTGTCGTCAATTAACTATTTTTACCCATGCAACTGATCTTAAAGAGCACAGGAATTTTGTCAGAAGTATTTTTTCAGTGAATCAATCATCATATACCCGCAGGAGGATTTTGTCAGTATGGGGACACAGGCGCAAAATTGCTGAGGCCTCTCCCCCTACCGATGTCGAAAATGCATCTTCGGCTTAGTATTACGATGTACAGATGAATGACAAAATAATACGAACACCTGTGAAATAATGGAAAATCTTTATTAATAGGGGGTTCGACCACTCTTTGACTGAAGTGCAGATTTAATGCGACGTGGGATAGATGCATAAAGGTCATGGACAATATTTAAAGGAATATTAAGCCATTCCTCCTGCAGAGCGGTCTTTAATTCCGAAAGTCAGGATGGAGGTGGAAATCGGGAACGAATTTTGGACTCCAAATATTACCATAAATGTTCAATAATATTCAAGTCCGCAGACTGAGGGGGCCAGGCGAGATGGTCAACTGCATCGTCATGCTCTTCGAGCCATTCTTGAACACACTTAGCTGTGTGGATAGGGGCGTTGTCGTCTTGAAAAAGCGGTCGCTCTCCAGGGAATACAGTCTGGACAAAAGGATGGACATGATCCCCTAGAATGCTTAGATAGTGATTGGATTTGATCCTCCCATGCAGAATAACAAGTGGCCCAAGACTGCGCCAAGATATTGCACCCCATACCATAATGGAGCCACCCCCATGCTTCACAGTCGGCAAGAGGCATTCAGGATTAAACGCTTCTTTGGGAGTTCTCGAGACATAAACGCGTCCGGTCGTCTGAAATAGGGTGAATGACGATTCATCTGACCATATTACCTGTTGTCACTGCTGTGGGGACCAGCATTTGTGATCTCTGCACCATTGGCGCCGCTTGAAAGCATTAGTTGGTGTCATCAAGGGTTTACGAATTGCCACTCTGCCATAAATGTTAGCAGCATAAAGTTCCTTTTGACAGTTTTTGATGAAACGGGGTCCTGGAGATGACTGTTCATTTCGGATGTTATCTCGGATAACGACTGCTTATGCTTTCGGGCTACTATGCGCTTCAAGACCCGTCTATCCCTATCAGCAAGCTTAGACTTTCAGCCACTGTTGTGCTTTGAAGACGTCGTCTTACCCTCTTTAGTGTACGCTGTCATAACGGCTGATACTGTACTCCTTGAAAACCCCAAAAGGTTTGTTGTTTCCGTAACCGATGCTCCACTTAAACGCGCTGCAACTATCATTCCTTTTTGGAACTCTGACAGGTCTGACATTTCAACTTATCACAGACAGTTCGATAGAAGCATGCAACGCAGGTGACTGCTGTGGAGAGACTAATATCTTCCTCTTCACTCTCACTAGGTGGCAGACTTCTGTTGCAGGTGGCGCGGCTGTACTGCAGGTGTGAAATACGTCATACTTTTTCACAGGTGTTCGTATTATTTTGGACCCCATCTGTAGATGGAATAAGTTTTGAGGCCTCCTAGATGCACAAGGCTAGCGCCTTTAACACCTGTGCGAAAAATCACCACTGCATATACCAGTCCTCTGCTACGACCTTTCTCAAACCGATTCTCTATCTGTTTACGTCACATGTTTTTCACATACAGATAGACATAACCATCTGTTAAAAGCACTGTATTGGGGAACATCGTTGTTTACTGCTTATACTAATCCTATTAAGAGTCTGATATTATCTGCAGCTCAATTGTGTAGAGATTATTTCAATTATCATTGAAAATTTGTATTTCTTCCTTAAAATGAAAGAACCAAAAACTATTTCTAAGAAACTATTAATTCTTACTTCAGAGACTGTATTTATGCATTGGTTCCTTCAACCATTATAGTTTTGCTAAATTGCTATTAAGCATTCTTCAATATGTAATCTGATCTAAATGCTTAAATTAAAGTGCTTTTGGTAAATCTTATACCAATTCTGAGGTGAATTTTAATAAATGCTATGAGACAAGAATCCACTATTATGTGTTACAAACCTTTGATACATCCGATATAACAAGCTTATAGACAGATCTTCCAAAAATAACAGCAGTCTCAGTCATTTAATTTTTTCCAAATTCCACCATCACATACTATATAATGTGTTTTATAGCAATATATTGGATGTGTGTGCGTGTGCTGTAATTTTTAAGGTATAATTTTTTATATGATTCAGATTTATCTATGCGTTTTTATTTTCATTCTGAACTTTAATGGATAATTATAAAACTGTAAACAAAATATTTATTTTCCAAGTAGTATGGTATACTTGAATTAGATATATAATTTAATTTTTTACATTTTTCACAAAGAATAAAGTGTCATTTTTATGCTTATAAAATTCCCTTTATATTTAGGACGAAAAGGCCCCAAACTGTTTTTGAATAGCACACCGAAAACGTCCAAGACATCAATAAATTTTAAAAGGGAACCTGACTAATTTCGAATATGTGGTAGATTTTCCTCCTTATTCTTTCGATTTTACCAAGTTTGTAAAAAAGTATCTGTAGAAAATAATTCAATATTTTTGTACTTCGTATCAAGACCCAGTTTCGTAAAATTGATCGAAAAATGTTGATTGTTTTTACCTTCTTGTATACGTAGTATACAAAGAGAAAGTATTGTAATCAATGATTGTAAATTCGAATTTTGATATATCTCCTCGTTTTACACTTCGTGTTTCTAAACACTCTAACTCCTAAACGCAACCCTAATTGTACATAAGTGTCCAATTTTCGTTTAAATAGGCTGAAAAAACTCTAATGCCCTGTCTAAACTCTAATATACCTTTCTTTTCGATAAAAACGTTATAAATAAAGAATTAAAATTAATTTTGAAAATTTGGCCACGGGATGCTCTATGACCGGTACTATAGTATAAAAGTTTCAAATTTTGTTAATCTAGGTGAATTAATTTTCTGTTTATTATAACAAAGATAATATCTTGCGTGCTAAATAACGGTATACGTATTCGATATTTCGTCTAACATTTGGTCTAAACGTAAACTTTATTTTGAGAATTATTAACTTGTGCTCTTAACAATCATATAGTACAAGTTTCAGTACAAAAGGCTTGTAGTATATTGTTTTATTTAAAACATTATTCAGGGTTAAGAAGGCTATTTATAATCCTTCATATGTATTAATTATTGCAGGCGGTGTTATAGAATATAGATTATTATGCGACTTTCCATATAATAAGTGTTTATGTTCATACAAAACGGCTTTATCCAGTTAAACGCTGTTTCTATTTGCGATCGTCTCTCAATTTTCTATATTTTACCGAGTACTGAATCAAGAAGAAAATGAAAACTTTTATTGCGACATCAGAAATTAGTAAAAAATAATTTTATATGTATATATATAATGACATTATTTTTAATCCTTAAAATTTAGTAAATTAATTTTAAATTCATCGAATAATATGCTGACGAGTAGACAGAAAGTAAAGTGAAGTCATGGATATAAAAAGAAAACTACTAATATAAAATACAGCCAATAGCTAAAATGCAGATATTAATAAACGGCAAAAAATTTAAGTCACAGAGATCTTAAAA
Organism: Araneus ventricosus; assembly: GCA_013235015.1. Classification (NCBI taxonomy): domain Eukaryota; kingdom Metazoa; phylum Arthropoda; class Arachnida; order Araneae; family Araneidae; genus Araneus; species Araneus ventricosus. Next base: position 287,374 of record BGPR01000909.1, read on the forward strand.
TCATCAACTTTTATGCAGCTTCAATGATGTTCGCATTATTAGATATTCAAAACATGAAAAATAGGTATACGCGCCTAACCGGTGTGTATTTTTGTCATCTGGTGTTATTGACACGGGCAATATGCAGAAAATAGATCCCAACTGCCCATCTCGAAGACCTGAAGTGTTAATTTATCACACAACAGGTGGGCTCTCCGAAAGCAGTAAGGGCTAGTTTGAATAGGTTCCTAGCTGAATAGAACGGATTCTTGTGGTTAGTCCCTTCGCGGGGGTTGCTGATTGTCCATGGTTCAGAGGGGGGGAGAGACTGAATCCGCTGCGCTTTTGGAACATGCTCTGTTCGGAGGAGGGTGCACATTTAAAACAGATAAGGGGTCTTCGATCAATCGTTTTTCGAATCGCTTTGCAAGGGAGACCGAACCACTCAGAGGGTTAAATTTTAGTGAGGAAAAATGTTGATTGAAAAACATTCTATTTTTTAAAGTGAAATTTTTGCGGGTAGGAGACTTTTAAACTGTCTGATAGTGTAAGTGAGAATGTCAAGAGATTGATGCAAAAAGTTATATTATTGTGGGCATAATGTAACTGCAACCAGTCAAAGACTTATATGCTTTCACAAAAAATATTGTAGAAAAAGCTTTAACTTATAGACACAATTTTGGAAAATAAAAGATTATTACTTCCCAAATTTTTTGGATCTAAAGATAAATCCATGCGGAATGGAATTCTCATTTGGATTTCTAAAGAAATGGTTTTCTGTTTCTAAAAAAATTAGAAGCAATATTTTTCTATTGAAATTGTGTAGTGATTATATTGGTGATTATTTACTGTAAAAAATGTTAAAAACATGTATACAAAAATTCCTGCTTTTACTTCTTCTGTTTTGTTTTCTCGAATATAGATGGCGCCATGAGACTAGTGTTTGTTTAAAAATTTGCTGCTACCTCTTTTTAAAAGAAAGTTAGCTTGGGTTTGTCTTTACGTGAGGACTTTTTCTCTTTTTTTCTCTTTCTCGGTATGGGTTAAGTTTATATTTCTGATGGTTAAAAAGCCAGATGGCTGATATTTTTAAATCAATCTTATTAGCGTTTTGATGTTTATTTTTTGTTTTCCCCCTTTCTTTTGAAATAATGCTTTTTGATGTACAGATCTCCTTTGTCTTTTTTTGAGAAATTTCGGGTTCAGAGAAACTATGTTCGGCGTAATGAAAGCTTCTTACAGAAATATTTCCCAATTATTATTTTGAATCCATTTCGTATAAAGTCCTTTGCCCTTGAAAAAATGGACTAGAATGGATTCCTTGTTTGTTTGTTTTCGATTTCCTTTGAGTTTATCTTTGTTTTTTTACTTTGTTTGTATGATATTCATTTCCATTGTTCTTTGTTTTTAGTTTTCGAGCTATTTAATCATTGTTTAAATTTTATTTTGTAAATTTTATTATTTAAATTTTATTGTTCATAAATTTTTTGTTGTTTTTGTTTAAAGTTTAAGTTATTTTTTATTTTTAAATTTATTCTAATTTTTCTATTTGATTGTTTTTAAGCTCTATACGAGAAATATACTTTTCTTATATGTTCGCAAGGCGTTGAATAATATAATATTCTCTTTACTAAATTTTTCTTTTAAAACTTTTTTCTTCTATAACTAGAACTTGTCATAAATAATTTCGAATAGATATAGCATAAAAATGCTGCTAGTTTTGCTTAAGATATCATCGTTAATCATCGATTTAAAATCATCGTTATTGATAAAATTATCAAAAAAATTTTATGACATTTTTGTTTTAGCCTTTTTAAACAGTTTTCTAAAACTGTCCCACTTTTTACTCAGCGTGAATTACAAATGTAGTTACAGCTGTTTTATTACCCAACTGTAAGCATTATTTTATGTTGCATGAAAACTTTAAATGTGTTTTCTGAGAAATGATATTTTTGAGGAAAACTGTCGACCATAACAATGATTTCTCAAAAAGTTATTCAAGTATTGATATGAAATTTTCTGAGATTGTTTTCTATAATATGCTTGATGCTTTCCTCTAAACACTAAGGCCAATTTTAAATTCAAGTATTATTTTTAAGTGCTTAAATATATAGATGGAAAAGCATTTTTTATAAAAAATTACCAGTTTAGTAATTATGTTTAGCTTTATCTCAAAACTATTTGAAGTACAAGAAATATTTTAGAGCATAACACAGATAACTGTCATAAAAATGTTCTCCTACAAGGATTTATGTATATTTAGAATATAATTTTGTCTATGGCTGTTAGCGTAAGGCAAATATTTAAGTCATTTTTCTTCAAATTTCTCAGTTTTTTAAAAAATATTATTTTGAAAGCCTAATTTTACAATATTTTGACAGTTTTAAAATATATGCAGTTGAAAAATAACATTAAAAATATATATAAATAATTTTTCAAAAAAGTTCTCCGAACACAGTCGGATAACTTAAATAGCGAAATAGCGAATTGGGGTGTCGCACACTCACTTGCGCGTCTTAGCGTTACTCATTGTAGCGCGCGTCCTCCCGAGTTCAAAATATTAATAAAAGACTTATGGCTTAAAGGAAAGGATTGGACTGATAGTGTTTCAACCGGCATTTAAGAAGAATGGGTAAAATTAGTGAAAAATATTTACAATCTTGAATGACTAAAAACACCCCGCTGGATCGGACTTAACCGGAACCCTGATCTTTATGTAAAATTGCGCGTTTTTTGTGATGCTTGTCAGAAAGCATATGCGTCCGTAGTGTACTTAAGAGATCTTGTACTTAAGAAAGTATTGAAGAATGTCATTCTTGGCTATTGGCTGCAAGAACAAAAATAGCTCCTCTTAATCCCGTCTTAATACATCGATGAGAACTTTGTAGTGCTTTGTTAGCAGTCAAACTAATACTACTGACTCTTTTAGAATCTAGATTAACACCCACAGCTATTTTTATGTGGACAGTCTGCAAAGTTGTCTTATTTTGGTTCAAATTAACGCCTAACCTATGGAAGACATTTGTATCCAATCATGTAGACAATCTAGACCCAAGTGGACTTTAAAAAACCAAACATCTCTAAAGGAGAACTGGTATTCCTTACGGACAAAAATACATCTCCAACTAAATGGTCTTTAGCTAGAGTATTCGATTTTCATAAAGGAACCGATGGACTGGTGCGAGTACTTACAATTAAAACTAAGAAAAATACCATTGAACGACCCATTACAAAATTGTGCAAGTTGCAGTTTAATTAAATATTGTCTTTTTTAGATTTCGAAAGTTTTAGTTTTATAAAAACTTAGAGTCATAGGTTTTTTGACAGAGATCATGTTGGAGATGGAACAACCAATTCATCTCCAGCTCCGCCAGCTGGAGCCCTGACATACGTAACCACATATGAGAAGTAAATATGCTCCACAGAAAAGCAGGAAAACGAGTACGCACGATTGGATTACTCGCCATTCAGTTTTTCAGACTCTGTCCTCACCGTGAAAAGGCTATTCGTATCCGCACCGATTATTCATTTTAAGCAACGTTACTTCTCCCTTCTGTGTGGGAAGAAAGAATCCCGTCCCCTTTAAAATCTTAATAAGTTTAAGATTTTAAAGTAAATAAGTTTAATTTGTATGTTTAATTTGCTCGTTATACTACGAATCGACTCTCGCGAACCCAGTTACCCATTGCAAGAACATAGCGTAACAAGTCTTAATATTTCAAACAATTTGAAAGATCTAATGACAAAAACGAACTGTTCTGAATTAAGGCAGAATTCTCATATATTCAGAATATTCCATTTTTTGGTGATTGATAAATTTTTAGACACATTCCACTCCAGAAAAAAAGTATTCTTCAAGTGACGAAAGAGAAATACATTTTAAAGCAAAGGATTAACTACATGTGAGGCGACAATCACGTGTCAAACACAAGTACGCACTTCATCTAGTATCAGAAGCACATTGCCCTGCTCTAATATGTGAATTCACGCAGCTCCGTCCTCCAGCACAATGTATTCTAAAAGTAAAATAAACACAGAGAACTTAAATTAATTAGCCATTCAACGAATGCCCAAAATCGATGATTATAAAAAAATGGAATTGTTCTGAAATTTGGTAAAGTTGTTGGTGTTAGTGCCCTAAACGACATACTAAATGTTCCGGCCGATGGGAGCGCTGGGTGTACAGGCGGAGTTCAAAGGGGGAGTTCTCAGTTTTTCTTAAATATCTCGAAACTATAGATGCTTGCAAAAAACTCTTACTTACAAAAAGAACTACATTAAATTTCCTACAACCTTTCCACCTACCTTCTTTTTTCAACCTCAATAGTTAAGAAGGTAGAGGGAGATGACAAAGTGAATGTTTCTAAAATTCCTTGTTGTATTGTAAAATCAATTAAAAGTTCTGAAGCAACAACCTTCAGGAACAACTCATGCCTATGAAATAATTATACAAGGGTAGTATTGTATTTGTTGAACAATAATCCAAGTCCCACAACAATTATTCTGAACAGAGGATCATCCAACATCAGATCTACGATTTCTCTAGATATGACATACAGAGGTTGATCGAATGTCACCAAGCAAATCTCGGAACTTTGCTGTATAGTATCTTCACCAGCATATTTAAGAACAGTGTGTGATGTGTTCACGGCACTAGGTCAATGTATGAACAACAGAGGTTTTAGAGCACTTTTATTGGTATTTATTGATTCACAAACTAGTTGGATGAAACTCTTCTATTCTGTAATCCCTAGCACTGTGAGAATGTTCTGCTGTGAGGATAGAGATTCACCAGACATACGCAATGTATCCGGGTATCAAGGTACAAATATTTTGGAAGGAAAGGGATTTAGCATGTTCAGATTCTGTGCAATATTTTTCTTCAATGCGCTCGTCTTCACGTACTGAGACGAGAGCCATTCCAGTACGCCTAGTGTGCCTACTTCTCCAGCAGTTGAAACGGATTTCAGCCTTTTAAACTGTCTGCAGGAGGGAGATCGCAGAATGGTATAATGCAATTGGCACCTCGCATACTAGGGAAAATATTCAAACCATCAAGAGGGGCAACATTAAAATCCGCATTGTCGAAATTATTTTGACAGATTGCTCCTGTAGGTGTAGGCTGTAAAGGCTGATAGATGGTTGACATCATCATAGGACGCACAGAATCCAAAACGTGACAGAAGGTTTATCAAGCTCTTTGATCCAAACTTTCCGTTAACAAGCAGAGCGACACTATGCATATTAGGAGAAAGAATATATTGCAATCTAATGGTTGAGATGATAGCATGATCAATAGTTGTAAAATTCTTTCTCAAATTCACATCATCCTTCTTTTTTTTCCCTGAAGAGATTCCATGGTCCTCTGAGAGTATGAGACACCATCTCCTCAGCCCTCATGCCAGAAATTTCAATAGGTGGGGAAATTGTGGTGCCATACGCCGTTAGTTGCATTTCTTCTAATAATATTGCACCAGCGTTTCGACCGATTATTTCTCGTTCTGGTTTCTTCATTACTCGGCAATGAATTGTATCAGGTGGCATTAAAATTTTTTTCACTTACATCCATGAAAGCATGCACCAATTTTTGGTCTACTAAATGTGTTAAAAACAATGCGGTTTCTCTATTTTTCCTTCATTTTTTTTCTTACTGTTTCTGGTGTTGTTTTTCTCCAGAAATCTGTTCCATCTTCTCGCCTACAGATTACTGGTAATCCTCCTTTGCATCTAAATAACTGTAAATCTCCTCCATTGCATCCGAAACCACTTTATCCTAAAAACGCCCCCTTAATTAATATCCAACTCGAATCGGTGTACTTCAAGCTACTAATCGATTCTCCGTCATTTAGTCACTAATGAATTTTCTGACACAAATCACGTTTGTCGACAGGGCCTTAGTGTTCGTATATATATATGTTGACTAGGTGTTGTTAAACAGAAGTTGTGAATGTGAAAGGTTGCGATATTTTACGACAAACACGGCATATATATGTAGATTTAGATTAAACTGCCTAAATGGACTCATTTGGAGCGTTAAGAGAACCAAGAAGTGTAGAACGCCAAGGGGAAAAGGGATCTTGTGGAGGGGGAAGTATGTGAGGGGAAGAGGGGAATACGACTCTTCATGGAATACGTTTGTCACTCCCACCTCCCTCGCTACATTCAACAAATACAATATTACATTAGTATAATTTTTATGTAGGCATGAGGTTTTTCTGTAGATTGTCGCTTCAGCACTTTTAATTAATTTTAACATTACAACAAGAAATTTTAGAAATATTCACTTTTTTTATCCCCATCTTTCTTCTAAACTACTGAGGCTACAAAAAGAAGATAGGGCTATTTTTATAGGAAATTTAATCTAGGTTTATTTTTTAACTCAGAATCCACAGTTTTCTAGATAGTTAAGGGAAACTGAGAAATCATGTCTTTGAACTCCCTTATACCTCCATTACACCCCCCTCCCACCGGCGGGAGCTTTTAGTATGTCGTTTAGGACACTACCCCCAACAACTGTGCCAAATTTCAATACTACACCATTTTATCTATTCTTCCTTCGTTGGCTTGACTAATACAGCATTATATCATCAATTGACACCATTTGTGAAGTAAGACAAAATTTGAAAAATACCCTTATTAAATATACACTTTAATATGTGAACGTCTATTATAAAAGAGGTTGTTAGAAATGCAGAGAATTACTTAATAATTGACATGCACATTTCTAATTAATTGGAGAAAACTAAATGCCGATCTTTTCTTCAGAAGAATCAACTATTAAAATTTCTTAATAAATGAGAATCATATATAAAGAAATTTTTGAAAGATTTTTATGGTGTTTACATAACTATTTTACATAGTTTATTGTGTTATAAATCTTTAGTTTGATAACTCTCATGAAAATAACGCTTTTTTATTATGGAAAGCGGAATTTTGTCCCATTACTTTGGAACATCTATCCAAAGTCAACGAAGTGTTGTAGGTCAGCGTTTCGATAATGAGCATTATAAAAGTCCAAAAGCGCCAAAATCCATGGAAGATTCATCAAGAGATTCAGCAGGAATTTCAATGAAGTGAGTAGTCTTAATACCCATTTCTTGTTGTATTTTTTCCAGGAAATTAACAGTGGATTGTGATGTGTACCTGCTTGCTTCGTCTTGAGGTAGTTCTACTGGTTGATGGCGTTGTGGATAAGGAGATGGTATTTCATATTTGAAGATTGGGAATAAAATATATGGGAGGGGTATGTATAAAATACGTGGAGTTCATCTTAAACTATTACTCCAATTTCTTTACTTTAATTCTGCCATTATATGAAAAACCAGCAACAATGATAAATGTCTTAGAAAAATGTTTTTTAGATTCTTTAAATTATGTTTTCAGATAATTTTCTTC
>BGPR01000909.1:295147-338554 GCA_013235015.1 Araneus ventricosus
TTGTGATGTAACAGTGACGATATGGAAAAATTGTCTCATTAACTTGTCTATATGTAAGTAAAAGATCTATTGAATTGCCATCCAAGTCAATATATCTAGAATATTAAAAAATACTGTAAATGTAAAAAGAATGCATACTTTGAACTTCCACTCCGTATACCATACAAGAGACGTGTCCCAGAGCTGTGCTAACGATATTTTCCACCTCGTAAGTAGAAACGTTCTCCCCGTGCCAACGGAAAGTATCTCCTGCACGGTCGACGAAAAAAATGTAACCTTCCTCGTCCATAACTAAGATATCACCTGCAGACAGAAAGTACAGACATGATCAAAATCAAGTGCATTTATTCTCTCCCTAATCACAATCATTTAGTGATTTGTTCTGTTCTTCTGTGTTTCTGAACTTGAATTTAAGAACAGTAATCATCGAACTGTAACTTAAATTATGTATTTAGTTTATAAGTATACATGGGTATTTAGGATTTCCAATTTTCATGGAATTCAATATTACTGATCGAAGATTCAAGTTTAAAAAATATCAATTTGTAGGAAAACCTTCAACACATTTCGTTTCTCTAATGGAACAAAAGGAATTCATCTGCTGCAATTCATATAACTTTCAGAATATTTGCGGTAATCAGCTGGAATTTTTATATAAGCTACGCTATATATTTAGCTTCCAAATTATAAAAAAATATTTATATCATGTTTCGCACATGCTCAGTAAATAATTATTGACAACAAATACTCATAATTCTTCAAATATTTCAAGTACTTACTTAGAATGTTAATGTAATGCTTTGCGAACATAATGTCAGGTATTCTGAGAGTTTTGTATAATTTGACTGAAAACTTTGCTTACTATAAGCAAAAAAATAAGCAAATTTGGAATTAAAAAAAAAAAACTCTAGAAAATACAGGCATATTTTACGAAAATACATGTAAGTATTAAGCCTACTAAACAAAACTATTGGTGAAAGTTGCAAAACTTTTGCAGGTTTCTGTGAAAGGAGGTGAGACCAAATCTTTTTTTCTTTATCACTTTCCTTGCTACCCTCGTGACCGAATCTTCAGTGTAAAAACTGAGTTCCGACGATTGCATATCTTATCTTTTGGAAACTAATGTAATTACTCAGGGCGGCATTGACGACCACTTCACGCTACGTATATCCAACCCCTCCACAAATAAATCGAACGAGAATTTAGGAACTAGAAACTGCTGGCCTGGCCTGGAGTGCCCCTTCCGAAATTCCTTGACTCTTGTGAAGGAATAGGATTCACAGAAGTTTTGTTGAAATTAATGACAACGTCATGCTCACTCTGTTGGCGTTGACTGCGCATATATATACCGATATTGATGTTGTTAACTCTCTCTGTTGTAAAATTTTATCACGTAAATAAACCGTCTTTGCTTTTCTTCCCGTTGTTGTTTTTGTATGTGTTGATGTCAAGGAGATAAACACAAATTTGATATCCAAGAAATAATGGTAAATGTCTTTTGATGATGTGTTCGCCTCCTCGGAAAACGTTCCTTGTACAAACGCATTGCAGCTTGTCCGTTACACACCACCGCTCCATATGCCAGATGTATGTCCTCCATTTCCGGATTCGCCCATTCTACAAATTCAGCCACCGTCGACTCGTGCCATGCTTTACGCCATATGGTTTATCAGGGTCGGCGAGTGCAATAAAAAACCTCAGCGACATTGCGACAAGCTTTGAACCCTTTGGTAAAGGTGGTTTGGTGTGGGAAATAAACTTCAGCGACGAATCTCAAATGCCGGTTCCTTGCATGAACAATGTACAGATCAACAGAAGGTATTTTTGTCCGTACAATGCTATGTGATTCCGACTAGTCTCTACACTACCTAACCCACCCTAATTTTTTTTCTGTGTGGTAGTGACTAACCCTTTAAAAAAGTACTTATAAGCGTTTTTGACAATGTTGGTTTTTACCAATAAATACGTGAAACAACCTATATATATAAAAGTGAAATCTTTGTTTTTGTGTATGTATGTCCTCTAACAAATTCACAGTTTTTATTCAATCATAATGAAATTTGGCTCACGGACTTTCGAGGCAAGAGGAAGGTTAGTGTCAACTTTTCAAAGTCCAAAAGTTAGTTAAAATGTCAATTAATTCAAAATTAAACAAATTTTTGACGTATTCCTTCGATATCTTCAGAGACAATTTTCTCACAAGGAAGATTTTTACACCATTTTAAAGTTAAAAAATGAATTTTTCAATGATACCACTTGCATTGTAGTACTAGTTTTTCCCTAAGCATAACAAATTTTTAAAAATAATTTAATTGCACGTGCTTTTAAACAGTGCTTATCTTTTGTGTAGATCTTTTGTTTGATTTCTATGGAATATGATGTCCTAGCTGATGCGCGTGACTTCGTCTGCATAGTAACACATTATTGTTACCTTGTTGCTCGGGATAAAATATTTTCATATCTTTAGAGTTTTAATTTAAAAAGTACTTTTATATGAAATATTATTATCATCTGAAATGTTTAATTGCATTGAAAATATCAAGTGACCAAACGCTTTTTAATTTACTACATACGTTACTAATAATTTTTAAGGAATTACATGAAATTTAATTAAATATTATAGTATTTTCGTTTTATTTATATTGATAAGCACTCTAAGAAGTTCCGGCAAAAAATTATTCTTGCCTTTATTTTTAATTGAAATCAAAAAATCCGTCACATGAAAGATATTTAAGAAGTTGTAGTTGCTCAAACTATTAGAGAGTGTCCCAAACGATTATTAAAAAGAGCATGATGCTAATTTTTTTCATGAGTTAATAATAACTTTTCAAGAATGATACAAATCAAATCAACATTTTAATCCTATTCACCGTTAAACGCCGTATTTAAGTTCTGAATCAAATTAGGAATTATATATAGAGAAAAGCAATAATGTGCACGAAATCTAGATAATTTGTTGCTAATTTTTCTAAAATTTTGTCGTCTACCCGCTAAACTTCCCGGAACCTTTAGTTGTCCACAGATATTTTGCATCTTCTTTTATAACTCGCAATCGCCACTACTGCTAATGCATTAACTGTGCGGTAATAGTATTATAACTATGATTTATATCGCAGTTTTCGGTGGGGAAAGGGAAATTGCTATTACAAAAATAACTTAATGTTTTTTAAACTTGTGTCTTTGAATAACTTTACTGAATTGTATAAAAGTTAGAAATATGGTGAATAACCACGGGAAGATTCAAGCTCAAAAGATATCAATTTGCTTAGAAAACCCTCATCATTTAGCTTCTCTTGAAGAACAATTAAAACTCTGTTCGCTGCAATGCGAATATGTTTCTGAATCGTAATTGTATTCAACTGGAATTTTTATATAATCTGCCGTATATCTGGCTTCATGTTTCGCACATTTGCTGTTAAAAATTATTTACTAAAACTAATCATATTTCCTCGAATATTCAAAGTATTCATTTTTAATTTTAATATAATGCTCTGCTAATATACTGTAACACAGTCTGTAAGTTTCGTACAATTTAATGAAATCTGTAAATGTTATAAGCAAAAAACAAGTGAGAAAATTGGGGAATTTCTTTAAAAGACATTTATATCTCCTTAAATATGCATGCTATTTTTACGAAAATTTATATAAGTATTGTGCCCAGCAATCAAAACCATTGCTGGAAGCTGCAAATAGTTATCGGATTTCTGTGATACTTTTCACTTTTGTTATTTTTGGTTATGCCCTAAATGTTACAGAATATTTACTAGGGTGGGCCTTAAAAACCTTTTTTTAGAAATCGATTTTGTCATAGTGCGGAAAAATTGTGCAATAGATCTGTTAAAACCCTCCAAAAATTTCATCAATTTCGTTTAATATTTTACCGCGCTCCTTTGATATTGAAGAACAGAAAAAAAGAAAAATCGTTTTATGTGAAAAAAATATATTTTGAAAAAAATTCCAAAAAATTTAACTGGCATACAATGAAAATGTTACATAATGGGTCAGTTAGACCCCACACAATTTTTTATCAATTTCTCTGAATATTTAACCGCGCCCCTCTGACATCAAAAATTGGAGAAAAATGAAAAAAAATATCGGATTTTCTAAAAAACTGTACTTTGAAAATTATTTTTCGAAATTAGTATTGACATTAATTGATTAATTAAATAGTACTATAAATAATAATAATTCTATAATTATTTGTAATTTAAAATTTTATTCAATTTGTTTGACGAAATTATTACTAGCTTATTTTTTCTGTAATTACATGCAGACAGAATACAGATTAGAACAAAAATCTACAAATTTGAAATGTATATAATAATAACTCATACGTATTGAATATTAGGTGTAAGAATAATATTTTCCCTTGTTGTCAAACGTTGGAAGTTCTTTCCTTGCTTGAAGTATGGCACGAATATATCCATCTCTTGCAGTCTCATCACAAACATTCATTGCAGCTTCATATATTAGTTTAACACATCTTTCAACAGATTACGTGTGACATGGAAATTCCTCGAAATTTAGTACTGGAAACTGTTCTTCTTTGCACATTTCTCTCAAATCTTTGTCCTTTATATGCATTGTAATAGGTGCTCCTGTTACAACACAGTTTGACCAATCAATTCAATATAATCGGCTCTTTCGAAATTGAGTTCAGGAAGCTTGAAAAAACGCAAACCACCCGAGTTCTTTGTCTTCTTATCTCTGGCGGCGAGAATACTCCTAACTGCTAATTCCCTTATGTGTTTTCTAGAATCATGTAGCATTGTCAATAATAGGTGTGCGGGATGCGCAAAATATGCATTGTTTGAGAATACTTTGTAAATAATTTGCTTAAAATTGTCTGGAAGCTGCCTTGCAAGGGAAACCATTTTCCAGAAATGTTGGGTATCAGACTGTCAATTCGATATCATTTTTAACTCAAACCACATTGGAGCATAAACCAGCATTACATACTTCACGAGTATTATAAGATTCTGTGATGGACTTGAAGTGCCAATGTATAACAGTAACAAACGGATTGCGGTGGTCAGCCATCGTTTTTCATTTTTCTCCAATTTTTATGTCAGAGGGGCGCAGTTAAATATTGAGAGAAATTGATAAAACTTTTTGTGGGTTCTAACTGACCCTTTATGTAACATTTTCTTTGTATTCCAATAAAATGTTTGGAATTTTTTCAAAATATATTTTTTCACAAAAAACGATTTTTCTCTTTTTTCTCTGTTTTTCAATGTCAAAGGGGCACAGCTAAATATTAAACGAAATTGATGAAATTTTTGGAGTGTTTGAACAGATCTATGGCACAACTTTTCTGCACTATGCAAAAATCGATTTCTGGAAAAAGGTTTTTCGGTCCACCCTAATATTCACTCTTAAACGTAGAATCTACAATTTTAAGTCTCACGATTTTCTACAACTGATTGTGAACCATTGTACCTGTAATAACTCCACATTTTGTGCATTTTATGAATTGTGATAACCTTTGGATACGAGAGTATCTGGCTGTGTTAACAGTAAAATGAAGGTTCCTAGAACAAGTGGCTAGCAAACAATTAGAGAAAATGTTCCTTCAAGCACTGCTAAAGAATATTACAGACGAATGATATTTCTACCGATAGTAGATAATTTTGTTTCCGAGCTCGAGTTAGGTTTAACTCAGAATTTTAGAGGATTTTATCTCTGAAAGGCCTTATACCACCGAAGAATGCAATCTTCAACAACAATCATATCATTCATGCAGCTTTAAAGTAAATCATGTTTATTTTAAATTCTGAGTTTCAATTAAAATAAAATTTCAAAATATGGCCAGCAAAATGGTAAAGTGTGATCAGGAAATCAGAGACAACTGCTGAAACTCTCAAAGAGTGTGATATGTCTTTCTTTCCGACTGTGGCAATTCTTCAAATATTTGGGACGATTTCTGTGACAGAAGAGAAGAGTTTTTCTATATTAAAACGACTCAAGACTTCTTTGCGCAGCTCAATGAGACAGACAAGGTTCAGCCCTTGCTAAAATTCATAGCGACAGAAAAGTAAATTTTGAAGATGCAATTCACATATTTTGTCGGAAAAAATCAAGGAGATTGTCGCGACTAATTCGAAGTCTTGTGAAGAGCATGAAACCTTTTGAGGAAAAAAATAAAATGAAACAATTTTAGTCGACTACATAGTATTTTTTTGTAATTAAAAAAACGAAAAATAATTTTGCCTCAGTATTCTTCGCAGAATTTTATATCCAACCTTGTATAAGTTTAATAAATTAAATTAATTAAAATTAAATAAAGTTTAATAAATTAAATTTTAATTAATAAAATTTAGCTAATTTGCAATTAAAAATTATTTCAATTAATTCATTCTTAATTTTTAAGAGTTAAAAACATGGAAAACATTTTTCCCTCCTTAACGAATTCATATATCAGCCCTTGAATTTGATCCCCGCACTACATCTCCCATTACTTGCAGCTAATGCGAGTACCCATCAGACAGAGGAACAACCCGTCATGAGTAGGTTTAAATCGATAACAAACCATTACCATACCCAACCGGGAAGAGAGATTCTGCTTACTTATACTGCAGGTTGTCATCCCCATATTTGAGGTTCCTCATTAAGTGGGAATAAGATGGAGGTAATGTTGACTGTTTTTTATGGTTGTAGTGCTGTTGGGGAATTAGGTATTTCTACTAATTTGGCCAAACAGACAATGAAGAGTATTTGGGTTATTTGTGGTATTTAGAGAAGCAATTCATACATCAAAAACGACCTGAATTGTTGCAAAATATCTCAAGAGTTTTGCACGAACATTCAACAATTTATTTCAATTCCACTATATTTCAATTCAAACTTGAGTATTAAAACCTCCTGTCGTTTATGTGTTACCGGTATTCTCAATTTTCAGTCTTATTAAACAAAAAAGTGAAATTTCAACAAGGTGCACACCCCATAATAAATGTTTAACAACCAGGAAAGCCAATATTTCGAGCAGAAAAGCTGGCCGCGAAGGGCAGCTATTACACATGTAGATCCGAATTTTTAACAGGATATCCCCTCCTTTAAAAGACGTATTTTAGTAGAATTGCAACAATTTTAATAAAATTTTAAGATAAGAAGAAACTTTAGCGATAGTGAATTTTGGCCTCTGCCGGGTTTCCATAGTTCATTTGTACCTTTCAGACGCTGATTCGGGCCGTAGCAAAGAACCTTCTGATTTGGCTTGAGACCATTAGCAAGTTTAGCAAGACACATTAGAAAGTTTCAGCTCAACAGACTTTAGAAAAATTAAACTACATTATTTTTCAATCCTCAAAAACTATTGATCAATCGATTAGTTTTGCGTTTTCATTTAGAAACAGAATTGAACGAAATTGGAAAAAGTTATCTCCAAAAATCTAAAAGATTCAGACAAACGCAATTATATCTTTAAGAAATTTTCTAACAAGGTACTTCTTTCTTTAGATTATTCTTCAAATTCAATTCGACAGAAATAACGAAGTATTTCTTGTTTAAACATATAATTTTGTGCTTGCAAACATAAAACCCCTTGATAGCTGTCACCCATCCTCTTTCTATTGAAATGGTTGGTGACCTTTGTAGTAACGTTTCACTGTATTAAAAAGGATCCTACGTGCATTTAAAAAGAATTTATATGAATACATACCCGAAAGAAATGCCATGTCTCCCTTTTCAAAACAGTTTCGTATGATTTTCTTATTTGTTTCATTCCGATTAACATAGCCGTCAAAACAGTTGATCGGATTGTTGATAATTTTGCCGATTAATTCTCCTGGTTCACCTGTAGAAGCAGAAATGTATTTATTTGTTTATATTTACTAAAAAAAGTCAAAATGTTAACCTTCCAAGCTACTTATTATTTTTGTACAAAATTTTAAGTTCTTAGAAAAGAGCTTTAAAGTAGGTAAACAATCCACTTGTTATCAATCCAAACTATTAGTAATCTATGATGTAGCGAATGCGGGAAAAGGGAGTATAGATAGAGGACGTTGTGGAGACAGGGCGTTAGTTCCTTCCTTCTATTTGTCTCTTACAGTACTAGTTCGGGAACCTGTTGATACACCTTTGCATCGTTTCTAATTTTGCGTTCAGTAGTATGCTTTTCTGCTGTTATTTTTTTGTGTTTGTGTCATACTTATAAATTGAAAATTATTTGCACCGAGAAATCAAAATTTTCTAGAGATATTTTAAAGAATCACAGATAAATAAATAAATGAAAAAATGATCTGATTGCGGGACAATTTAAGGAGTAAGTATTCTATGCGCATGGGTTTTTTTGCCACGAAGAAGGATAACTATAATAAACATTGGTAGGGGAGTTGATATAAGCAAATGAATAGGTACAAAAAATGAAAGACATTCTTAAATCTTTCAGAGCAACTAGTGTTCGATATATTCTCTAACATAAGGCAAAAAAAAACTGCAGACAAGTTACAACGCCACCAAAACCAGATGGCAATATGTACGTATGATATGTATCATACTTCATTATGGGTTCTAATAGTACGCTATATAATAATATTCTGCTGCTGTTGTTTTTGTTTGTGTCACTAACAGATTGAATATCAATAACATCAAGTAATTATAAAGTCTGCAGATATTAAAAGAATGAAAAATAAAGATATAAAAACAGGAAAATTATGGGATTGCGAAACAGTTTACGGTATAAACATTCTATGCACAAGTTTTTTCTTTTCTGCTACGAAAAAGGATTATTATATAATAAAACTCTGTCAAGGGAATCCGATATAAGCGAATCAATAGGTACACAAAATGAATGACAATCTAAACATTTTTAGAGCAACTAGAGTTGAACATAGTTTCCATCACTAAGTATAAAATATTGTAGACGAGTTACAACGCCAGCAACAGCAGTGGACAACATGTCCGTGTGCCAGGAACCAAATATGTCAACGAATCGCATCTTTGAATTACGACTAAATCAAAGGTCATGATCGATACAGGCTCGATTTCAAATGTATTCACAACCAGAATTCCACTGGAGCCAAATCTGGCGATCGAGGGGGAGCGATCAATTATAATGTATGTAAACGATGATGGATTTTATTTTTGCAAATTGAATTGTTGCCCCATCCTGCCGAAATGTTGTTGTGGGGATTATTTCTTTTTCCTTCAACACAGATGCTCACCGTTTTGTCATATCCACACGCGATATTCTTTATAAGAAATTATTTGACTGAATTTCTATGGCCATAATGTCTATGCTTAAAAGTCTAGTTTGTATATTTCCAACGTAGTCTATCTTTTTATCACCATCTACCAGTGAAATTTTGTACTATTTTTTAAAAGTAACTATGTGCATGGAACGCTTATTCCGCAAACCGCTTTACAATCCCATAAGTTTAAGAGACGTTTTGATTTTTTTAAATGCCTAAGCACTTTTTGATCACCCGTAAGGAATTTCCGACTATGTGGGATCGCCTTCTATTTTCTTACCTGTTTTGCATCGAATACATAGACCTTTCTCATTTCGCAAGACTTCACGACTATCAGGATCCACTTTGAACAGCGACACTGGATATAATCGGTCACAGACTCTTGGCAAAAATCCAACAGCACCCACTTTTCCAAAGATATTTACTAAAAGAAAGGAAGAAATATCATTTCATGCTGTTACTGTATTTACTTAATTATGTCTACTTAAAATCTACAAAATTATCACCAAACAAATACAAAACGTTCAAAAATATTCCAGAACTCTTTAAATATATTCCACATCAAATCAATTCATTACATTTCTCGCAGAACAAGCGATGAATATCATATGCCTAACTAATAAGGATTCATCCACTTCAAATACGTACATCTCTTACAGACATTCAAACTTCCCATCGCCGGACTAGGCCATGTCGTGGCTGCTCCATCACGACAAAGAAGCGGCTCAGAAAATCCTACTACTGCTAAAACTGTAAAAATCACATTCTGCTACTTCCACAATAAGCTTATTCCATTGATCTCGCCCCTTGTGACTTTTTCCTCGGATAAATAATTTGCTTAACCTTCCAGCGGGCGCGCCTACGCCAATTTTACGACATATCCTGCATCGTATTACATGTATGTGTCATGGTATTTTACAAACATAAATGCAATTTTTATTTACGTTATCTGTATTTATTAGTCTAATAGTAAACAAAGATTTTATAAATAAAATTGCACTTAAATATATAAAATAACGATATAAATATGTAATACGATGTAAAATTCAAGTATCTCTTACAAACGCGCGCCCGCTGAAAGGATAAGGCAAGATAACTTAAATGAAATATCAAAACTATATTCTATATCAGACAATATTAAATATGTCATAAATTTCAGAATAATTATTTGACATCTCTCAAATAGTTTAAGCATCACTACAGCATTATATTAAACAGGTCTTCGTAATCAGAAAATCAATAATTTCCAAATTAACTATATAGAAAATATATTTCAGAAAATAAAGTATGTGAAGGCAAAATAAACATATTAGCAAAAGGTTAGTCATAGTTTTGGAAGTATATCATATAAACGCAAAATATTGCAGAAAAAACACTCGTTTAAAGTTTTTATAAATTTTTTTAAAAAAATTATTTATACCCTTGTTGATGGTTCACAGTTAAACCAATTTCAGACAGAATAAAATATTGCATCTCCATACGACAATTCCAAAATCCTATATCCTTCAAACGAGAGCATCAATTTTAGGGATATATCTGATGTGTACTTTCATAATTTGTGTGTGTGTGAAGATGTGGTTTTGGCGATAAAGGAATTGAAGTCTTCCCTAACTGTTAGTGTGAGTAATATACCTTGTTTTATTATGAAAATATGCGCATAACTTTTAACTTACCTCCATCTTATTTTATTTAACCTTTCGTTGAAAAATAATGTATTTCCTTTTGTATGAAAGCAGATAAAAATTTTTACTGTTTCTAAGAAAGGTAATACGCAAGATTGTAAAAATTATCGACCCATTGCTATTTTAAGTCCTTTGTCTAAAAGTTTCGAATTTGTAATTCATAAAAAGCTTTTCCACCAGGTTAAAAACCTAATTTCTTTATTTCAGCATGGGTTGATTCCAAAACGCTCAACAACCACTAAGCATTTTTTTTGACGAATAAAATTATTTCCTCATATGAAACTGACTCTCAACTTGATATTATTTGCACTGACTTTTCTAAGGCTTTTGATTCTATTGATTTTGGGATTCTATTAAAGAAATTAAATAATATTGGTTTCCATGTAAATCTGACCTATTGGCTTCATTCTTATTTATGTAATCGGAACCTATTCGTGTTTATTTGAATAATGCTGTTTCTCATGAGTTTTCAAGTTTGTCTGGTGTCCGAAATGACTCTAATCTTGGACCCCTGTTTTTTATTTTATTTATTAATGACCTTTGTTGTGTTTTAAAGTACTCTGGATATCTTTTATTTGCTGACGACTTGAAATTATTTAGACTTATACGATCCAATTTAGATACTGTTCTTTTACAAAGAGATCTTGACTATTTGTTTGAGTCGTGAACAGATAACAAGTTACTCCTGAATATTGAAAAATGTAGTATTCTTAGTTATACTCGTAATACTCAACCTTTGACTTAGGATTAAAAAATTAACAATCTTGTTGTATATCGCTAAAATTCTGTGACTGATCCTAGTATCACTTTTGACACTAAACTTAATTTTTCTCAAAACAGTGATGCCATGGTCTGTAAGGCATATCGTAGGCTTGGAATTCTTAACCTTCCAGCGGGTATGCCTACGCAAATTTTACGACATATCGTGCATCGTAATTACGTATATATATCGTGTTAATTTACAAAAATAAATGCAATTTTTATTTACGTTATCTGTATTTATTAGTCTAATAGTAAACAAAGATTTTATAAATAAAATTGCACTTAAATATATAAAGTAAAGATATAAATATATAATAGGAAGCACAATTCAAGTATTTCTTTCAAATGCGCGCCCGCTGGAAGGTTAAGCGCAAAACTAGTAAATTTTCCACACACACACACACACACACAGTGTGTGTGTGTGAACGTGTTTTAAAGGTATTATACTACACTCATGTCTGAGCCAATCTTCAATATTTCAGTATTATCTGGAATCCTAATTACAGAAATAAAATTGAAATTATCGAGCGAATTCAAACTAACTTCTTACGATATTTATTTTACAAGAAAAAATGAATTTTACTTGCAGGAGATATCTTCTTCACGTCTACTTGATATCTTTAATATGCTTATTTTATGTTCAAGATGTGATCTTTTTTCTATTCTCTTCTTTTACAAAGTCATTTATGGTTTGATTGATTGCAATGATATATTGAGCTCCATACATTTTGCTGTGCCTGCCAGATATTCAAGAAACAACAGTTTATTTTAAAATATATTTTCAAGATTTAAATATGTGAACAAGTTCTATTTGTACTAATTTTATAGAATTTTTAACGAGTTCTCTGTTGAACTTGGCGTTTTTCATATGTCTATAGATGTTTTAAAATTGAATTGCTTACAACTTTTAAATTCATGAAGTGTTTCCTTTTGTCTTTTTACACGCATCATTTCTAAATTTATCATGTTTTTTAAATTTTTCCGTTCTCCATTGCATTATTTTTTGTAGTTCTGCATCGTTTTTTAATGTTTTTCTATTTTTTGCGTGAGTCTGTGCTCAATCGTTGCACTCTGTAATTGCATTCTTGTCTTTTTAATGCGTGTTTTCTTTTTTTAAATAAATAAAAATATAGAATTTATAGTTTTCAACAGGTTATATGAGGAACTTGATGTTTATAATATGTCGTTTCGTGTTTTTGAGATTAAATGTTTACAATTTTTAAATTCCTAGTGTGTTTTTAATAGTCCTGTGATTGTGTGTATTCAACTCTTAATCCTTGATGTTTTTTAGCTTTTTAAAATTTAATCTTTTTAATGTGTTTTTATGCTCTTAAGATGACTGGTTGCGGCTTTTTATAACCTAGTGCGCTTTTTTATATCTCTGTGACTGTGTGTGTTCAACTTCTACTTCATTTATGCATATGCAAATTTTTTATAGTTTAGTGATTATGACTTTTATGTTTTCACTATATTTTTAATGTTTTTAAGACGACTTTTGACAACCTTTGTTGTTCCAATTGGATTTCTTAATACCTTTGACATTTATTGATAGCTGCTTTTGTTCTCTGTGTGTTTGATGCTCATTTTGTTTCTGCACTCTTTAACTCGAGTTCTTTTAAATAAATAAATTTGCTGTTGCCAGTAACATATGAAACTGCAGAGTATATATAAATCAAAGTTTCAAGAGTGAATTTCAGTTATTCCAAAACTTATGAGGCTTTCTAGTTTAGTTGAAATATATTATTGCGTATTTCACGAAACTGATTTGAAAGTTAAAAGGAACAAATACATCCGCAGAATTTATCTTATGCAAGCAATTGCTGAGACATAACCCATGAATGTGTTCCTAAGAAGAAACACTTTACTAATACAACCAGTCCATAGGCAGAATTTATCATAACCATACATAATATGATCACATTCAATAAAACTAACTGCAAGTGAAATTACAAGAAAATAACACGGTGATAGATTTTTCAAAATGAGCTGACGAGTCAAGCAATTCTAATCGGCTTTTGATGATTTCATACAGGTAAGCAACGCTTACAGATATTTCATTTCTTCAACTAAGTGAGGTAATTTCTGCTATAAAAATATTCATCCATGGGGATGTTTTAATATTAACTCACTGTGCAAGAATTAGGGGGAAGTGCCGCTCGCATGTTATTCCCAAGTTAGCTCATTTGTAAGCATATCACAGTCCACATTCGCAGAATTCCCCTCAATACTTTCTTCAGAGAGTGTTGCTATTACATTTAAATAATGATGTATCAGTGTCAAAAATCAATAATAGAAGTTAAAAATTAATAAAAAATCGATGACCATAACAAAAATTTCAAACAATATTCTAGCATACCTATTTTAATAAATCTCTTCTTCGCCTACCGATTCTCTATATCCTATGGGTGAGTGGAGCGGCACGGATGACAAATAAATGGATGAGTAAAGAGAATCTAATCACCAAGCTTTCATCCAATGCGACAACTGAACTATTCATCGTGCCGAATGTTCTCAGGACTAATATACAGAACATGAGTTTAGTGTCTCATAATTCATATTGCCAGCTAAATGGCTTGAACATCATGGAGAAAATTCGGGGCATTTTTGAATATGTTGCGAAGGAGTGTTCCATTTTCGTAGACGATATCTGAATGGATGCCCATATTAAAGGTCGAAAAGATTGAAATGAGAGCAGTTGTTTTCCGACCCCATATTGGCAGTTTACCATGTAAAAGCTATGCTCTTTGGTTACTCACATCGTGATGTAACCAAATATCATTTCCACTAAACACGATTCCATTATATTTTGCCTTGGATGTTTATTAAGTTCATTCTGATTTTTTAAGATAAAAAAAAGTGACAGAATTCTTACGCAAGTTAGCATTTCCTTCCGTAGCTCCATAAAATTCAATGATATTCTTTATTCGAAATCTTTCCTGAAATTCCTTCCATATGTGAGACCTGAGACCGTTTCCAAACATCAGCTTTATGCAATGCTGCTGTTCTGCTTCCCTAACGGGTTGATTCAGGAGGTAGCGACAGATTTCACCGATGTACTGACCAACCTGAGATAATAGAAAAATTTATATTTGTTATTTTGAGACACAAAAATTTGTTTTTGAATATTGAATAAATTAAGTTAGAAGATATTATAAGCCTTTCTTGGACTAATCAGGAAATCTAAATATGATTCATATGGCGATTTGATTCGGCCATTTTAAATATAAGCAATATTTCTTTAACAATTCACTTCCCTTGAATAATTTTTTTCTTCGTGGTAAGTTAAAGTTTCAAGCGCACATAATTTCTAATTTAATAAATTTCTGCCGCTTTATTGCTAGTTTCTTTACAAGTCCTGTAACACTGTACAGCATGCACCAAATATTTTATTTGAAAGGTAACAGCCTACTTTATGGAAACCTCCCCGTCGGGGGGACACCGCGAGTTCGTGGAGGAGAGGCTGCCGTATAAGTAAGCAGGTTCTCGTTAACCCGATGGCACAGTAATGGTATGTGGCTCTTTGGGCCCGCTTCCGATGACAGGTCGTACCCCGGTAAAACGGGGGGTTGTTGCATGAGCCGCTCGTAATGGGGACTATTATGCAGGAACAACAGTGCCTGACTATCTGTTGCGGCGGCCGGTCATTCAATTGTTGCCCGGATGCTTAAGCAGGGCGGGATGATGTTCCTTTGGTCTTGGTCTTTATGAAAACCAAAATAGAATGTTGAAAAAATTGTGCAATTGTTTAAGGAAAATTCCAAAAATAAAATCTTAAAAAACCCAAATAACACTCTCTAAAAATTCATACAGCTTAAATTATAAGTAAGAAATTATTTAGAATATACAGGGTAAGTACCTATAATTTTTATAGAGAATTTTCACTCGCACGAAGAAATATAGAATAATAGAAGTACTAATGCAGGCAATAGTATAAATTTCTAACTTTCAAAATTCCTCACTAGGAGCACTGCAGAGCAACATAACTTACAAAAAATAGTACAGACACGAAAACAATCATTGTCCTTTTGTTTAAGATTCTACAACACTCTCAATTGGCACGAAAGTATTATATAGTATAATTAATGATAGTGTTCAATATTCGCACTACTATATTTCAAAACTACTTCTGTTCATGAAACTATCGCAACAATATAAAATATTGTGGTGTGACACTTGGACATATAAGCAGAAGTAATTAACAAACCTTGCATTAAAAAATTTCCTTTTTAAATAACAATCTGAATTAAATTTTCTTTTAGCTATGATAAATATTATTTTTGTTGTAAACATCAATTATCTCATTTAATATAAAGCCTGTAGGTATAAGAAGATAGGATCTTTTATCGAATTCCTACAAAGCACACTCAGTTTATGTTAAAGCATACTGTTTGTTCAAAATTTAAATTAAACTGAATTAAATGTCTTAAACCAAAAGACAGTTCTCACTGAATATTGTCTTTGAATGTCTATCAATGAACCTCAGTGACAAACGTCTCAAGAAGCTCATGGCTTCTGTAGCCTTTTCAAGAGTCATTAAATTGAAGAATCTGTACCAATTATCGAAAACGACGAACAAAAATATTCAAAATGATCGCATTCTGACAAAGATTGTGTGAAAACAAGTATTGTAATCACATCAATAAGCTGTATTTGCTATTCTGCGTATGTAATTCGTTGAGTATTTAATTTCAAGAACCCAACAAAAGAATAAATAAATATTTTTTGGAGGGAAGGAGAAAGTTGAGTGTGAAAGCTTTGCATGTGCTTACTGGCCTTTTAGTAATACTTAATTTTCTAAATTTAATTTCCAGTTTTCAAGTTGCGGTTTAAAAAATTTAAATTATCCTGCTTTAACCAAACGACACCACTAATCATCCTTCCAAAGAAAATCCAATTTTGAGAACCCACGTCACCCAATTTTTTTCCCAATCAAAAAGAAATTTAAGTGGTATTTATTTGATTTCCAACTACGAATCGCACCATCTATTGACGAGAATGTAAAGTAGATTTGTTAAAAAATGGAAAATGGCACTTACTGTAGCTTTATGCTTTGCTGCTTCTTTCCAATAATTTGAAGTTGAAAATTTTTTTCTTATGATCATTGACCCTCCAAATATGAATATCATTGATACAAATATAAGACCTCCAGCTGAATGATACATCGGAAGTGGATTGTAAATGACTTCAGAATCCCCCAGCCGTGAAAAGTATTGAGTTATAGCACCAAAAACCAGACACCTATAGTAAAAAACCGAAAACCTATAGTTAAAAACCAGGAAGAGTTGCCTTATTTGAACCGTCGCACAGTGTAAGATTTTCGTAATCTAGAAAGACAAAATAATTTAGCCTAAACTCAGTAGGTTAAAGAACTTGTTAAGGGTTTTTTCCCATGAAATATAAAAGCACGGTAAAGGTTTCAGAGATATAATTTAACATCACTATAAATAACAATTTTTATTTTTTAAGCTTTTTGGGCATTTGCTGTGTTTATCTGAATACGCACCATTGATGTACTAAATAAACCTGAAAATCACCGCTTGTATTTATTTTGTTCCGTCCCATCACAACCCCAATTCACAATTATATCCAGAGTTCTGGGTCTCATAGATTTTAAGACCACTTCTTTCACTTTGCATAATCGCGTAATAGTGGGCTCAATTAGAGATTAAAATTAGATTTCTTAGAAGGTTTATGTTGTGTTGGCGTCACTCGGATAGGACAATTGCATTGGCTCATTAATTTTATGATAAGCTGGATAAATGGTCTTATGCATTTTGTATGTTTGTTGCTGTATTAAATTATATTGACGTGTAGACAAATTTGCTTCAAGGCTAGCGTTTGGTCTTCCGAAAGACCCCTTTGTTTTGGGCTTCAAAAACGCTTCTTCGCTTTTTTTATTGCAATACTTCTTCTGGGAGAAACATTGCACTATTTATTTACAATTGCTATTAAATCTCTTTTGAATTCTCTTTGCAGTTCTTCAGCACCATCGATATCTCTTACTGACTTAATATTTTCAGGATGTGTTGAATTCGCCAACTTTCTAAGATCTTTTGACGTCTGACCAATCTACCCAATCCAGGATTAAAAAAAAGTTTCTACACTTCCTGTAGCAATATCAGGAAATTATATTGATTCATCTAACCACGAAGAATTGGTCTTTAGGACGCGTTGACTGTGGCTGCGCAGCGTTGGCCATTTTTGTTAACATTTTTTGGCTAACACTTCTGATTATAACTTTTAAAGTTTATAAACTGTCTTCTGATAGAAAGGGTGCACCAAATTCTTGTAATATATAACTGAACAAGGCACCTATTTTTGATTCTTTAGCGTTAGCAAGCCAAATGTTGAAAAAATTTCGGGGTAAGGTAACATTATAGCAGTTATTTGTAATGAAGGGCAATTTCTATGAGTTTCGCAAATATTCGCAAGCAAATTCAATTATTCCGTATAGGTTGCAAATAATTATTTCAGGAAAACAGAATTACATATTGGTATAAAGCGATAAAACTCAAGATAAAATTTACTTATAAGATTTTCACGCACGGAAAAAACTTCGAACAATTCTTAGGACGCTTATGATTAAATTAAAACACATTTTGATGCTGATGATTAAATTAAAACACATTTTAAAGTAAATTCTGTTATAAACTAACGTTGATACCTCTAGAAAAATAATAACACACAACCACTGCTAGCACACAGAAGCACAGAGTATTCATCAAGCAAACTCAGACGAATGACACGAACGGAAATTTATCTATTCAATAAATGTAGCTGGTAACTGAAATACCAATAAAGCAATAAATCATCTTTAATTTAGATGGTTAGTACCTGGAATTTCGCCTATAATGGGTAAATGTTTGCATATTGCAGCAGTACATTTTGTGATCACACTCACAGAAGGGAGATAAGTGATTTGCGTTATTTCTTGTCTGTCTTGTTTCAAAATATTTGTGTTTATATATAGTCAACAACACTTAATATTTTCCTTACAGTCACATAAGTTTAAAGTTCCAAACACAAAGTTATATACACTATCCAAATCTTTATCTACATACCAAATATCAAAGAGTGTTTGCCACTTTAATGAATCCATGGTTTTTTAAAAACGAAATACACATGTATCAAGGCAGATATGGGTATGCTTCTTTGTTTTCTTATTTTTCAATACATCAGGTGTATAAAAATATAATTCAGAAGGCGAAGGCTTGCGGAGAATTTTTTTTGCTTTCCAAATAACATTTAGTGAAATGGTATAAAATCCATATATTTTTCATTTAGTAAGAAAATACAGTTAACAGTCGTTTAACTCTTTGATGCCGAAGAGACTTTTTTCTTCTAGCTCCTTTAAAACCGGGAGATTTTGGGAGGAAACGACGTGAATTGGACTCTCCCAACCTGGGGGGCCATTTTCCCCACCCCAACCACCTGCTGTAACATTCCCTTAAGGCGCACTGAAGTGAGCTGTGGTTGGCAAGGATAATCGAACCCTCTTCCGCACTTATATCCTAAGCGAAATCAGAACCTTACCTCCAATCAAAAGAACCCAACCGTCTCAAACCGGCCCTCGTAGCTATTAAGGGGAAATTTTTAGACCGCCCGGGACCGCCTCGCTCGGTATGAGAGGGTTAATATATGAAACTATAGATAGTAACAAAACTTGGATAACACAGTGACTATATATAAACACAAATATTTTGAAATAAGACAGAAAAGAAATAATACAAATCACTTATCTCCTTTCTAGAAAATCACAAAATATACTGTCACAATATGCAAATTTTCACCCATTACCGGCAAGAATCCAGGAACTAACTGTCTAAATTAGAGATGTTTTATTGCTATAATGGTATTTCAGTTATCAATAACGTAATTGGTATAAAAAATAACAATAATGCTTATTTATCTTTTGGTCCAGATAGATTTATTAAATCAATCACTGTGGAACGCTTAAGCCCAGGACCCACGATCAGATAACCCACAGATTTCGTCTGCGGTGCGTGTTACTTAAGGCCGTCGGAACAGGTAGGTTCGATGTCGCTCGGGGGCTTGTGAGAGCATCTGTGGTTTCGCGACTTGTGACGGTGAAAAGCTCAAACATCAAAGACGCGAGAACTGAGCGAGGCGATCCGTTCCCGTGGCCTGTTGTATTTTGTACTCTGTTCTCTCGCCCTAGTTTTTTAGCAGTTTCGAAAGGATTATGGAATAGAATACCGAATAAATTATGGAGTTTTTGGATTTGTACGAGGGAGAACCTATCCTACGGAATTCGCAAAACTGTATGATATTACTGTTTGTATTCCCTGTTTGAATAATAGTATTTTGCATACTTATAATAAAGATAACTACATTTTTATTGATAAATTTCTATTTTATAATTGCTACATTATGTAACTTTATAATCACTATATTTAGTTTACATCTTAATTAATAATAATTAAGATTTCGAAATTTGCATATGGTAAAACAAAATTTAATTATAATCGAATAAAAGGAAGCTGCAAATAACTTTTTCTTTCCAAAATTGCTTTCTGTATTACTACTGAACACATCACGATTATTTTCTAATAACATTAGTGAGGCATAAAGCACTAAAAGGAATTATGTTCATGCTAAATACTGAAGTAATATGAAGTGGGAATGCAGAAAGAAATTTGATATTTAATATTAATTTTTCAAATCAGAATATTAACTGTGCCTCTTTTCATTGAAGAAGTAAAGTGTTATAAACCGTTTTGTCTCGCCATTTTAAAAGTTTTAAGAAATTCGTGAGGCATGAATTCATGCAACAAAGAAAAAAATGCTCCAAGCAATTTTTATCGGCATATTTTTAAATTGAAGATTAATAAAAAATCAAACTCATTCCGAGACTTTTTCAGATTATTTTGCTATACGTAAAAGAACCAGATAGGCTTTTTTAAATAATCCATTATAAGTTTAAAATAACTTTCTCATACACTAAGATAATCGCCAAACTTAAAAAATCTCTTAGATAAATTTGAATAGAACATGAACCTAATTTTAATAAAAACGAGCAAATGGTCAAATACAAGCACATAAAACATCAACATGATACTTTAAGAATTGATTAGAATTAAAATTATACATTAATTCTAAACGGTAAATTATTTTTTAAGTTTGATGAAATGCTGCATGTTTATTAAATACCTTGTAGAACGACAAAGTTTAAATTTATACCAGTTTTATACTCATTGCATCGAAAGAAGGCGATTGTGACTTCTCATAAATAAATGTCAAGTCCAAATGTTTAGTTTTTCATGTTTCATATATAGAGGCTTAATAATATTCAATAAGCCATTGCAGAAATTCAGGGAATTGAACTTAACAATAATTCTTGTCTATCTTTTCAAGACAGATAATTAACATTTTCATTTTAGTTTAAAAAATGAAAATGTGCAAGAAATCGAGAAATACAGAAATTCATTTTAAGAACATATTTTTTAAGCTAATAAATATTTAAAAACATATTGTCATCAAAAAACGGTCAGTTGTTGGAATTATAAGATTTAAATATACTTTTAATTTCTTGTTATTTTTACATGAAAATTGTGTTGGATATTAAATAGGGCATGCTTTAATAGCAACGCTTCAGATGCGTTGTTATAACAAAAATTTCATTTCTTGTACGCCATATCCTATTTTTATTGAATTGAATATAAGGAAATAAATTGGTAGTCACAATCTTTGCAAATATAACAAATGAGAATAGAACACTGACTAAAACATTCACTCTTTCTGTTGAATATGAATTTAAAGAAGCAAATTTTTTTTCACATTTCGAAAACATTTTCAAATCGGCGCGGTTTCTTAGAATATAAACCTTAGTTCCTGGTGGTTTGTTTTATCCCCTTTATAAATAAACAACAATTTGTCATGAGTATGCGGGTAAGAAAATTCCCTTTCGTCTCTCTATATTATGGAAATACCACACTGTGCGTCGCCTAGATTGCACCTTAATACGAGGGCTGAATATAAACCTTAGTTCCAGGTGGTTTGTTTCATCCCCTTTGTAAATAAACAACAATTTGTCATGAGTATGCGGGTAAGAAAATTCACTTTTGTCTCTATATATTATGGAAATACCACTCTGTGCGTCGCCTAGATTGCACCTTAATACGAGAGCTGTTGTTTAAAGTAAGTACCATTTTGAAATTCGCCATTTGTAACGCTGTGGCTGACGTTCCGCGCATGAGCTTTGAGTATCTGCATCTGCTGACTAGACACATACGTCATTATAGGAGAATTCGACCGTATTTATGTTTATTTGTGAGTATTTAACATGCCCAAGTCAATTGAAAATCCCGTCGACTGTGAAATGCTCTATGCAATTCGTTTTCTTAATGGAAAAAGTGTGAAAGCGGCCGAAATTCATCGGTTGATCAGTGAAGTGAATGAAGAAAACATTATAAGTGAAGGAACTTTGAGAAAATGGGTTAGAGCATTTACAGATGGTCGCACGAATGTGCATGATGAGGGAAGAAACGGTAGAAACGGGTGATTTCTAAATACTTGAGGCAGAAGGTTAATGCAACAGTTCGAGAGAACATACGCTTTACGATTTAATCTCTATCTAATGACTTTCCTGAAGTTTCAAGATGTGTTCTTTAAAGAATTGGGGCAGAGCAATTAAATTATCCTCAGTTGTGCTCCCTATGGGCAGGCGGCAGATTTTTTATGAGAATGGAATTCAAATGCTGGTTATAGGATACGACAAATGCCTTAATATTGGTGGAAATTATTTTGAAAAGTATCTTTTGAACATAAAAGTAGCTTCCATGTAAAAATTAATTTCATAAAAAACACACTTTTGTATTTTTAATTTCAAAATCGTACTTACTCAACAAATTGCCCTAGTAATAACCTCAATTCTATTAAACATTTGGCTATAACTTGTGTTACAAAGATGTAAATGGGTTTTGTAGAATTAATTTTTGCAGAAAGCACTTTGTGGTTGCATTTAGAGAGCAAGTGTTTTCGTTTAAATATCATCAAGGCTAATAGTTCTTACGTCATTTCAAAAATAAAAGCAAAATATGTTATTTTATTTTCAAGAAGGAAGCTTGTTCGTCTACAATTTACTATAATAATTTCATTAAAATACTTTAAAGATAAAATAAGGGTTTCTTTTTATGTCCAAAAATTACTCAGATTTGACAACAAAGGAGTTGCTTGAATTGGACAAGTTAAATAAAGGGTAATATTATTTAGAACTAGTTGTCTTCATAAATTGGAATTCAAAGCAACAGAATTCAGACGAACTAAAGCAAAAAAAAGGGATTTTTAAAGACATTAAATGTTGGTCCAACCCGAACAAAAACTAAGGTTATGTAGTTTTTTTATCGTTAAGTGAGAAATACAAAACAAAGTAATAAAGTGTATAAAATATCAATACTTGCGTCCAGCAAAATTTACGCCGCTGCTTGAATGTTCACTTGAATTTCCAATACAGAACAATATTATTTGAAATACTATTATTTGAATAATATAATATACTATATGCAAAGATATATGAACAATATAGTAGGAATATTGCACATTTATTAACCCTCTGAGCGTTTCACACGTATTTCTACGTCGACCTTGGACTATCCCATAAGCGAATAACACGCATTTCAACGTGTGGTCAGAGATACGCCGAAAGCGGTCACCCCGGAAATATACGTCTCTTGTGAACTGTCTCTAAAGCGCGATAAACGTATTTTTCCGAATTTCTTCCCCCTTCCGTGGTTTGACATTTTGATTGATTAGCTGGGTAGGGTAGCGGTCGACACAATGAGTGCTGATAAGAATGTACTTACTGAAAATTAGAGATACCACAGGATCCAATACCCCACACCCCTTTGGCTTGGGGCATTTTAACGCTATCTGCATTGAGGTCTTCTTTCGGACAGAAGGTCAGTTTTGGATTTTTTTTCTAGTTGTGTGTGTCCGAATTTGGATTCTGTATAAGTCCGGTTTAATATTTGTCAGCCTGGATTGAAATTGTATTATGTTTCAAGTGTTTTCCTTGTAATACACTTATGTTATATAAGATTTTATTTCAATGCATCAATGTTTTAATCGAATTGTTAAGTAAAATAGATTTTGTTGCCCAATCTCTTTCAATACCCCATTCAAGCATAGAAAAATTTGAGAAGCCTGGGGTGATAAGAAAAGAGGGGGGTTGTTTATTTCGTTATATAACATTGAATTGAAAAAAAATAACTAAGGTTTAGGTGTGATTTTTTAAAACTATAGCAGTTTTTTTTCTAGATGAGTTTTCTATATTACACTACTTAGAATTTCTTTTAAATTCATCAAAATGAAATAAATTCCGAAAAAAAAAACAATTATTTTTTCAAATAATTATTATTCAATTTATTTTTTGCTCACTTTGAACATACATTGAAACAAATGTTAAAGAAAAGGGATGAAAATTTTATTTTTTATGTTTTAAAATATTGTATTTTTGTTAGAGAAAATTTTGGTTTACATGGAAACGTAAAGAATAATATTAACTAAATTGAACGTTTCAGTGATCTTAACAGACTTTTAGTTATCTTATTAAGAGTCTGATAACATCTGCAGTTTAAGTTTATTTCAATAGTCAGTGAAAATGTTTATTTCTTTTTTAAAATGTAAGAACACAAAACCATTTCTAAGAAAATATCAATGCTTACTTCAATGATACTGTATTTATGCACTAGTTCCTTGAGCGTTATAATTTTTCTGATATGCATTCTTCATTAAGTGATCAAATCTAAATGCCTGAATTACATTGCTTTTGGTAGCTCTTATGCCAATTGCGAGCTGAATTTTAATAGATGCTATGAGACAAGAATCCACTAATATGTGTTACAAACCTATGATGCATCCCGACACGTTATTAACGAGTTTGAAGACAGTACTTCTAATAATAATAGTAGTCTCAGGCATTGAATTATTTCCAAAGTCCACCGTCACATGCTAGACAGTGTGTTTTATCACAATATCGTGTGTGTGCTGTGATTTGTAAAGTATAATTTTTTTAAATAAAATTCTGATTTATATACAAGTTTTTATTTTCATTCTGAACTTTAATGGATAATAATGAGACTCTTATTTATTTTCCAAGCTGTATGATGTATTTGAATTAGATCAATAATTTTATTTTTTAAGAAAAACAGTAAAATGTAAGTTTTATGTTAGTTAAATTTCCTTTATATTTGGTATGAAAAGGCCCAAAACTGTTTTTGAATATCACACCGATAACGTCCAAGACATTTATAAATTGTGAAAAAGCACCTGATTAATTTTGAATAGGTGTTAAATTTTTCTCCTTATGCTTTGATTTTGCGAAGTTTGCAAAAAATTGTCTGTAGAAAAAAAAATTCAATAACACTTTACTTCGTAGCTAGCGCATTTTCGTAAAATTGATAGAAAAAAAGTTTGATCGTTTTTACTTTCTAGTACACGAAGTATACAAAGAGAAAGTATTATAATCGTCGATCGTAAATTTCAACACGAGATTTTGATTAATCTCCACTTTTTAGACCTCCCTGAGTCCGAAGAACACAATTTTGGAATTTTGTTTGTGAACACGGTAACTCAAAAACGGTTAAAGCTAGAAAGGCGAAATCTGGTGAATGGACTTTATACAAAATTAGTATATATCAATCAATTTTTGGATAAAGTCCGTAAACGGGAAATTTGTCTGTTAGGGTTCATATGAACACGATAACTCAAAACTCAACAGCTAGATAGATAAAATTTGGTACACAGTTTCAAAAATTAGGAATGTAAGCCCGTATTAAGTTTTGGACGAAATCCCTTGAAACGTTGACTGTCGGTCGGTTTCTGTAATCGCATGCTTGTGAACACTATAATTCCCAAACGCAACGACTTAGATAAATGAAATTTTGTATGTGGTCTTTTAACCTTAATTGCCCAATTTTCGTTTCAATCGGGTAAAAAAACTCTAATGCCCCTGAAACTCAATATGCCATTACTTTTCGATAAAAAAAAATTATAAATAAAGAATTAAATTTAATTTTGAAAAATTCGCGACTGCATGCTCTTCCTGGACTATAGCATCAAAGTTTCAAATTTCAGATGAATTAAATTTCCGTTTATTATAATATAAGATAATCTCTTGCGTACTAAATAAAGGTTATATGAATAAGCTATTTCTTCCGACATTTAGTGCATTGGTTTTCTAAATGCAATCTTTAGTTTGAGGATTATTAATTCGCCCTCTTAAAAAGCATATATAACTAGTTTCAGTACAAAAGGCTTGAAGTATATTGCTTTATTTAAAACATTATTCAGGGGTTAAGAAGGTTATTTATAATCCTTCATGTGTATTAATTATTACTGGCTATTTTGGAATATAGATTATTATGTGACTATCTATATAATAAATGTTTATGTGCATACAAAACGGATTACGCCAGTTAAGCTCCGTTTCTATTTGTGATCGGCTCTTTTTTTTAACTTTTTGCTGAATATTAAATCAAGAAACAATATGAAAAGTTTTATAGTGCAATCAGAGATTAGTAAAATATCTATAAATGGCATTGTAGCTAAACCTTAAAATTAAGGAAATAATTTTTACATTCGTAGACTAATATGCTGACGTGTAGACTGAAAATAAATTGAAATCAAGAATATAAAAAAGACAACTAATAATATGAAGTACAGCCAATATTTAAAATACAACTATTAATAAACATCAAATAAATTGAAGTCACAGACATCTAAAGAATATCAACTTTCATGCAACTTCAATGATGTTCATATTTTTAGAAACTCACGACATGAAAAATAAGTAATATAGCCTTAAATTTTTTGGCCCAACGGTCTGGCATTTGTCTAGTCTAACGGTGTTTATTTTTGTCATGGATACGGGCAATATGCAGAAAGAGGGCTCTCGAAGACATAAAGTGTAATTTTGTCACACGACAGGTGTTATCTCCGAAAGCAGTAAAACCTAGTTTCAATAGGTTAAAAGCTGAATAGAGCGGATTCTTGCGGTTAGTCCGCCCCTCCAAGGGGGTTGCTGCCTGTCCACAGTTCAGAGGGGGGGAAAAGACTTGATCTGCTGCGCTTTTGGGAAAATCTTCTGTTGGGAGAAAGACACTTTCAAAATAGATGAAGGTTCTACAGCCGCTCGCTTTTCGAATCGCTTTAGAAAGAAGACCGAACCACTCAGAGGTTGAATTTACATTTGCATATTTGATTGCATAAAAATAGAATATATTCGTAAAATATGGTTAAAACAAATCTTTTCATTGGGACTTGAATAAATTTGAATTAATAATTTTTTATTGATAAACCAATTAGAAAATGTTTTTCTACGCTTTTTAATATGGATGCAAAAATACTAAAAAGAAAACTTTCCTTGCTTTTGGAAAATGCGATGAAAATGCACTTGAGTTTTCAGTTCATTCAGAAATAAAGAACAATACATAGTCCACATTCCCATATTAATTCTCTTTCTATGTGTATCGTAGAATGCAAATCTTACTTATTCTAAACAATTGAGTGGACAATTTTATTATAGTTTTGCATATAAATAAGAATTTGATTCGTTGCTAAAGCTTCAAATAAATAACGATTGAAAAGAATACACGATTTCAAACTAAAGAAGTAAAATAAATCACCCTAGATTGGAAGGTTAATTTTTTCTATTTAACATTTTAAAACAAATATTCCTTTTGGTAAAATTTATTAAATCTAGTTTAAGCAGCCAATTCTCAAAGCAGTTTTGATTTTAAATTCGATTTGCAAATTTAAATCTTGGAATGTAGGGACGAACTTTGAAGAATAAACAAATGATTTCTTAGTAAGTTCTTCAGCATACTTCCATTCCTTCCAAAAGAGATGAATACGATATAATACTCACTTGCTATGTCTTATTATAGCTGCTTTGTTTCTTCCGGTTGTTCCAGACGTGTAAATATATATAAGTTTATCTAGAAAAACAAAAAAGCACAAGTCAACAAAAAAATCGACATAGAATTGCTTAGGAAGGCACAATATGAAACTGAGGCATAATAGCTCACATGGTAATAAATCTATTAAAAAAGAGAAGATCGTTATTTAAACAAAATAAACTATTTTTATGTTTGAAAACTTCTAAATACACTAGTTACCAGTTTTATACGAAAATTCGATGCAGGAAGGTAAACATTTTGTAAAGGAAAACATATTACTTGTATGATAGTTGTAAAGATAGTAGGAAGGAAATGAGAACGGATGCTGATGTTTCATTTGTTTCAGATGATGACGTGGTTCACCCTTAAATGCCCAGTGTTGTCTTTAAGTAACATACACAATTCTTCTAAAATCACGAGAATAAAATTGAAGCTTTAATGACTGTTGTTTCATATAGGATACATGCTGAAAAATATTATTAAATCAATTTACTACACATGGATGGCAGCCTGAGTGCTGATAAAAAATAAAACTGAATTGGTGTTTTCACTTGAGTCTGCATCTTTTTGATTTTTTTGTCCGCTTGAGAATACCTGACAATTGTTACAAAGCTATAAAGTCGTTTCCCTGAGATGCTAATCTAGGGAGAAACACTTGGCGACTTGGCGATAAATTTGTTGAACTTGGCGACAAATTTGCCCACCATTTTGGCGACTTCGCGGCAAAGTTGGCGACTTGGGCGACAAAAGGAATTTTCTTGAAGGACCTCGAACTTTCAACCTATTTCTACTGGTTTCATGATTTTTCTAGAGATTACGTCACTTCCTACGTAATGAAGTCACTTCCTGTTGAAAAGTATAAAGGCAAGCTCTCAAGCCAAGAAGAGTCAGTTGGAATTCGATCAGAAAGCAAGTTGGTGAGATAACACGGAATCTTTCAGCGTTGTTAGTAGTCTCTGTTCTGAATTTTTACTAGTGTTGTGTTAATACTTGTGCTACGTTTCTATGCTTGGAATATTTGTAAAATAAAGAGCTTTGTATTTTTAATCGTGCTTATTGAATTGTATTCACGTACACCAACAAGACAATTTCGTTACATTTGGTGTCAGAAGTGGGATCTTTGATTTTCCTGTGAATGCCAGAGACCGGACCTTTGACCAGATCAATGGATGAAAAGTTTTAGAAGCTGTGGCGGAGATGAAAGCCGGATTGGAAGACAAAATGGAGTCTGGGCAGGAAGAGATGCGATCCGGACAAGAGAGACTAGAACAAGTGCGATCGTGACAAGAGGAAATGAAAAGCCAGATCCAAGCACACAATCGAGAGTCAAGTTGAAGAAATTAAGTTTCATCTTGACGGATGCATTGGAAAACTAGAAGAGGAAGTCCAATGTGTGAAACTAAAAATCGAGGAAGTTGAGAGCGAAGTTCAAAGGAAGATCGAGGGAGAAGAGGAAAAAGTTCAAGAGAAGATAGACAACCTCGAGAGGAGAATCAGTGAACTTGAGGAAAGGCCAAACTATTTCCCAGCTAGTCAAGAATTCATGTCTTCTCGACCGACAGTCAAACCCTTGACATTCAACGGACAGACATCATGGACAGTCTTTAAGACTCAGTTCGACGTCGTCAGCTCTACAAATGGATGGACGGATTCTGTGAAAGCCAGTCAACTTGTAGCATCGCTCCGAGGATTAGCGGTGGAGGTTCTTCTAGGAATTCCAGTTGATAAATTGACAAACTTAACGACCACCGAGAAAGCTTTAGAATCTAGATTTGGAGACAGCCACATGGCACAATTGTATAGAACTGAATTGAAAACAAGAAGACAGAAGTCAGGAGAAAGCCTTCAAGAATCGGCTGCCGATGTGGAACGATTAATGAGCCTGGCCTACGCCGAGTGCCCTCAGAATGTTCGGGAAAGCTTAGCAGCCCAGTACTTCGTCGACGCCCTCAGAGACGAACGCACGTAACATTCAACCAGATTGATGGACGCAAAAGATCTGAAATCATCTCTGGCTTATAGTATGACATATGAGTCTTCGAGAACTGTTTAAAAGACATCCAGACACGTCAGATCAATGGAGACGGAGGATCATACGAATAGAGAAACAGATGATAAATTTGAATTCTTCTTTAATAGGCTGGAAAAATTATTAAGCAATAGTGTTGCTGGAAAGAAGAACAATCCTCGTCGAAACCCGAACGTGATTTGCTGGAAGTGCAACAAGAAGGGGCACGTGTAGACGGAGTGCCAGGCAATTAATTCTAACCAGGAAAACTAACACACGGCTGTCTTGCGGGGCGAAGGCAGCCTTCTCTGAATAGAGCCCCTGAAGAAGGACCGAGAGTCTCCTCACTTAGCGGAAAGAAAAATGGACTCTACTTAGAAGGATCTATTTGTGGTATCCAGTGTTTGATGTTGGTGGATACAGGTGTAAACGTCACTCTTTTAAGAACAGACTTGGCACAAAAATTGAAGGAACAGCTTATTTACAAGGCTCCTAATATTTCTTTAAAGACAGCTACTGGTAAAAAAACAGAAATAGGAAGAAAACTGGATGCATCCATGGAATGTGGCTCAAGAAAATTTAATTACAGAATTTATGTAGCTGACATCACCGATCCCTGTATTCTAGGCCTGGATTTACTTCAAAAATTCAACCTTACTGTACACCTGGAGTAGAACAAGATGCGGACAGGAGGAGAGAAAATTCCTCTGTTTTCAGCCACTGTACAACATTCAAAGTCTTGCTCCGTATTGGCCAAAAAGAGAACTATAATACCAGCAAGATCAGAATGTCTTATTCAGGGAGTTCCCGAAGTTCCTGGACAGTTCAGATATGCCGTAACGAACTTTCCTAGCCAGGCCTCCCAGAAAGGTGTTCTTGTGGCTGCCACACTCGTTGATTTGGAAATAGAAGCCATTCCCGTTAGAGTTCTGAATTTAAACAATAAACCCAAGATTCTGGACAAAGGAGATGCTATTGCGACCTGTGAACCAGTGGTGGGTATCGTCGCTCGTCCTCAAGAATTTTCTGGAGCACAACATCTACAGTCAACATTGGATAATTTTCAAATACTTAATGAAGAACAACGAACAGCAGTACGGAAGTTACTCAATGAATTTCTGAACTTATTTTGGACCTGTTACGCTGATGTCGGCGGTTGCAATATGACACAACATAGAATTAATACAGGTGACCATCCACTAATGAAGCAATATTCAAGATGTTTGCCTCTTGCAAGGAAAGAAAAAGCAGAACATATAGTTAAAGAAATGGTTTACAACGGGATCCCTGGAATGACAAGGAATTTATCTTGGATATGGATGCTAGTAATGAAGGAATAGGAGCCGTACTTTCTCAGAAGATTGGAAACGAAGAGTGTGCCATCTCTTACTTCAGCAAGAGTTTGGGTAAGCCAGAAAGAAATTATTGCGTGACGCGTAAAGAATTACTGGCCATTGTTAAATCTATAGAGCATTTCCATTTCTACCTCTATGGACAGGAATTTCTTCTGCGGACTGATCATGCTTAATTAAGATGGTTTTTGAATTTTAAGGAACCTGAAGGCCAGATAGCTCGCTGGATCCAAAGACTTCAGGAGTATGATTTCGAAATCCAGCATCGCAAAGGGACCTCTCACGGAAATACAGATGCCCTCTCTCGAAGACCCTGTAGAAAAAGCTGCAAACATTGCTCTAATGCCGAGAAAAAGTTCAGAATAGAGACAGATACTTCAGCAAAAGTTTCAACAACGATATCTGTATATCCCTGGTCTTCATGTGAGATCCAAAAGGCGCATCTAGAAGATCCTGCTATTAAGCCAATTTTAGAGAAGAAACTATATTCGGCGGATCGACCATCTTGGCAAGAAATCGCTCCGGAGAGTCCTTTAACAAAACGATACTGTGGTCTTTGGGACCCCTTAAATCTTAAGGACGGTGTTCTATACCGTAGGTGGGAGAGTGATGATGGAAGCTCCTGTCGATGTCAACTAATTCTCCCAAAGAGTAGAATTCCAGGAGTTCTGCGAGAGGCTCATGACAGCGCAAGTGGAGGGCATTTTGGAGTCATGAAAACTTTAAGCAAAACACGAGATCGATTTTATTGGGATCGACTTCGTACCGACCTTGAAAAATAGAGTAGAGAATGGCACGCTTGCGGAGCTCGAAAAGGACCTAAACCAATGAATACAGGTCGCTTGCAACGCTATAATTTGGTCGCACCATTCGAAAGAATGGCTGTGGATGTCCTAGGACCTTTTCCAGTAACAATAAATTGCAATTGATATGTCCTAGTATGAATGGACTATTTTTCGAAGTGGCCTGAAGCAATTCCCATTCCAGACCAGCAAGCCTCGACTATAGCTGAAGAACTCGTACGAAGCTGGATTTCATGTTATGGCGTGTCTATGATATTGCATTCGGATCAAGATACAGATTTTAATTCTGCCCTCTTTACTGAGCTTTGCAAACTTCTGGGAATTTTGAAAACCCGAACGACAGCGTTGCATCCCGAATCTGATGACATGATCGAGAGATTTAATTCAACGATTTTAATTCATCTGTCTTTATTTGTTTCGAGGAACCAGACAGATTGGGATACACAATTACCACTCTTTCTCTTGGCCTATAGGAGCGCGGAACATGAGGTTACCGGGTTGATTCCAGCGGAAATGCCTTTTGGTCGAACACTACGACTGCCCTGTTATATTCTCTTTGACAAACGAGTGAAACGCCTTCCTCGCCGACTGAATGCATGAAAAATTTGGAGGCACGTTTGGAAAGCATACATGCGTTTGCCAGAGAGCGACTGAAACTGGACAGCGAACGAATGAAAACTCTTTACGACTCCAGAGCTACATACCACCATTTTAAGGTGGGAGATCTAGTCTGCATGTATAACCCGAAGCGTCGGATTGCCTGATTCCCAAGTTACAACAGAACTGGGAAGAACCATATACTGTTGTCAAGAAACTGGACGATGTTGTCTACAGAGTACAGAGGTCGCCCAACGCCAAGCCTAAAGTCATCTATATAAATCGGCTAGTTCCATACAGGGCCACTGATCATAGTTCTAAGTAATGAGACTGCCGGGACATGAAGTCTTTGAAGAGGGGAGAAATGTTACAAAGTTATAAAGTCGTTTCCCTGAGATGCTGATCTTGGCGACAAACTTGGCGATAAATTTGTTGAACTTGGCGACAAATTTGCCCACCATTTTGGCGACTTCGCGGCAAAGTTGGCGACTTGGGTGACAAAAGGAATTTTCTTGAAGGACCTCGAACTTTCAACCTATTTCTACTGTTTTCATGAAATTTCTAAAGATTACGTCACTTCCTACAAAACGAAGTCACTTCCTGTTGAAAAGTATAAAGGCAAGCTCTCAAGCCAAGAAGAGTCAGTTGGAATTTGATCAGCAAGCAAGCTGGTGAGCTAACAAGAAACCTTTGAGCATTGTTGGTAGTCTGTGTTGTGAATTTTTATTAGTACTGTGTTAATACTTGTGCTACGTTTCTTTGCTTGGAATATTTTTAAAATAAAGAGCTTTATTTTTTAATCCTGCTTATTGTATTGCATTCACGTACACCCATAAGACAATTTCGTTACAATATTTTATTCTAAAATGTTGAAGGAAGTTAGATTTCTGTGGCTTAGTGACAATGCGAGACAAATTCTAAGACATCGCTCATAACTCGTGTTACTTGCGGAGCAACATGTAGTTCATTTTTGCTAGAAGCAACTCTTAAGCATCATGCTCTAAAGTTCAAAGAGGAATTTCCTAAGGTTTATGAGTTTGTGGAGAAATGTTTATATGTTTATATCAGCGAAACCGAGGCAATGGAAACTCATCGAGATATGAAAACCGTTATGCAAAATTTGAGTTTTAATATTAGGAAGTGGACGACTAGTTTGGGATATTTACATCAGAAATGGAAGGAAGAAGAAGATTTGGATAGCATCTCTTCAGTAAGTAGTAGTGACAAGGTTCTAGCGATGCATTTGGGAGAGCAACAGGGACATAATGAAACTCTTGTTACCTGAAATAAATTTGAACCGGGATAAAGTAATACTAAAAGACTGATGATAAGGATAATAGGGGGACTCTATGACCCAATAGCATTTATCAACCCGTTTATTGTTAATTTGAAAATTTTTATTCAAGACTGTTGGGAAGTTGGGTCAGAGTGGGACAGTTCATTATCTTTGAACATTTTTCGAAGATTTAACTGTTGGATTGAGGATTTTGTCAATCTTTGAGAATTTGAAATTGATAGACATTGTTTGGAGAAATCTATTTTCGACGGTATTTAAGACATCCAGAAATACTGTTT
This sequence comes from Araneus ventricosus, assembly GCA_013235015.1. NCBI lineage: Eukaryota > Metazoa > Arthropoda > Arachnida > Araneae > Araneidae > Araneus > Araneus ventricosus. Next base: position 329,032 of record BGPR01000909.1, read on the forward strand.
TACAGATAGTAGTGTTAAAGCCTACGAAGCAGTCAAATACGTAAAATGTTTTGAAGAAAATGTAATTAAAACGTTATTTTTCATGTCTGAGTTAAGACTTTCCTCACTTAAAAAATAATTTTTCCTCGCTTAGAGCTCACGGGAGCTGTCATAGGTGCAAGACTTACAAAATATATCTTGTAGACACTGAACTGTAGTATTTCTCGAACGTTCCATTGGACCGACTCCACTACTGTGCTTCACTGGATAAAAGGTGATTCTAACAAGTGGAAGCCTTTAGTGTGTGTTACTGATTCTACACAGATGGCGCTTTTGTGCATCTTGTGGCTACGGCTTCCTCCGCCATTAGAGTTAGATTGCGTGGCAGGCATGGAAACGGAAGGAATGGCTTGAATGAAAAGTGCCGGGAAGTCTTACTATTGTCTTGTAAATAGCGTAAATAACTATAATGTCATATCGACCTATATCTATCATTTACTCATAATAAATAAAATGAAAAGGCACTCATTGGAATTTCATTTGCACCACTGAATCACAGATGCAATAGTGTGCAACCAGGTTACAGAGATTCAAGATAAAATCGAGTATTTGTTGAGGAACTATTGTGCAGGTGAAGAAAATCCGGCAGATCTTGTGGCAGACAATGGCGAAAAATCTTTTAGATTGAGGGAAAGTGGAGTCCGTTTGCACGGACTCGATGGGCTACCTGGGGATCGTACTCAGTTTATTACTCTGAATTCAAAATAAAGGAATCCGATGAAGAAGAAAAGGATGGTAAGAAAAGCGAAATCTTACAAGCTATCTGCATTGAGTATAAAATTTCAGATTTGCTTGAAGTAAGAAGTATTAATAATTTTTACAGATTACTAAGAATTACGGAGTGTGTTAAAATATTCAAATTGAACTAAAAAAAATTGATAGGAAGTGCGATATCCCAAGAAAAGGAATTTTTGGTAGAAATTGTGGTTAAAAGGTGTAAAAATGAGATATAGCGTTTATCAAAAAATGTGTTATTTAAACCATTTCTCGATGAGGAGGAACTGCTGATAATTGGAGGATCGACTGCAATTTTCCGAATTTAGCTATACACAGATATATTCAGTTTCATTGCCCAGTCGAGACTTATTTACCTCTTCACTGCATAAGGGAAGCAAACCCAATAGAAGTGTCTGGTTCTTGATATTATAAAGTTGAAAAATCCGAATCAAAGACATGCCCTATTTTGCTTTTTCACCAGTACAATTCTACGCGCGGTACATTTGGAATTGTCTTCGGAAGATTCCAAAAATTGCTAATACGCACTGTTTCGATTTTTCGTCACTCAAAGAATGTATAGACTTTGAATAACTTTGGATTTGAGACTTCAATAATGTTTGGAAAGTAAATCACCTGAACCAACGATTGCTATAGATTTTGACAAATCCAATAGCTAAATAACACGTTTTTTGGGAGCGTCATACGAGAATTCCGGCTAAACAGAAAATGCTTATTCGACAAATTTATAATTTACGACCCCCCATATACAGATAAAAATATTTTTTCGCATTAAACTTTAATTTAAGCATTAAACTTTTAACAACCGAAGGAGATTTCCTTTCTTGAATTAATGAGAATTGTCCGTTCCATTTTGCTTCCAATGGAAACTCACACCAGAGAAACTCCTTCTTTTACAGAATATTCACGAATGGCCAATGTTCCCAATTGGGTTCATTATTGGTTTCAATTTAACGCGTTAGTTGCCTCTGACGCCATTTGACTCGCGCCTGTGTGTGTTTGATCATCATCTATTATCTAATTATTTCCCTTATCTACAATAATTAAGAGACAGTGGAGAAGGGGCAATCTAATTTGATAGAATAACCGAATGATAGGCGTGACTAATGACACCGAACGTGTAAATTGTATTATTCTAAGCATAAGGAAAAATTTATAATTAATTATAGTTTTAGCACAGACTAAAATAAATTATGTAATTGAATACAAATTGGTTGGCCAAATCAAAATTTCAGTTTATAAAAGTGTTTTATATTAAACCATTAATTATCTATCCGTATTTATTTAAAAAACTATAAAATTCTAAAATAAGTTTAGTTTTAGGATAACTGGCAACACTGGAGTGAAAAGAAAGAAATTCAAGAAGACATGGATACTGTAATTACATTTTCGCCAGATAAATGATGAAAGAGTTTTCAAATTAGAAAGTGTAATAAAGATGTTCATTAAATAGTAGAACAATAAATATATTTTAAAATGAATGAACCTTTAGAACATTATACATTATTGCGAATAACTTGTTCTTACGTATAAAATATTAATTTTTAATCAAAAACAATAATCTTATTTTTTTAAGTGATTGAAAGTCATTTTCTCATTTATGTTTGTTTTCATAATAAGTCCAGGTCAATGTACAGCAGTATGTTGCACCTTTTACCACCGTGTAAGGTTTTTCAAAAATATTTAAAAATGTTTAAATTGATTTTTTTTTCTTTTTAAAAATTTCTAAGAAATGCAAAACAAAGCAGAGTAAAGGTTAGGACACAAAAAGAATAGTTATCTCGCATCTGAAGCCATTAAAAAATTAATACAGAAAATCTGCCAAAGGTAAAACACTTTTCTCTACTTGAAGCAAAAAATTACCGTGAAAGCTATATTTGTAGTTTTCAGGATCAATAGGGTTCGATACATGAAAATCAAATTCATTTTTCTTTATTTTAAGGCAAAATGAGTACACGACATTAAAAAGTACCGTGAAAGTTAACTTTGTACGTAAGAGGATAATAAGGTTCCACATATGTATAATATGAAAATCATATTCCTTTTTCTTAATCCTTATCCAAAAAATCCTTACACCAAAAATTACCTTGAAAGTTAACTTTGTACTTTTGAGGATCGACAGGGGTCGGAGAGCCTTCATCCAAAAGATCATTTAGGGACTTAGCTGCAAAGGAAATAGGTTCATCAGTCGAAACTCCGGTCTGAGTGAAGCAAAAAAATTCCATGGAGCCGTAATTGTTGAAGAAAGGCGTAGCCTCTTTCACAGCTTAAACAGAAAGAAGGAAAATCTCAAATCAAAGCTAAATAATGCTGATCTTTTTTTTATTGGGTTAGGAAACAATTCATGAGCAATTTTTTCACAATATTTATTTATTATAATTACTTTGGGACTCGAAATAACGACGAGCAATATTTTGTTGAGGCATTTCTCTCTATCTTTACAGAAAGCACGACATTCACGAGATTCCGTTCTGTGCAAATGGCGTAGCGACACTCCACATCAATCCTTTTTTCAAACCATTAATCAAGGTAGGTCATTCACGGGCAGCTTCTAGAAAACTACAAACCCAGAAACGCGAATTCCCGCCTGCTCTGATTCCTTCTAGTGCGAGAGAGTCTCACCCCCTCCCCTACGTATCTACACCGGTTGCATTTCAGCCCTTATGGTTCTTCAGTTCCACTTCAGGGGAGCGCTCTTGAATGTCCTGCTTAACACAAATCACACAAGTAGCTTCGACACTCTTAATATCTCGATTAAATGCGAAGTCCAAACGGTGTCGAAAAGTTCTGCTTACAGAATACTGTCTCAGTTTTGCTTACTTGACTTTCCATTTTAATCCTTTGAAAACACACTAAAATCAATAAAATTAACAAATGAAAATTCAGAATCTTGTTGAGCATTAAATTCTCTTTCAAATAATATACATATTTTTTGACAATGCGTTTTATTTCCGCGTGCATTTTTAAATTTGAAAAAAATTAAATTATCTCAGATTATTATTCAAACTAATATTTAAAGGCAATTGAAACTCATTTGAAGGAAAATCATTGAGCTTGTTTTCAGTGCTTCCACAACTGTCGTTCGTGATCTAAAATAAATCATCAAACTGTAGAAAGGGAAAAAGCCACAAAATGCTGATTTCAAAGGAGACATAAAAAACCATTTACTGTCGTTCCTAGTGAAAAAAAATTAATTATATTTTTTTTCTGAACATGAGACACTGACTTCTAATACATATTCCATGTACATTTATGATTTAAAAAATAACATTTATCCTTTTAAACAGGTTCCGTGTCTTGGAATTCTTCACATCTTGTACTCAGTGATTCAGACGGGGTTACGGAAACCTTTTATATACGGGGAGATGGGGCAGATTGATACGCGGGAATTATTGATACAGTTCTTAAATTTTGATGATTGGAATGGCTCAAGATGTTCCCATCCTCCCCTTAGCGTTTTACGCTTCTACGATTTTGATTGAACCACACATTTTGAAGGAAAAATTATTTTCTACTTTTTAGTAAGCTTATAAAAGCGTGGTCCAAATGTTATTATGTTTAGTGTTTAAATATAACGATTTTTAAAAGAATGTCGATTAATATTAGAAATATTACTAATCTAAGTTGACAGGATTAATCAGGATTATTTAACTGTGTGTATTAACATTAAACGCAATGCAGCTTTCCTCGTACTGTAAACTTGAATTGTTATTAACTGTAAGATATTTCAAATGATCAGGAAAAAGGAATTAATGAAAAAATATCCTATTTAGAATATAGGATAGATTAATAATACAATGAAATATTCAGTACATACTCTCTGAAAAGTTACGTCCAAATATGATACCCTTAACGTCGATGCAATTTAGAGAATGCCATAACGAATCTCTTTTCACATTCGTGTTAATCAATGCAGTAACGACGCCAATTTTAGCCAATCCCAGCCAAATGCAAACATATTCGGGACAATTATCCAACATCAATGCAACTTCGTCGCCTTTTGAATATCCACAAGAGGCGAAGTAATTGGCGACTTTGTTGCTGAATCTGTCTACCTGCAATAATAAGTGCAATAATTCTACAATTTAAAAAATACTTGTGAAATTTTTAATCTGAAGAATAAACATTTAAGATGATGCAATGAAATAAATACTTTGAAATTATGACATAGAAAAGAGTCAAACCTCTAGTCCAAAACATCGTAGCTTGATAATGTTAACATTTTACAAAGCAATATTTATTTTATCGTCTGCATTTTTATAAGTTTTTATTCAACTTGACTGTCGTGTCCTCAAATCTTGACATCGTTTTCTTACCCACCTCCAATCGCGCTACAGCTTTGAAATTTAGCAAAGTGGTGGGTTTAAGGTGACTATACAATATTATGCAAAAAAATTGCAATCTATACCCATTTTAAACCTAACAAAAATGATATTAAAATTTTAGCCCTATATTTGGGCGATAAAGTTTGGAAGGTGGAAACCTCACATAGGGTTGTAACAACGCCACGAAGATAACAGACAACACGTTATACTTCCAACGTTGCACCGATGAATGACGTAAGTGCTCGTGTTTCTACGCGTCTTGGGTTTACTTTCTATTAGAATTCGCCAACAACCAGATTTTTTTTTGACTTCGTGTGCTCCAAACGTTTCGCACTGGAAGCAAAAAGATAAAGTTGTGTAGATCGATTCTCTTTTTTCTTCTATTACATTGTTGATAATAATTGCATTGTTGTAACAATTATGCCGTGTGCATTCGTGTCAGCCGTTACTAAAATGTAGAAAATAAAATTTAAAAAATTAAGGTATAAGCTTTTATTCATGCGAAAAAATGAACGCAAAAGTTGAAAATAATTTTTCTGATTACAATAATATGCAGGGTTCGAATAAAAGCGTGGGCGCCTTTACCTGCTAGGAATATTCCATTTGTTTAAGGAAATATACACAAAATATAAGGTTCTACATAAGGTGCCCTCGCTTTTATTCGAACCATGCATTTTATTGTAATCAGAAAAATTAAATTTCTACTTTTGCGTTCATATTTTCGCATGAATAAAAGCTTATAGGGTAACTTCGGGAGAGTCACCGCATCCGGGATAGATGCCGCACACCTTGTATTTCTCGTAAGGCTGGTTACACACACAGCGAATTTTTATCTCGCGGAACATTTATCGCGCCGCCGTTCCGACAGTAGTGCACTGATGTGAGTTGGAGCTTACACACTGAGCGGAAAAATGGACGCTCGGACTATTTACCGCGTGCGGTAGATATGCAGTCGCGGACTGTCACTATCGTCTGCGGAAGTTTTTCCGTCGCCACCCAAGTAGAGGCTATCGTAGCCAAATGAGAGCTTACACACACGGCGATATTTCTACCGCGTTTGTTTCGCTCAGTGTGATTTTTCTCTTTGTTTGTTTAAGTTGGTTTGGAATCTATTGGGTTTTTTTTCCTATTGTGAAGATGTCTGACCTTATAGATAATGAATTTTTAATTGCATTAATGCAAAAAAGGCATGTTTTGTGGAATAAAACTCTCGACATTTTTAAGGACAGAAACGCCTTGTTTCAGCCTGGAAATTCGCAGCGACTTTGTTGTATTGAAATAGAAAGAAATGATTTTGATAAGTTCATACTTTCTCACATATACGTACTAGAAAGTGTAAAAGTCATTAAAAAAAACGTTGAGATTCTCGAAGTGCCCCATTAGCACCAGAATATTAAAATATTTTACTATATAAATATTTTAGTATATAATATAAATATTTTAATTACATATTTTTCCCTTATTTATACTACATAAAGAACACGCCAACATTATTCTGTTTAAGCAACATATCAGATGCGATGAACAACTTTCGTTTTACGGAGAATTATACATATATATAACCTTTTTTTTAATATTGACTACGTAATCTAATAAGTAATTTAATTTTATTTGGGAAAATAAATAGTATATTATTGAAACTAGGTTGAATTATATTGTAGAATATTGACTCGATATTGTGCAATATTGAACAATAAAAAAAAGACTCTTTTAAGTAGTCATTCGAAATTCTGAAGCAATTGAAGAATTTCGTATCATCCTTCCTCAACTCTTCAAACAACGTATAAAAGGCTTCAACCCCCTCTCTTTTTCATTAATTGGATGAACCCAAATAAGCCGATTTTTTCTTTTCTTCTTTATTCGACGACGGAATAACAATAAAGCTAGAATTTGCTCTCTGTTCATTTCAAACAATACCAAGCAGTAAATAATTTAAGCAAAACTAAATTGATTTGACGATGAATCCACGCTGCCAATAGTCGAACAGTCAGCAGCTGATTTTCGGTGAGCGACGCGATAAATTTTCCGCGCGATCAGAAATCCGCTGTGTGTGTAACCAGCCTAACTATCGATAGATGGCACTCAGACGCGCAGTATAATGAGATTTCTTTAACCAGTTTATAGAGTGAATCCCAATTTGATGATTACTTTAGCTGTACAATCGTTATTTTGAGGTAAGCGCATGATTTCACTATCCAAACTTTTAAACACCTTATACTTAAATACTTTTTGAACGCTAATTACTAAATCTATGAATGATTTCGAAGTCAAAACTAAGTGTAGCGCCTGTATAGAGTACTGTGTGTATGTTACGCCATTTTCCTTTGCGGGGGTAGACAACTATGATGTGCGGCATCTGTGCCGTACAAAATGGGATACATGCCGCACTGCAATCCGGTATACATGCCGCAGTGTCTTTTGTACGGGATGCCGTGATTAATAAAATTGAAATTTATCTATCCGTGTCTTATATTATTATCTCACTGAATTTTATGTTACTGAACACTTACTTGGGTTGAACAGCATGTTGGACGCAAATTGACTCGGTATCAGGTAGGGTCTTGAATCTACGATGCTTGGAGAAAATCGGCAATTGTTGGCAACGTTACTAGTGGCTTTAAGATCAACAACAATGCTCTCACAGATCATTTCATTTATGCATTAGCGGATAGTAAAGTGCCCGTACCAGAAAACACGACACAATAGGAGGCAAATTCATCAAGTAAAGTACTAATCAACACACCTCAAATCAATTTACAGCCTGCAGAACCTAGAACTAGCAGTGTAAAACCACCATCACTTAGGGAGCATCTACATAAAATCTCTCCTATTCCGAGACTTAGCCAAGTGACAACAAAGCATAGAATTAAGAAAACAGCAGTATTCTTAACCTCTATTGACAATAGAAATGCGCTTAAAGCAAATTTAGTGAAAAGATTCCAAAAATGTAAGAAAATTGACAAAAAAGATGACAAAACTACCAAGAGAAAATTTAATTTTGAATTCAGGTGGAGGATCCCATGATAGTTTACCAGACATTGATTAATGTTCAAACAGTGTCAAGTTAACTACACCAAAGGAGAAAAGGGAAAAATAAAAAAGTAAGAAGGCGAAGAAAGATGCAAGTTAAGGTAATAAAAATTAACAGTTTTATCACGCATGTGACGCTGACGTTCTTTGCAAGAAATGTTCAGAAAACTACTAAAACACTAGAAAGAAGTGTGATTGGCTTCGATGCATCATGTGTCAAATTTGGTTACATGAAGACTACAATTTTCGACACTTCTTGTGTAGATTGCGGTCGAAAAAACAAGTCTATTAACAAATAAAACAAAGTGAACACTATTTTACTTTTTTCTAATAAACTGATGTTACGTTGTTCATGAAATAACAATTAAAATTCAATCTTTAAAAAATAAGTAGATAATTTTAGTAGTGAACTAAGTAGGCAGACTAATATTGGTTTGATCCTACTAGTACGTTTTATTGTACTCATTTAGTTTCCTTATGTCATTATATAGGTAATTATAGTCCTGATATTTATATTGGTTTGAATATTTTTTATTTATTATTTCATACTGTTCTTATGCCAGGCGCGGCATCACTCCCGCACAAGTGCGGCGTCTCACCCTGAATGTACGGGCGACGCGCCGGAGTGTAATAATTTAGAAAAAATTATTAAAAAATATTAATTATTTTTTTATATTTTTTGTTGCAGTCCATATGTTGTATATTTAACATTAAATAGCACAGCACGATTTATTTTATTTTATGTGCACCATGTGATTTTATACACAATTTCAAAAAAATATGCGATATCTCATCAGGAATTACCCTACCTTAATTTTATTTATTTATTTTATTATAATCTTATTTCGCCGCCGTTTCTAAATCAAGTTTAAAAATTCATCAAATGATATCTAAGTCATTCAAGATATATTTGCAATAAATTTGAAACAAAAGTGTGGAAAACTAATTAAATTAAACAGAATACTGAGCATTCCATTGGCGAATGAATAGTAAAAATTTATAGCATCTGCCGTTACATAATAAATTTTGAAAAAATTATTAAAACTTTAAAAAATCTATTTTTTAATTTTAAGTGTTGTAAAAATGATTTTTTAAGACAATATCCTCGGTAATTATAGAGGGAAAACCTATTTTTTCCATTAAATTTTAATTAAAACTCTAACACTTTTGAGAACACCTTTATTAGTAAGTAGCGGCATCTCAACAAGTGCCAAAATTGGTAGTTCTAGGTCCAATGATTTGTGCTGTAGAGCAGTGGTGCGCAAACCATGGGTCGTGACCTCCAAGGAAATTTATTTAACAATAAAAAATATGCTTTTCCTCAAGAAACGTGCTGGCGGCCCTTCTGGGGATCGCGAAAAAATTGTATACAAGGTGTGGGAGGGGGGGGGGGG
>BGPR01000909.1:343614-358889 GCA_013235015.1 Araneus ventricosus
ATACTGGAACCTTATACCGGCTTATGAAACGCCGGTTCCGGTATGATACTGGATCCGGAATGATACTGGATCCGGTACGATACCGGTTCCAGTATCATACTTTAACCGGTGTTTCATAAGCCGGTATAAGGTTCCAGTATGATACTGGATCCGGTACGATACCGGTTCCAGTATAAAACACCGGGCCTAGTGTGATACTGGTTCCAGTATGAAACTGGAACCAGAACCAGTATCAAACCGGTATCATACTAGAATATTATTTACAGAATTGTACTGGATTAGGTACATATTATGGAGAACAGGATTTATCAAATTAACATAAATAAATCATTCAATAAAAAAATGTTAAACATCAAATTAAAGAAGAATAAAGAAAAGTATGTTTAATAATAATAAGATGCTCAAATTTTATAAATAGTGACAGTGATTTACAGATTGATTACATTAACAATGTATATCAATTGTTTTTTAGTGTAATGATGTAGTGCAAATTTCTTCATTTATTAAGTGAGGATGCAAGGATGTTCTGACTGTTACAGTGAATAATAATGAAAACTTTTCAAATAATTTTTTTCTATATCCAGGAAAGAAATTTTTTGTAGTGTTCAGAAGTGCAATGTTTTGTATATCCAGGAATGAAATTTTTGAAGTGTTCAGAAGGGTAATATATTGTACTAGGGTGTTCTGCCTACTGCCCGCACACCCCAGGAGGATTGCGTTACAATCTTCCCGGGTTGCTACACAAACCTTGCTCGCTTTCCTCGCTACAATAAAAGAAAAAAGGGGGCCTAGTAAAAATATTGTAAAATATTTATATATATATATGAATCAGCTTTCTTTTGCTTCTGGTGCTTTAACCCTTTGAAGCGCACTACCCTAAAATTTTTTTTTTACTTAAAAAGAGATATATTTTTTGAATTTCTATCCCCTGAAAATAAAATATTTTACAAATAAAATTTTTTTTGCCTTTACTTTTTTCACGAGAGGGTGGGAATACATATGTCCCACCGCCCCTGAAGGGCCTGTAGCATTCCCCGACTCCCTTCCGTCAGTCGCGGCAGTGTTCGCTTTTCATCAGTTGCACTTGGAGCATATAATTGGTTATTTATCACATTTTTTTTAACAGCTGCAGAAAATGTATACTGTGATTGAAGTGGAGATCTTTTACCACATTCTGCATACAAATGGAGGAGCTCTTCAATAGTATTTTTATGGATGTCGCTCTGTTTGAAAGCTTCAGAAGAAAGCAGGCCACCCAGATGCTATAAGTAAAATGTTATTCCCCTCTCCGGTTTATTGTATAGGAAGCAACATAAATTCGTTATAAGTTCATGCGATCACTCACTTCAGACAAAGAAATGAGACACTAATGACCGCGACTGGACAAGACCTGTAATGAAAACCAATGCTGTAAGAAGACCACCGATTGTAAATTATCGCGCAAGAAACGCGCTGCTGGAAGCTGTCAAGTTCAAACAGCTTTTCTTTGAGTATCATTGCTAACAGAGCTATTTACAATAGCTGTGCCTTAGGAAATACGGCGTTTTCTCAAAAGCATCAAAGAACGTAAACAAGTAGGGGGTGGGGTGGGCAGATTCAAGGGAACTATCTCCTTTTCGTTGCAGCTATGGGACCTTCAATTTTGAGAGATACAGAAAGACTTGAATATTCTCTTTACTTTTCGTTCTGTTTAGAAAAGTGTATTTTTATCCGTTTATAAAAAATTCCTCAAAAGATCGCTTCTTGCTTTTAAATTTCCACTCAAGATAAATTTAGATATGCCAGTTTTTTTTAAAAAAATGCTTGTTTGCATTTGCAGATTTTCTTTATTTAATATTATTTAACTGTCTTCTGAAATATATAAATTTATTTTCTGTATAAATATTAAATTTGAAAGAGTGATTATAATTATACCGTATATAAATCCAAATATATCATTCAAAAAAAAGAAAGAAATAGGACCGAGTTGCGAACTTTTGTGCTGCCATCTACAGGCTGACAACCTTAGATGCGCGGTGGGACAAAATTGTCCCACCTTTTTTTTTATCTATAATAATTGATAAAAAAAATTACTTTTGAAATACAGATAAGGTTTGCAATACATTTAGTGAACATTGAAGATTTCTTTTGCATCTAATATTTGTTTCGAAATTCATTTTCTTTTTCTAGAAATTTAACCCTCTGAGTGGTTCGGTCTTCTTTCTAAAGCGATTCGAAAAGTGAGCGGCTGCAGAACCTTTATCTATTTTAAAAGTGTCTTTCTCCCAACAGAAGATTTTCCCAAAAGCGCAGCAGATCAAGTCTCTTCCCCCCCTCTGAACTTTGGACAGGCAGCAACCCCCTTGGAGGGGCGGACTAACCGCAAGAATCCGCTCTATTCAGCTTTTAACCTATTGAAACTAGGTTTTACTGCTTTCGGAGATAACACCTGTCGTGTGACAAAATTACACTTTATGTCTTCGAGAGCCCTCTTTCTGCATATTGCCCGTATCCATGACAAAAATAAACACCGTTAGACTAGACAAATGCCAGACCGTTGGGCCAAAAAATTTAAGGCTATATTACTTATTTTTCATGTCGTGAGTTTCTAAAAATATGAACATCATTGAAGTTGCATGAAAGTTGATATTCTTTAGATGTCTGTGACTTCAATTTATTTGATGTTTATTAATAGTTGTATTTTAAATATTGGCTGTACTTCATATTATTAGTTGTCTTTTTTATATTCTTGATTTCAATTTATTTTCAGTCTACACGTCAGCATATTAGTCTACGAATGTAAAAATTATTTCCTTAATTTTAAGGTTTAGCTACAATGCCATTTATAGATATTTTACTAATCTCTGATTGCACTATAAAACTTTTCATATTGTTTCTTGATTTAATATTCAGCAAAAAGTTAAAAAAAAGAGCCGATCACAAATAGAAACGGAGCTTAACTGGCGTAATCCGTTTTGTATGCACATAAACATTTATTATATAGATAGTCACATAATAATCTATATTCCAAAATAGCCAGTAATAATTAATACACATGAAGGATTATAAATAACCTTCTTAACCCCTGAATAATGTTTTAAATAAAGCAATATACTTCAAGCCTTTTGTACTGAAACTAGTTATATATGCTTTTTAAGAGGGCGAATTAATAATCCTCAAACTAAAGATTGCATTTAGAAAACCAATGCACTAAATGTCGGAAGAAATAGCTTATTCATATAACCTTTATTTAGTACGCAAGAGATTATCTTATATTATAATAAACGGAAATTTAATTCACCTGAAATTTGAAACTTTGATGCTATAGTCCAGGAAGAGCATGCAGTCGCGAATTTTTCAAAATTAAATTTAATTCATTATTTATAATTTTTTTTTATCGAAAAGTAATGGCATATTGAGTTTCAGGGGCATTAGAATTTTTTTACCCGATTGAAGCGAAAATTGGGCAATTAAGGTTAAAAGACCACATACCAAATTTCATTTATCTAAGTCGTTGCGTTTGGGAATTATAGTGTTCACAAGCATGCGATTACAGAAACCGACCGACAGTCAACGTTTCAAGGGATTTCGTCCAAAACTTAATACGGGCTTACATTCCTAATTTTTGAAACTGTGTACCAAATTTTATCTATCTAGCTGTTGAGTTTTGAGTTATCGTGTTCATATGAACCCTAACAGACAAATTTCCCGTTTACGGACTTTATCCAAAAATTGATTGATATATACTAATTTTGTATAAAGTCCATTCACCAGATTTCGCCTTTCTAGCTTTAACCGTTTTTGAGTTACCGTGTTCACAAACAAAATTCCAAAATTGTATTCTTCGGACTCAGGGAGGTCTAAAAAGTGGAGATTAATCAAAATCTCGTGTTGAAATTTACGATCGACGATTATAATACTTTCTCTTTGTATACTTCGTGTACTAGAAAGTAAAAACGATCAAACTTTTTTTCTATCAATTTTACGAAAATGCGCTAGCTACGAAGTAAAGTGTTATTGAATTTTTTTTTCTACAGACAATTTTTTGTAAACTTCCCAAAATCAAAGCATAAGGAGAAAAATTTAACACCTATTCAAAATTAATCAGGTGCTTTTTCACAATTTATAAATGTCTTGGACGTTATCGGTGTGATATTCAAAAACAGTTTTGGGCCTTTTCATACCAAATATAAAGGAAATTTAACTAACATAAAACTTACATTTTACTGTTTTTCTTAAAAAATAAAATTATTGATCTAATTCAAATACATCATACAGCTTGGAAAATAAATAAGAGTCTCATTATTATCCATTAAAGTTCAGAATGAAAATAAAAACTTGTATATAAATCAGAATTTTATTTAAAAAAATTATACTTTACAAATCACAGCACACACACAAGATATTGTGATAAAACACACTGTCTAGCATGTGACGGTGGAGTTTGGAAATAATTCAATGCCTGAGACTACTATTATTATTAGAAGTACTGTCTTCAAACTCGTTAATAACGTGTGGGGATGCATTATAGGTTTGTAACACATATTAGTGGATTCTTGTCTCATAGCATCTATTAAAATTCAGCTCGCAATTGGCATAAGAGCTACCAAAAGCAATGTAATTCAGGCATTTAGATTTGATCACTTAATGAAGAATGCATATCAGCAAAACTATAACGCTCAAGGAACTAGTGCATAAATACAGTATCATTGAAGTAAGCATTGATATTTTCTTAGAAATGGTTTTGTGTTCTTACATTTTAAAAAAGAAATAAACATTTTCACTGACTATTGAAATAAACTTAAACTGCAGATGTTATCAGACTCTTAATAAGATAACTAAATGTCTGTTAAGATCACTGAAACGTTAAATTTAGTTGATATAATTCTTTACGTTTAAATGTAAACCAAAATTTTCTCTAACAAAAATACAATATTTTAAAACATAAAAAATAAAATTTTCATCCCTTTTCTTTAACATTTGTTTCAATGTTTGCTCAAAGTGAGCAAAAAATAAATTGAATAATAATTATTTGAAAAAATAATTGTTTTTTTCGGAATTTATTTCATTTTGATGAATTTAAAAGAAATTCTAAGTAGTGTAATATAGAAAACTCATCTAGAAAAAAAACTGTTATAGTTTTAAAAAATCACACCTAAACCTTAAAGTTATTTTTTTTCTATTCAATGTTATATAACGAAATAAACAACCCCCTCTTTTCTTATCACCCCAGGCTTCTCAAATTTTTCCATGCTTGAATGGGGTATTGAAAGAGATTGAACAACAAAATCTATTTTACTTAACAATTCGATTAAAACATTGATGCATTGAAATAAAATCTTATATAACATAAGTGTATTACAGGGAAAACACTTGAAACATAATGCAATTTCAATCCAGGCTGACAAATATTAAACCGAACTTATACAGAATCCAAATTCGGACACACACAACTAAAAAAAAAATCCAAAACCTACCTTCATACTGAAAGAAGACCTCAATGCAGATAGCGTTAAAATGCCCCAAGCGAAAGGGGGTGTGGGGTCTTGAATCCTGTGGTATCTCTAATTTGCAGTAAGTACATTCTTATCAGCACTCATTGTGTCGACCGCTACCCTACCCAGCTAATCAATCAAAATGTCAAACCAAGGAAGGGGGAAGAAATTCGTAAAAATACGTTTCTCGCACTTTAGAGACAGTTCACAAGAGACGTAAATATCCCGGCTGACCTCTTTCGGCGTGTCTCTGACCACACGTTGAAATGCGTGTCTCCCGCTTATGGGATAGTCCAAGGTCGACGTAGAAATACGTGTGAAACGCTCAGAGTGTTAAAGAAAATCATTGCCAATAAATTTGAGTAAATTCTCAATGGTACTGCAATTTTTTTAAAAATAAATGTTCTTGAAATATCCAATAAAACAACTTTTATAATAGAATACGTTATACAAGTTTGTGAAAAAAAATCTTAAAGAAGGTTGGACAGACGGTTTCCCACCGCCCCTCAATGGGTTAATTTAAATCAGCACAGAATAAAATATTTTAGACTTAAAAATATATTTTTCTTCAAATAAAACTTACGAAGAAAATTATGAAAGTGATAAACAAATGAATAAGAGTTTCAAAATTAAAACAAATATAATTATTCTAAAAACTAACTCTAAAAACAAATAAGATTTAATATTATTAATAGAGATTATGGTCTTGCATCTTATCACTATGAACATAAAAAAAGAGAGTATTATGAATAAATAAATGTCGAAAGCTGATTTCCTTTTAATGCTTTCACCTTAATCTAGAAGGAATAAAATTTTTTGGCCCGGACATGGACCGTTTTTTATATAGTGAAAGCATCAGGAAGTCAAATTCAACAATCATTGATGCATCAGAGAATTATCTGAAACATTTTTAAAAAAATGATTCAAATCTATTACACAATATATACAAATAAATACATAAAATTATGAATACAGTGCACTCCCGATTATTCGGGTTAATCACCGGGAGGGATCGCAGGGACAATAGGAAAACACGGATAATCCGAAAACTTCATTTTATTGAAGAAAAATCAACAATACAAAAATATAAAAATTACTTACATTTGCATGCTGTATAACATCAAACTAGGAATTTTCCTTTTAATATTTACTGCTTTAAAACGTCTGTTATGCATCTTTGCTTCTGCTGTTTGTTCATATCTTGTCGTATGTCGACACATATTTTACGAATCGCAGTAATGTCACCTGAAACAAATCCTCTTTGTCCCATATAATCTAATAAAGTTTCCAAAGACTGTAGAGCAGCAGAATGATAAATTGTATTTCCCACATTTAATACATCTTCTGTATCAGTACTAGCTGATTCTCCATTATCATGTTTTTGAAGGATTTCTAATTATTTTAACATTTAAAACATTTCGTTTTCGTTTCACACCACTCATTTTTACCAGTAAAAAATTTCACGCTACTAACTGACGATAAGCAAGACGCAAAAACTAAAGGAACACGTGCGAAAGTGAAAGAAGACGAAGAAGTAAAAGAATGACGTGTGAGGAAGAAGCGTGTTCGTACGAGAATGAGCTAGCAGGAAGTGGATGACTCCTTTCTCGGAAAATTAATTGTTGAACCGGTAGAGATAGCACTTGAAGGAAAAAAAAATCTATTCTTTAGCTTCCGTCGTCACGAATCACTAGCTTCACGGAAAGGATCTCTCGATCGAACATGTACATCGATTTTACATGCATGATAAGCGTGAAAATGTTTCTCTTTGAATTCTTTTGTGAGTCCGGAATGAGCGTGGATAATCCGTGCAGAGATAATGGAGAGTATACTGTATATGCATTGAAAATACAATATATTGCCCTTCTGAACAATCCAAAAATTTCATTCCTGTATATCCAAAGCATTGCACTTCTAAACAATACAAAAAATTTAGTTCCTAGATATAAAAAAAAACATGATTTGAAAAGTTTCCATTATTATTCACCGTAAAAGTCGGAACATCCTTGCATAAGACACTTAATAAATGAACAAATTTGCACTACATCATTACACTGAAAAAAGAATTATCTCCAACAATTGATATATATTTTTACAAAATTAATACGGTAGCATGTCAAAATTTAAATTATACACAAAATATAAGCTACATACATATAAAAGGATTATGTTAATGTTCACGATATTTCTCTGCAAACACAATTACATACCGCTTTGGTCGAAGATATAATTGAAACACTATCAAATGACCTATCTCTAGACAAACCAACATTAAGTTAGCCATGTATGAAAAAAGGATTAGTTAATACCAAGCTCACATTGACAGAAGTGTAGCCTTAGGATTTATAAATGGTCATAGAAAATGCCAAACGTACAGGGAATTGTTTTCTTTTAAAACTAAAAGACGTATTATTGTCCGATGGGATGAGCGATATTCTGGGAATTAACCCTCCTGGGGTCAGGCCCGAGAAATCAGTGCGAACTTTTCTCCTCCCTTAACGGCAGACCCGAGACTGTCTCGGGAAAGAAAAGTCCCTTATAAGTGTCAGTCCCGAGATTTTCCTTCTACCAGTTTTTCTATCCCCCCCAAGTCTCACGCGGCGATACAATGAGAGGGAGTGTCAGCTTCAATAGATCTAATCTTTGAACACATATTTCGTTCAGCAGCGTAAAATTAGGACCAGATATCCCATGGTCCTGGAGTAAAATTGAAAGCGCACATTCAGTTGCTGCTGTTTAGATTTAGATAGTAAATGTGTATCCATTAATGAGTGTCAATTAACGAGCATAAAATTGAACGCTTATAAACCTTGAATTTACACATATACGTATTATTATTAGCCTGATCTATAAGATTTTCAAAATTTCTGATTTAAGAAATGTTTCTAATTTAAAAAACCAGAGAAATATAAAATTAAAAATTAAAAAATTGACAATTTTCTCTTTTATATATTACTTTCTAGAATTCAAATTGCTTTTTAAACTTAATTTTTGAATATAAAATACTATACATATATACAAGATTTGCTTAACATGCGAGTACGTTTATACCTTTCAATGAAAACTTTCCTTGTTTTCATTTATTAGTGTATTTAAAAAGGATAATGCACAAAATGTATGTAACCAACGTGCTGAACTGTTTCATTCTGAATAGATTAACATTGATTATATAAAATCGTATATTTGCTTAACATAATATTTTGTTATCATTGGGAATGTTAAGGCCGTTCAGCATTATAAAAGATTCTAGCTTGGGATTTTTTGAATAATAAAATCAAATAAATTTCTTCCTTATTTTTATGAACACGCACAAAAGAACAGATAAAACTAATTTAATGACAACTCAGCAAGTGAATTTATCCCATAGAAAAATTATAAAAACGAGCATAACCTAAGGGCATCTATGGTAAACCTACAGACTGTTATTATAAAACAAGAAGATTAAACAAAATATTGAAAGATTTAAATACAATACAAATTTATTTTTTTAAAGGATATAAAAAGTATAACATTTTTATGAATAACTAGGAAGCAATGTGGTATAATAAAAATAAATGCAAAACGCCGAGTATATAATTAGGAATTTTAATGCAGTTAATGATTATAAAAGATTCCAGCAGGACATTTTTTTCGGATTTATCAAAACCTATTAGACGTACATGAAAAAAGGTAAAAGACAAGCTTAGAAAAAGGTCTAAATCAACCTTTTGAAAGGCTTGAAAAAAGCTTAAGCCTGAAACCAGCTTGTAATAAAATCTTGGAGAAATCTTACTAAAAACCTTACAGACAACCTTGTTTCTTGTTGACTAGCTAACCTTTCCGCTACCTTGCCGAAAAGGTTCAACCCTTGTCATGGAAACCTTTGTGACAACCCTTTACCCTTGCCGACGACAAGGTTACCAAAACCTTTAAGGCAAGCTTTCTTTACTATCTAGGATATATACAAAACGTGGCGAAGGGGCTATATAGTCAGATCTGTCAGCAATTTTTTTTTAAAAAAATCGAATGTGATATCTTATTTTGAGCTTCAACGGTATTTGGATTCAGCAGTAAATAAACAACGCTAAATTTAATTTCCTAAGTCAGCATCTTTGAGAAATGTATTACTAACATTTCGTTAAAACTTCTCCAAATAAAAATGTTACCTATTACGATATTGGTAAAACTATGTTTGTTACTCGGAGAAAATATCGATTCTGACTTACATGAACGCTCCTCGTCAGAGTTGACATTTTGTCATGGATGCAAAAATAGTAGTTTGTATCTATGACAAAATCGATACAAAAATAGTTCAAAATATGGCTAGCGAATTGCGAAAGTGTGATTAGGTTGATATATTTTGCAAGGAAAAGTCAAGTAGGTTATAAACGAAAAATTGGCAATCTTGTAAAGAGGTCAAAACTCTTTGACTAAAAAAATTAAAACAAAACAATTTTATTTAACTATAAAGCATTTTTTAAAATTTTAAAAGTTAATAATATGAATAATATTTTTTCACAGTATCCTTCACGAATTCCAGGATCCGATGTTGTATATATTTAGTAAATAAAATTTTAAACATTTAAAATTTAATCAATTACAACTTAATTAATTTAAAGTTAATAATTATTTTAATTACGTTATTCTTAATTTTTAAGATTTCAAAACACGGAATATTTTTTCTATAGTAGTCCCCCCCCTTAACGGATTCGTAGATCCATCCTTGATTGAATAAGTTATGAAAATTTAACAAAAAAAATCTTATTCACATGCAGATAAACACCAGAAATAGTTATATCGTAATAGACAGAATAAAAATATTTTTACAAATATGTAGGCAAGAGAATCCCATGACACTTACAGATTTAATTTGTAACAATTAATTTGAAAAATTTTAAAAATAGCCTTCTAACTTAAGGTTTATGTAGGGTTTTAGGATTAAAATTCTTAAAACGTTCCCCGATTCCCATTCCGACCTCAAAAAACGGTCTTCTTACAAAGAGGTCTTTTCACAATAGATCCTTTCACAAAGATCAAAGTTCAACAGAAGTCATCTGTCACTGCCGCCCGATGCAAGGTCTCATAGCCCTATTACGGCGCGCAAATGACCGCAGAAGGGGGAATACAATCCTTTGTCCAAACCCTGACAGTTTATAGAGAAGAGATGTTCTTTCGGCTTGACGATTTCGTTATATTTAGCAATTTGAATCCCTGCCGCCAGGAGGGTTAAAAATGTTTCTTTTGAGCTTGACCCAATCATTTCTGCTTCAATAACGTTACGCTGAAGTTTTGTCACTAGTAGTCTTGTTATACAGCACATTTCACAGGCCTTTTGAAGGCATCAAATTTTGAAGTAGCATTATCACCACTTTGTTTTACCACTTGCTGTTGGTTTGGCAAGTGAACGGCCAATCTCATGATTACCTACATGAGATTTTTCTGAGACAGAATATTCGTTGAATCTCCACATCGCTTCAGGAGCACTTACATATCTACCATCTAAAAAAGTTAAAATTTCATCGTTGTTTAAAAGACCATCATTTCACTGAAGTCTAACTGAAGCTGCATCGTGATCTTCATAGACATATTTATATAGGTACTTAACACTCTTTACCGCCGCATACACTTCAACATTTATATGGGCATTGAATTTTTTATCAGCCAAGGGTTGTAAGGTACTATATACTGTTCCAACAGGACGTTCCTTTATTTCAGCCCCCACAGATGCAAAGAATAATGCAGCATTATTTTCCCGAATTTGCTCTCGATAGTTTTTTGCTTCCTGTTAATTGCTGCAGAGTAATTCTTTGAAAAGTTCAGGAGCTTCTGTCAGATTTGGAAGATGAACTTTCCCATCATGACAGCATATGGTATATTTTTCTCGAGTTCACTTCGTTTTTGCAATAAAATGCATCACAAAATTCGCACACATTGGACATGTTGCTACAGATATGTTCCGGGACATTCACCTCAATTTGAAAATGAACACGATTTGCCTAAGTTGATCAGAACGTTTTCTGGCTCGCCTAAGCTTATCAGCTTCATTTCTATCCGATCTCCTTTGAAGCGTTTCATCAAGATTTTCATTTGAATGCTGTTCTTCCGCAGATTGTAATAAAGGTCTTGGAAACTCATTTGCATGAAGAATTTAAGGAAACGTTGAAAAAAATCATTTTAAGCATTCGCCGCCACGTTTCGACCGTAGCCGATTGTAAATAAACCGGTGGTTGCCATCGGAAGAAAACTTTTTCCTCTCACGTACTATTTCCTCCTTAGCGTTTTATATATAGAGATTTTCAATACATATATTCGTAATTTTATGCATGTGTTTGTATATATCGTGGAATAGAATTGAATCATTTTTTTTAAATGTTTAAGATAATTCTTTTCGAATTTGTCAATCGCAGGGCATAAGACAGATTCGTTATTTTTCAATATATGAGTATATATGGCTTGTCATAATTTTTAAAAAGCAGATAACATCTAAACATGTATTATAATCTATATATATAAAACGCTAAGGCGGAAATAGTACGTGGCGGAAAAGTCTTTTCTCTGATGGCAACGACCGGTTTGTTTACAACTTGAAACGGCCGAAACTGATAACTCATAAATAAACAGAACCTTCATTTTTTCCTCCAAAACCTGAAGTCTTTTTTTTATTTTTTAATTTAACTTTTTGTGAATACGTGGATGACAGCATGTGCAGCTAAAAATCCCTAAACCCCTTCAAATCAGTCCATAAATAATTCATTACAAAACGTGCTGAAAGTGATTTTTCTGATCAACTTAGGCGAATCGTGTTCATTCTCAAATTGAGGTGAATGTACCGGAACATAGATGTGGCAATATGTCTGAGGTGTGCGAATTTTGTGATGCATTTTATTGCAGAAACGAAGTGAACTCGAGTAAAAAAATATACCAAATGCTGTCATGATGGGAAAGTTCATCTTCCAAATCTGACAGAAGCTCCTGAACTTTTCAAAGAATTACTCTGCAGCAATTCACAGGAAGCAAAAAACTATCTATAGCAGATTCGAGAATATAATGCTGCATTATCCTTTGAATCTATGGGTGCTGAAATAAAGGAACCTCCTGCTGGAACAGTATATAGTACCTTACAACCTTTGGCTAATAAAAAATTCAATGCAGATATAAATGTTGAAGTGTGTACGGCTGTAAAGAGTGTTAAGTACCTGTATAAATATGTCTATGAAGATCACGGTGCAGCTTCAGTTAGACTTCAGTGAAATGATGGTCTTTTAAACAACGATGAAATTTTAGCTTTTTTAGATGGTAGATATGTAAGTGCTCCTGAAGCGATGTGGAGATTCAACGAATATTCCGTCTCAGAAAAATCTCATGTAGGTAATCATGAGATTGGCCGTTCACTTGCCAAACCAACAGCAAGTGGTAAAACAAAGTGGTGATAATGCTACTTCAAAATTTGATGCCTTCAAAAGGCCTGTGCAATGTGCTGTACAACAAGACTACTAGTGACAAAACTACAGCTTAACGTTATTGAAACAGAAGTGATTGGGTCAAGCTCAAAAGAAACATTTTTAATTCCCAGAATACCGCTCATCCCATCGGACAATAATATCCCTTTTAGTTTTAAAAGAAAACAATTCCCTCTACGTTTGGCATTTTCTATGACCATTAATAAATCCTAAGGACAAACTTCTGACAAAGAGTGCTTGGTATGAAATAAGCCTTTTTTCACACATGGCCAACTTAATGTTGGTTTGTCTAGAGATAGGTCATTTGAGAGTGTTTCAATTATTACTTCGACCAAAGCGGTATGTAATTGTGTTTATAGAGAAATACCGTGAACATTAACATAACCCTTTTATATGTATGTAGCTTTTATTTTGTGTATAATTTAAATTTTGACCTGCTACCGTATTAATTTTGTAAAAATTTGTATATCAATTGTTGGAGAGAATTCTTTTTTAGTGTAATGATGTAGTGCAAATTTGTTCATTTATTAAATGTCTTATTCAAGGATGTTCCGACTTTTACGGTGAATAATAAGGGAAACTTTTCAAATCTTGTTTTTTTATATCTAGGAATGAAATTTTTTGTAGTGTTCAGAAGTGCAATGTTTTGTATATACAGGAACGAAATTTTTGGATTGTTGTGATTTTTGGATTGTTGTTAACTAATATTTCTAATTTTTAATAATGATAATTTTTAATGCAAATTCTATACTAATATCAAATGTAGAATGTTTTTCTTTGTTCTCTCAAAATTTGAAAGTGTGCACTTGACGGATTTCTGAGATAAACGATTCGAATACCGTACAGCTATAGCGCGTCAACATCAAAAGCCATTGACGTTCATCTAGGGTTCCCAAATAATTTTATATAAGAAACTAAAGAAACTCGTTATACATGCTATCGAATTCGAACGTTTTTCTCGCTGGCGTTGCAGGAGACGATAGGCGAATATCGACTACCATGAGCTGTTTCTCATGACCACTGGATTTCAAAAATTCAATGGTCATAATTTCCGCAGCCTGTTAGACAAACAGTGGAGCACCGGTTACACGTTTTTTGTTTTTAAGTTTTTATCATTTATACGTTTTTTGAATGGTCTCGGCAAAATCCAACGCATATTAACGTTAAATAATTTCATTTATACGCTTTCATGAAATCTCAAATTTCATTTATACGTTTTTTTCAAGAACACAAGAAGAGACAAAATGCGCATTTCAACATCAGATTCCCACTGTCTCAGCAACCCAGAAATCAAAGCCTTCCGAGTTAAACAAAAGCCGTACCCCTGAGGAATGTGAACATCCCACTTTCTACAGATAAGAGTTTATTTTTTGCTCTCCCCAGGCCCACCAGTGTCTCTTCCTGTCAGCTTAAGTGTCTGGATTTTATCGTTCACTAGCGGTTCACGATGACTACACGCATTAGAAAATCGCTGTCGTTCAAGAAAAAATGTGCATTTTTAAAAAAGTGGATGAAAACAAACATTTAGAAAGAGTTGATCTTGCCAAAGAATTAGGTTTACCAATTTCAACTTTAAATACGCTAATTTATAAGTGTGCGATCATCGAGAAAAGACATCATCAAAATGGATCTAGTGCTTCAAAAAACTTCAAGTCCAAATCGGAAAATTCGCTGATGTTGAAAAAGTGCTTTTACAGTGGTTTAATCAGTGCCGTAGTGTAAAAATTCCCATCAGTGGTTCTTTCCTTATGGAGAGAGCACAAGAAATTTCGAAGAAGCTGAATGTGGAATGCGATGTAACATTTTCCTGAGGATGGTTTCACAAGTTTAAATTAAGACACGGCATAACAGGCAAAACTGTAAGTGGAGAGTCTGAAGATGTTGATTGCGAAACTGTGGATGATTGGATTCAAAACCAATTGCCAGATCTAATAAAAGAATATGAACAAAAAGACATTTTCAACGCAGATGAAACAGGTTTGTTTTATAATCTTCTGCCATCTAAAACTTATTCTATCAAATCGGATATGTGTCATAATGGAAAAAAGAGTAAAGTGCGATTGACAGTTTTATTGTGTGCCAATGAAGATGGATCTGAAAAATTACCTCCTTTGATTATTGGCAAATCAAAAAGGCCCCGCTGCTTCAAAAATGTGAAAACATTACCAACAAAGTACATAAGCAATAAAAGATCATGGATGACCAGGTCTTTCTTTATCAATTGTTTAAAAGGATTAGATGATAAAATACGAAAACAGAAACGGCGAATCATTTTATTCATTGATCAGTGTCCAGCTCATCCATCTGTGTTACGAACTTCCCCACAAAAGTAAGGGAGGTCAGTCCGTTGAACCCTGTGAGG
>BGPR01000910.1:0-34018 GCA_013235015.1 Araneus ventricosus
AAGAGAAAAATTCCTGGAATAGAAAAAATATCTGAACAAATGAGTTTACACCCATTGGATATTATGGAGATACTTGAACAGCCTACCGCATCAAAATTGAAAAAAAAAGATTTTTTATTATTATTAATATTATTATTATTTATCATTTTAACAAATTTTTCTTCTCATACAATTTCTCTACAAAATTCAATTGTTATTTTTGACATCGAAATGGCTGTGTCACTTTTAAAACTTCTTGCTTCTTCGTATAAATTCATCAATTTAGGAACACTAGAAACTTTTTCCAGAACATTCAGATCGATTTTCCCGATAAACAGTATCACGACTTTTATGATCATGTCGTTTCAAACTGCTAAATAAAATATCCTAATTTTTATATTTCCAGAGAAAACTGTTCACCATGTTTCAAAACTGTCCCCCCCGCCTAATTTTTTTTACCTTTCACCATAATGTGTAAGTATACCAAATATTTCTTCAATATATAAAGGTTAACTCGTGCCGCATCCATCTTGGTTAATCCATTGCGGGCAGGCATAGCGTATAGAGTGCGTCAGTGAGTATGTACCATAAGCTGAAAATAAAAACTATCGAATATGGAGAGGTCACCACCCCTGGAACATCGTATTAACATTCTCATACTTGGTTCGACACTTCCACTGACAATGAATCGGTCAGTTTGGTCTGATCGTGCTTGAAAGTGCATTAAACGCGCCTCGTAACCCAACCTGGCTATCAAGATACAACGCGAAATTATCCCCACATAGCAATATTTGGCTCTTTTCAAAAAAATAAGCAAGGACAGACAAGCTGAGGACGAATCGGATGCATTATATTGCAATGGAAAAGGGACTGAGTACAACGACCAAGATTGTAATTCTGAGACTGTCGGGGAGGAAAATTTAGTTCACAAAGAATTATAGCTATTCAAATTAGAACACAAATGCTTCTATCATCCATCCATTCAGCCTCTAATCTTATTATATCATAAAAAAATTGTGTATAATTAAATAAGTGTAGTGTTTTATGAAAACGGGAGGGCTCGTAAAGTGCTCCAATCGAATCTGAGTGGTCTAAAAAAATTCACATATCCTCAAAGGGTTAATTAAGATGTAGGAGAAAAACTTGCTAAAAATTAATCATAAAATTTTATATACTACTTTCTGTGGTCTTGAAGAAGAAATTGCTTCTGCTCTTGATCCACAGTTAAGAGTCGATTAAAAGCTTGCATAAATTTTACCATTCTTTCGGCTGTATCATTGGCATAACTGTGTTTTCCCTTATTGTTTCGTATGTCTTTAAATAAAAATCTTTTCTATTCCGAAGATCTGAACTGAGATTCAGAAATCCAATTTCGCCACGTCCAATTTCTTTAACAAATTTAAACTTTTCTGATAAATTAAGTCTGCTAATGCTTTTTCTGAAGAAAAAGCAACAATGAACAAATTTTTTGATGTCTTATCTAAATTCTGAATAACTTAAATTGTAATTACTCATTACAAAATCCTGTTAAAAATTTCAAAATGATAAAAATTGACTATCTTTATAATTCAGCTTCACTGACAAGCTTCCTTTAATCGTGCTTTAAATTTTCATTTTTTAAGTGCATTAAAAAAATATTCTTCACTACTCAGTATTTCGCTTTCTCTACATATTTCGTCCAAGCATTTATTCCAAATTATTCCGGTTTTCTCTGATGTTTTCTAAAGAAAACAACATCTGGACTAATAGTCACTTGAGGTAATCCATGTTTGAAAACACTTCGTAGCATTTTTTCATACACCTGATGTCGAGATGGAAAATATTCCATCTCTCGATCTGCATACTGCTTTAGAAATATATAACAGCACTGTTGATACGACCAGTGTTGGAATTGTTTGTGGCAGAACAGAGAATTTTAGCCTTGTTTACCAACCCCCAATCTTTTAGAATATTTCGGATAGCCATAGTTTGCTCCTTCTCTGAAGAATTTTCTAATTTTGGAACCCGACCAATTTTTCTTGATCTTTATATGTAACAATGAAAGAGGGCCTTTAAATTTTTAAATCTCGCTAATTTAAAACAGGTAGCAATTTATAATACCAAAGAAAGGATACGAAACTAGGTTCATTTCCTTTAAATTTTTCTTTCATCTTAGTAGCCTTCTTCTTATAGAAATCTTCCAAATGTCTTTGGATTGTGTTTCAATTAATTCTCAATTCATTCATGTTATGTCTTAAAGACTCATCTAAAGTTTCAAGAAAAAAAACGATATTTTGCTGACTAATGTGTCATCAGTCGAATACAGCCATTAATTTTGGAGTAAAATAAATTTCCTCCTAAGTAGATTTTTTTTCATAATACTATCTCCGCATCTTTGTTCCTCTCTAGAAACATCTGGATAATAAGTTGATGAAGTCCCAGGTTGATCAGAAATTCCCTGCCAGTCTGACTATTCTTCTGACGAATCCATGCAATTTTCAGCGATTTCCGAACGACAATGAGCCTTAGTCCATGTGTTTTCTTTTTCTCTGACTCTCAATAAATCATTTTCTTCACGTTTTACAAGCTTCATATCGATTCCCATAAAGACATCCCCTCCACCCTGGCTCTCTTTGACTCAATAAAAATGTTCTTTTTTCATAATTACCAAAGTTTCATCGTCAGCAGAGTCAAATAAATTATTTAAATCTGATGTAAACTTACGTTCTCTCTGTTACGATGTTACGTTCTCTCTGAGTGCCTGTCCTCCATTTTTAAAGATTACACCTATAAGAGTACATCTTCATAATTTTTTCTACACAATGAGGTGTCTCTCTTTTAGGAAATCTTGCCTTCTTCCAAAAAATCAGACATTCGCGCACTACTGAATCGGAAGTTTCACTTAGGGACAGTTTAACATCATTATAAAATAACACCTACAGTGCTTGCCGGTTGGATGGA
The DNA here is from genome assembly GCA_013235015.1 of Araneus ventricosus. Taxonomy (NCBI): domain Eukaryota; kingdom Metazoa; phylum Arthropoda; class Arachnida; order Araneae; family Araneidae; genus Araneus; species Araneus ventricosus. The sequence goes on from BGPR01000910.1 coordinate 2,920, forward strand.
TTTCCATTAATTTGGTGACACTCGCTACCACTTAAATAGATATTTCGATCACAACTTCTCAAACTTGTAGCTATAACTGCACTCATATTTGACTCTGACAGCGACTAGAGCAGACTGAAGACGAGACGCCGCCGGCGGAGGAAGGAGCGAGCTGCCTGCACCCATAGGCTTCCCACTTCTACTGCGAGGCGGCAAGTGATCCTAACCCCTGTTTGAACAAATGAGGTATCTAATTGTTTCTTGGCATAAAAGGAAAAAACTGGAGGGTGTGCGAATAGAAATTAAAACATCAAAAATAAGGGTCACCCTAATACACACACACACACACATATATATATATATATTCGACATTAATAAAACTTAAAATAAATTTTCATTGAATTACTTCATCTCAACTAGACACACAAAAGAAAAGTGAAAAAATAATTTTGGGATTTCTGTTAGTATATTGTAATGAGAACATTAGCGCAATGCTTCATAAAGAGCTTTTAGTACTGTATTTCTTTTAATAAGCCTTCTAACTCTACCAAATCAACATTTAAAGTGAACTACCAAATTTTATCAACATACAAAGAGAATCATGCATTATTAAAAAATACCGCACCTATTTGTTACAGCATACATGTATGCTTATAAAGGCCCATTACAATAGTAAATTACCTCTGTGTGCTCGAAACGTATAATTACAGATAAAACAAAAGATGCACAGAACTGCATAAATTAAAAAACGAGAATGAAAAAATAGCGAAAGAATATCAAGGAATACATTTCGTCAGAATTAGAAATATCCAAATGATATTCGAAATCCGACAATTTTTCTTTCATTATATGTCCATATCTTGTGATCAATAACCATAAAAGCTCCAAGAAATAAAAATGTTAAGCAAAAAATGTTTTGATATTTACAATAAAAATACATGTTTTACTTTTTAACATTTTAATCAAAGATAATGTTAAAAATGTGTGAGAAAATAATTAAATCAATATAGAAAAATAAAAATATTTTTGTTTAGGTTGGACGTTGTTTTCAGAAGTTTCAAAAAATATTTAGTACGTAATAAAAAAAGTTGCGTGGAATATAAATTTAAGTATAATTGTATGAAAAATCTTAAATATACATTAGCCCTTAAATGTTTTTCCTTCAAAGATTGCACAGGCCTGCAAAAAAATAATTTGAAAATTGTTTTAATTTTGATGACTGATTTTTGTGTTATTTTTAGTGCTAATTCTAAAAATGAAATCCATTTATTTCTATCACATAAGGATTTTTTACAAAGTGATTGCATATTTTGAAGGAAACAGTTGAAACCGCGAAATTTTGACATTTCATTCAAATTTCATTAATTCATAAATCCATATAAATTACATTTATATCCTAGTTCAAGTAATTGTTAAGTATAGTTGGAAAGTTACAAATCCTTATAATAACGTTTTCCCTTTACCTCAAAAGTTCTTTTGTCAATTTTCCTATTGTGAACTTTGCAGGGATTGTCTCTTTGTAGCATCCAGCAATAGTCGGCTATCATGCTGACATTCCATTTTCCTTGATATAGCCTCTCCATTTCCTTTATATCTTGGTGAAATCTTTCACCTTGTTCCTCACTAACTGCACCTAAAGTTTCAGGAAAATAGTCCTGGTGCGAAGCGAGAAAATGAACTTTTAAGCTCATACTACAGCCTAATATCTTGAAATTTTTATCATCTCTTCTATAATATATTTGTAGTTTGGGTCCTTTTTGTTTCCAAGAAAGCTAGTAAAAACTAGTTTGCAAGACTCCCAGGCTTTTCTTTCGCTTGCTTCCATTTTAGTCTCAAAATTTTCATCTGTCATTATTTTTCTGTTGTCTGCTCCTACAAACATGTCTTCCTTCAGTTTTTCTTCGGATAAACCCGGGAACTGGTCACAAAGGTATTTGAAGCATTCACCGTCTTTTGGTAAAGCCTTCACAAATTGTTTCATAAGACCTAATTTTATGTGAAGCGGTGGAAGTAACACTTTTTTTGGCAAGCAGAAGAGGTATCCGGGTTCAACTGATTTCCTCTGTTTTTAATATTGTGTTTAATATTCAATTTGCCGATTCAGAGGAATATTCTGGATTGAAATAGTTTCTTCTTTCTTGTTTGGAAGTTTAATCCACCAATTTACTATTTTAAGTCCATAAATATGTTTATCGAACTCATATAAATAATACTTTTTTGGTCCGAAATATACTAAATTCGTGAAAAATTGATTGCGATTTGTGATGAAACTGTACGTGATGGAATTTTTTCATTATTTTTCCAGTAATTAGCATCCAAAAAATTATAAAAAAACACCACTTGCTTTACCGACAATTTTTTTCATCGCAGACCTATTTATTGCTATCTTGCACAATTCTTCTCCACAAAAAGGCTCTCCCTTTCACGAATGATAAATTACCGTTTTTCATCCCAAACAGATAAGTTTCAGAAATATTTAAGAATAGAGGGAATGTTTAGAACATCCCCTTCGAAATTCATTTGTGCCCACACTGAATAAGGGAAAATAGGCTCCTTTACAATGCAAGACTTCTACTTCTCTAACAAATTCTCTCTGACACATGTTCCTTGTAGTTTTACTACTCCTTACGACACAAATTATTCTGAAATAGACTGTTATCGCCTCGTTTAGATTTTTCTCCTCTTGGACATTTTTGACACTAATTGTACCGACAATTCGGTGATTGATTTCTCGATAGATTTTGTATTAACAATGCAACAGGTTAAAAGACAGCCTTTCGTATAGAGAGACATATGGTTCTGTATGAGAAACACATGCCTCATTCTTAGACTTGGATAGAAATAGTAACAATAGAAGGTTATGGATTTTGAAGAAAGAGCAAATGTTTGCCAATAATAAAAATAGAATTTTCTATATTCCTTTGTACGAAAAAAGATAAGGTGGAAAATTCAGAGAGCTGCAATTAAATTATGGGTGTAACATAGATGAAATATGCTGGATGGAGTTAACTTACAATATCTGATTCATAATTATATTATACGATCAATGATTCGAGACTAAATTCTTTGCGGTTAACTGAAACTTCAACTAAACTCTTTTTAATACCTAATTTTCTAGAAAAGATTCTTTATTTAATAAAATGAGTACAAAATAAAGCAACTTAAACTCATCAGCAATAAAAGCAGCAAATTCAGATAGTTGTAAATCTACTGTTTCTAGATTCATTGGGTATTATCATATATTATATTTTTTAATGTAAAATGTATTTTAAATGTTATGTTATTATGCATATATTTTATATATATGTATATTTTATATGTATTATATTTTTATATATTTTAAATGTTATTTAAAATATGTTATATTTTTAAATGTTTTTATATCCTAAAAATTTATATATATTATAAAATATTTAATGTAAAATATTTTAATAGAAGCAATTTTAAGTTTTTTTAAATTTTCTATTTGGCCGGTAAAACATGAGTCAGGTTGTTGATCTTTTTGTGAATACTTATTTTCGAGGTTGTTTAGTGAATTCATTAAAATTTTACATTTTTCAAATCCTGAATCAGTACGGAAAGCTTTTAGCATAAATGTGTTTTAATTATTGGTCTCTCAAATGTTACGTCGAAAAACTTCAGTCACAACCTTGTTTTACGAAATGAAACTATATCACTGCTATATGCTTTATTAATATGACTCCTTATCGCTTAGAACTAAAATTTAATGTCTTGTATTTTTAAATGTTATTGCGCACACAATATACGGCATTAATTTTAAGAGGAAACAAATTTAATAAAAACATTTCTTACAAGTACACTTTTCTTTAATGCATATAAATGAAAAGGTATTTTATTTTAATCATTTCTTACTGGTTAGACTTTTATTCATTTATTTATTTATTTTTGAAATTCATTAATGCAAATATTATGAAATGTTGAAATCATTTTTTCGCAAATTTGCAACTGTCAATCGTCTCGTGTATGAAATTATAATTTAGTTCAATTAATCTAGTAATTGATAATTAAGTTCTGAAAATATTAGGACTCTACATGGCTATCGAGAATGCAAAAGTGCACGAAATTTCTAAACTCTTGTACTAATAACTCTAGTCCTACTAATAAAACTTTTACAGCTTGCCAGTTTTGTTTGTTTTGTTTATATTCAAAATCTTGAATTTTTCAATCAAGCCAATCAACCAAAAAATTTAATATTCCTGCATAAATTATATTTTCTGAAGTAAAATTTAACCCAACTTAAAAGAAACAATGTTTATCCATTAACGTTACATTTAAAGCACTAACGGAGTGAGGAATTTCCGGTTTTGCAAAATAAGAATAGAATAGAATACAGTAAAACTTCGTCAATTGTTTAACCGAAAGTGTTTGTTATCTGCTATTGACTGAAAAGGGAAAAGTAACGTAGGTTTATAATATTACAATACATTTCTGTAAATTTCTACTCTTACATTGAATTTTATATTGTTAGTTTTGTAAAATTAAATGCAATAAATGTATTATTTACTTTTAAAGGATTATATTTTCATTTTCGTCCCAAGCACCAGTGAAATAATTATCTACAAATAGTAATTATTTACAATATTAATTGGTAACAAACTCCACTCCACCAGAAAGTTAATCCCAACCACAACAACCTACTTCGGTTGGTTACGAACATCGAAGCTACAGTTAATATCAAAATGTAGCTACCTACATAAATTTTTCTTTTGTGAAGTTATTTTTGTAGGTTCAAGTATCCCTAATATGATTTTTTCTAACCAATCTAAAGATGAAACCACTCAGATTTAAGATAATGCACAATATTTTTTTTTTTTTTTTTTTCGTGTATCAGAATGGAGTCTGCTTAAAACTCAGAAGTATTTTAACTATTATACCTTCAAGATTAATCTACAGAGTAATGAGAAAGGGAAAATTTACTTCGAGGCTCCCAAAACACATTTGCCAACACACCATTAAAATGGCTTTTCATATAGAAATGGAAATCCCTTGGAGACCATATGACAAAAGATCAAATAGAGATGCTACACACACAAATTGCCAAATATCTCACAATTCTGTGAATATCATCTTAGATCAAGTCTCCCAAGTTTTCCCTAATTAAGAAGTATTGTACTTATCTCTGACTTTGTCAAAGAAACAGCACACCATGGTGGTCAAAGGTACATTATGGTACAGTTTCACATTTAAACTTCTATAACTAATTTTTGGTTAGGAGTTTTCATAAAATAAGATTTGTATCAAAAAATATTATGAGACAAAAAGTAATGTCAGTAATTCTTACTTTTTAGTGGAAAATCTGATAGACAATTTTATTCAGGACAATAAGCATTTCTTTCAAACAACAAAAGGCTAAACTAAGTAATTTGGTGGTAATCTTTGTAATAAACACATAAAATTCCAAATTTTATCACCAGCTACCAGTACAGGCTGAGGTTGACAAAGGTAAAATCGGTCAAAGGAACAACAATATCTCCTACCCAAGGTATCTGAAAGAACTCCCAAGCCTAATAGAGGAGTTAGAAGGGAAAAAAAGTCTGAAGGCCGGAATAAAAATCGTGAGACACAGAAAACTATAAGAGAAGGATATAAATCCAGAAAAATATCATACGAAACAAAAGATTTCTAAACTTTAATTATGTAAAAATTAAAATAAAATGTAGACGAGATTACAATTACAATTTACCTAGAGTATTTCTGTCTGCACCTCACTCTTTTGTAATTTTTGTTTTAAGATCCATATTTTTGCTAAAAGAAATTATTTTTCCTTTTTAATACACTGATAAAAACGCTTTTTTTTTTATAAAAAATGGTTTATTTATATTTTTTAATATAATGATTAGATCGGCCTAGCAGAGACGTTTTCTTCATTTCGTGTCGAAAGGTTGATTGAGAATTGAGAAACACTATTCTTCTTCTCCTTCCCGTATAAAGGAGATATATATATATCTTTTTTATGCAAATATGCAAATTTTGCAGACTTTTATGAAAGTTTTGCGTCGTTTGCATTTTGTTTTATTATACGATTCAGTACACTGAAATTAGAAAAGAACTTATTTAAATTAGACGATGTCCATTTTCTGAATTTGCTCCATAGGAAAAAAAGGAAAAAAAATAAATGGAATAGAATTTATAAACTCTTTACGTGAGAAGAAAATCACTGATAAATAAACACATTCTACTCGGTTTATTTTAAATTTTGGTCAAAGCACAGTCATTTCTATTACTTAAATTGCACATATTTTGCTCTGGATAAAAAATTATCTCAAGAATGACTGTCATAAAAAATTCCTTTTTAAGGATTCTGTAAATTTATATAAGATGATTGCTTTCGTTCCTAGTGAGTCACTGTTTTTCCCTCCCTTGTTTCACATACTGAAAACGTCAGTTTAGATTGTAAAAACTCTTTCCGCCTCTAAAGCTAGAACAAAATTACTTAAGTACCTGTTTCGTATCTTAGACAACTTTCATAAGAATACAGTATAAGTGATGTCACTACTATAATGAAATTGTGTGAAAATGATTATAGAAATGTGTAGAATCTCTGCAAAGGATAGAACTTTATCAGAACATAATTTTCGTTTTTGATCAGAAAACCTTCAGATTTTAATTTTGAGCCATAAATTTAGTTTCCATTTGTTTTTGAAGTTTCGCAATCTAAATGTATAAAGAATATCCAGAGATGTTTGAAGTAAAGCCCAAGAATAAATCTAAGTAAATTGTTTTGTGGCTAAGCGTATAGAAAATCCAATAATTTAAAAAAGATTCAAAATATCTGGCATAGTTATTTGGAAATCAGGCGATTAAAGAATATGGCATATTATTTTTAAGGGGACACTTTACCAAAAATGGCCAAAATATTAATTTTTATTTTATTGGCTTATTTCGTTGCTCTTATCTTTCTAATTATTGTATCAAAATTTCAGTTTTATACCTTTAATATTTCAAAAGTTATTTAGAATTTCATTTGCGATGACAAATGAAAAACATGCGCAAATGACAACTTTAAATGGCTTTTTCTCCATATCTATCCTTACTTCACTTTCATGTTTTCAAAATTGTAAGGTTTGTTTCCTTTTTAAGGTAAAGCTTTCAAATTTTTATACAAGTTTATAGTCATGCAATTGATAAAACTGTACATGAAGATGGAACGAAAAGCCTTTTTTTTCTTTTTTTCACTTCTAATAATGCGTAAAAGTTGCCTTTTGATACAAAAGTGAAATTTGATGGCAATTAGAACATGTCTTGAGGTGTCGCAAGGACGATGAAATTTCATAAAATGTAAAAATTTTGCTCTTATTCAGCCTTTTCATCTAAGTTTGAAGCAAAAATATTCATATCTGAAATTTAAAATTCTAAACTAAAAACTAAATTTTTCTTCAAGAAATTTCAATTTCAACTAAACAGGGCGGATTGAAATGAATTTTTTCCCTTCAAGATGACTTTCTATCATTGTTAAATTTCAATAGTATCGAAACTTTCGCAATAATACTTCAGATAAAAAAAATCTTGAAAAAAGTTAATATATTCCCTTAAGTAGAAAACTGCCCATGCCCATATTATTTTTCAAAACTATTTTAAGCAATTTTTTTTCTCCCTTTGGTGACAAGAAAAGATAAAATGATTGACTGTATTAAAAGCATTTCCCCAATTTCACTAAAAGACCTGTGACAGAATTTGTGATATTTATTATAACAGCAAATGCGTGGTTAGCAAATATATTTGCATATTTGTCTTGAAATAAGTTTTTGTTCCTCCGTATTTTCTTTGATCATCATATATAAATTTTTATGTAAAAAATAATTTCATTGTCTGGGGCTTGTCTGCCATCTGTTTTGATTAGGTTAGCGACTTTTAACACCTCTTATTATTAATTAAGACTTGAAACTCTACAGGATATGATTATATATTACTGTGAATCTTAGAAAGCGATATAAAGTGATTCTGAAATCATGGGCAAAATTTCAAGGATGGTACAGTATATAACAAAGTTTTTTTAATAGTAGGGTGACCAACATTTTACAATTAAAAGGAGGACACCAATTGAAGGAAAAAAATATTGCAAATAGAAGAAACATTTTATTCATTGCAACAACAATATGGAATACACTACAATATTGTTACGAAGTAGTAAAGTTGTTTCCCTGACATGCTAATCTTGGCGACGAAAGGAATCTTCTGAAAAAGTCCTGAATTGTGGTCCTATCTGTACTGGGAGCCAGAAATACCAGGAAACTTCTACAGATTACATCACTTCCTACGTATTGCCGTCACTTCCTATTGAAAAGGTATAAAAACAATCTCTCAAACAAAGAGAGACAGTTGTAGTTTAGTCAGCAAACAAGCTGGTGAACTGAGAGATAGTGAGCGCTACTGAAAGTGCTGTATTTGAGATTTACTGGTAATCTCTGTTGTTAATTTGCACAAGTGCAGATTTGTTACCTGTGCTACGTTTGTCTCCCTAGAATATTCGTGAAATAAAGAGCTTTATTTTTTTATCCTGTTTATTGGACTGCATTCACATACACCCACAATATTTTCGTAAAAATATGATAAATTCACAATAAAGATATCTGTAACATTTTATATTGCAATTATGCTTACAATGCCTATTAATTATTATTTCAATGAGTACAACAGATCAGATTGGCATTAGTCACATACATAAATTTACAGATTACTCTTTAAGTATTGAAAAGGAAGACACTTTTCAAGGGAGGACATAACTTAGAAAAGAAGGATTGTCCTGCCAAAAGGAGGACTATTGTTCACCTTATGACAGGAATGCAATCGCACAAGAAATAGACATGAAATTAAACATATATCATTTCCTGACAGCATCGTTAACAGCTGTTTCTTCACAGCAAGTTTTACAATAACAGCTTAAAATTGCATCCCACCAACAGTAATCCAAGAAACGGAAGCAACTGGCATGCAAGTTCAAAGATGGAAGTTATTTCTCATAAATGTGCAGTCAGTTCGAGGAATGAAGTCCTCAATGAAACTCCATCCAAAATTGAATGTGATACCGCCAAGCTCATATTACTGTTTATGGATGCGGTTTTGAGCGATTATTGTAAAACAAGCTGTGAAGAAACAGTTGTTAATGATGCTGCCAAGGAACGATGTATGTCTCCTTTCACGCCTATTTCTAACCTATTGGGAAAAAAAATTTCCGGTATAAAAAAAATATACCGGTTTATGAAACACCGGTTCCGATATGATACTTTATCCGGTATCATACCGGTTCCAGTATGATACCGGAACCGGTGTTTCATAAACCGGTATAAGGTTCCGGTATGATGCTGGATCCGGTACGATACCGGTTCCAGTATGATACTGGATCTGGTACGATACCGGTTCCAGTATAAAACACCGGGCCTAATGTGATACTGGTTCCAGTATGAAACCAGAACCAGTATCAAACTTGTATCATACCAGAAAATTGATTACAGAATTGTACTGGATTAGGTACATATTATGGAGCACAGGATTTATCAAATTAACATAATTAAATCATTCAATAAAAAAATGTGAAACACACATCAAATTAAAGAAGAATAAAGAAAAGTGTGTTTAATAATAATAATAATAATATGTTAAAATTTTACAAAAACTGACAGTGATTTACAGATTGATTACATTAAAAATGTATATCAATTGTTTTTTAGTGTAATGATGTAGTGCAAATTTGTTCATTTATTGCGTCTTATGCAAGGATGTTTTGACTGTTCCATAACAAAACGCCGCCCTTACCCCCGTACCCGTGACCAGACCTGTCACTGAACGGTTTGATGGGCAAGACACGGGAATTTTATTTAAGAAAAAGAAAAACAAAATAAACAAAAAGAAGGAAATATATACACTATGTACAGCACAGGCATTTTCACTTTTACACTATTAGTTCGTAATAGTCTTCTTTCCTTTAGATGTTGAAATACCTTTCTTTTATTTGAAGGTGGAATGTCCGGTGATTGAGCTACTTAGTTCAGCTCGCTGGGATGTTGAAGGCTAGGGAGGCCGGAAAAGATCTCTGTTCTCGCTAATGAATTTGATAATCCCGCGAATTTTCTGCCTGGAGACGAGTTATTGGCGACCCTTTTTAGCCATTCTTGTTCGAAATTTGGCGCTCGCTTCCTCATATGCCAAGGCACTGTATAGATACACTCCGTGGCATAGTGAAGTGCCGTGCCAATTCCACCACAACTGCAATAATCGCTGTCAGACAGGTGAAATCTTTTGAGCTAGGCAGGGAAAGGTCCATGTTGAGAGAAGAAGATAACATCCTCTCTAATCCAGTTAGTGGGACGGAGACTAACTGAGGGCACGATGTTAAAGATTTTCCTGCCTTTTGATTGTTACAGTGAATAATAATGGAAACATTCAAATCATATTTTCTATATCCAGGAATGAAATTTTTGAAGTGTTCAGAAGGGTAATATATTGTACTAGGGGGTTCTGATCCCTGCTCACTGAAGCTCGCCAACCCCCAGAAGGATTGCGTTGCAATCATATCGGGTTTGCTACGCAAACCTTGCTCACGTCGCATGCTAGAATCAGAACACTGCGTGTCTTAGCAAAAATATTGTAAAATTTATATATATATATATGAATCAGCTTTATTTTGCTTCTGATGCTTTAATTTAAATCAGCACAGAATAAAATATTTTAGCCTAAAAAGATATTTTTCTTCAAATAAAACTTACAAAGAAAATTATGAAAGTGATAAACAAATGAATAAGAGTTGCAAAATTAAAACAATATAATTATTCTAAAAACTAACTCTAAAAACAAATTAGATTTAATATTATTAATAAAGAGATTGTGGTCTTACATCTTATCACTATGAACATAAAAAAAGACAGTATTATGAATAAATAAAAATCGTAAGCTGATTTCCTTTTAATGCTTTCACCTTAGTCAAGAAAGATTAAAATTTTTTGGCCCTGAAAAGGACCGTTTTTTATGTAGTGAAAGCATCAGGAAGCCAAATTCAACAGGCATTGATGTATCAGAGAATTCTCTTAAACATTTTTTTAAAAAATGATTCAACTCTTTTCCACGATATATACAGACACATACATAAAATCATGAATATATGCATTGTAAATACAATATATTGCCCTTCTGAACATTACAAAAAATTTCATCCCTGTATATACAAAACATTGCACTTTTGAACACGACAAAAACTTTCATTCCTGGATATAAAAAACATGATTTGAAAAGTTTCCATTATTATTCACCGCAGAAGTCGGACATCCTTGCATAAGACACTTAATAAATGAACAAATTTGCACTACATCATTACACTAAAAAAAGAATTCTCTTAAACAATTGATATACATTTTTAAAAAATTAATACTCTTTTGAAGGTCAAAATTTAAATTATATAAAAAATATAAGCTACGTACATATAAAAGGGTTATGTTAATGTTCACGGTATTTCTCTGTAAACACAATTACATACCTCTTTGGTCGAAGAGATCACAAACACTATCAAACCTGGCTCTAGACAAACTAACATAAAGTTGGGCATGTGTAAAACCAGGATTATAGTAAATTCTTGATTATCCATCATTCAAGTATCCGGAAAGCTCAACTAACCGGAAAAATTAGAAAATGAGTTTTTCTAAAAATTTTACATCAGAGTGCCAGAATTTAGCGCACCCAAACTGTTCCATTCACGCGGGCAATTTATTTCTGGAATGCAACATCCGCTCCGCACGGAGGGTCGTAGAAGGAAAAAAAGCAATATACCGTACAGTGACATACACAGACTTGTTTTACGGGTTGAGGGGTTCAAAAGCAAAAGTGAAAACCAAAGGGAAAAAAGTTCCTCACCTTCCGCTGAAAAAGCAAAATCGACAACGAAAAAAATGGTTAAGGGATAGAATCGGAATCGGTAAAAAAAGGCTACAATCTCCCCCATTTTTCCCCATCACACTCAGCTATCCGGACTTTTCAGGTATCCGGAAATCGGCGTTTCCCGAGCAAGCCGGTTAGTTAAGCTTTTACTGCTGTTAATACCAAGCACACTTTATTAGAAGTTTGGTCTTAGGATTTATTAATGGTCATAGAAAATGCCAAACGTACAGGGAATTCTTTTCTTTTAAAACTAAAAAGCATATTATTGTCCGATGGGATGAGCGGTATTCTGGAAATTAAAAATGTTTCTTTTGAGCTTGACTCAATCATTTCTGCTTCAATAACGTTATGCTGTAGTTTTGTCACTATCAGCCTTGTTGTACAGCCCATTGCACAGGCCTTTTGAAGGCATCAAATTTTGAAGTAGCATTATCACTGCACTTTTTTTTACTACTTGCTGTTGGTTTGGCAAGCGAACTGCCAACCTCATGATTACACGAGATTTTTCTGAGAGAGAAAATTCATGCAGTCTCCACATCAATTCAGGAACACTTGCATATCTACCATCTAAAAAAGTTAACATTCCATCGTTGTTTAAAAGGCCATCATTTGACTGGAGTATAACTGAAGTTGCATCCTGACCTTTATAGACATATTTATATAGGTACTTAACACTCTTTACAGATGCACACACTTCGACATTGAATTTTTTTATCAACCAAAGGTTGTAAGGTACTATATACTGGTACTATCTACTATATACTGTTGAAAGAGTTTTCCGCTGTTTTGTAGATTACTTGCTTCACTGGAGTCAGATATGTACAATTGTCCATAGCCAGGTCTGTTTCGTTCATTTGCACAGAGAGGAGAAACCATATGATAAATCTGACCATGTATATGGAAACAATATGGGCATGTTCCAAGAGGTGCCTTTATTTCAGCCCCCATAGATGCAAAGGCTAATGCAGCATTATATTCTCGAATTTGCTGTTGATAGTTTTTTGCTTCCTGTGAATTGCTGCAGAGTAATTCCTTGAAAAGATCAGGAGCTTCTGTCAGATTTGGAAGATGAACTTTCCCATCATAACTGCATTTGATATATTTTTTCTCGAGTTCACTTCGTTTTTGCAACAAAATGCATCACAAAATTCGCACACATCAGACATATTGGTACAGATAAGTTCCGGGATATTCACCTCAATTTGAGAATAAACACGATTTCCCTAGGTTGATCAGAACGTTTTCTGGCTCGCCTAAGCTTTTCAGCTTTATTTCTAGCTGATCTCCTTTGAAGCGTGCGTTTCATCAAAATTTTCTTTTAAATGTTCGAATGCTGTTCCTCCGCAGATTGTAATAAAGGTCTTGCTGACTCATTTGCATGACGAAATTAACGAAATGTTGAAAAAAATAACTTTCATCATTTGCCGCCAAGTCTCGACTGTAGCCGATTGTAAACAAACCGGTCGTTGCCATCGTAAGAAAAGACTTTTTCCCGATACGTACTATTTCCGCTTTAGCGTTTTATATATATAGATTTTCAATGCACATATTCATATTTTTATGCATGTGTTTGTATATATCGCGGAATAGAGTTGAATCATCTTTTAAAAAATGTTTAAGATAATTCTTTTCGAATTTGTAAATTGCAGGGCATAAGAGAAATTCGTTATTTTTCGATATATAAGTATATATGGCTTGTTATAATTTTTAAAAAGTAGATAACATTTAAACATGCATTGTAATCTATATATATAAAACGCTAAGGCGGAAAAGTCTTTTCTGCTGATGGCAACGACCGGTTTGTTTCCAAATGTAACGGTCGTAACTGATAATTCAGAAATAAACAGAATCTTCATTTTTTCCTCCAAAACCTGAACTTTTTCGACATTTTTTTTAATTTGAACTTTTTGTGAATACGGGAATGATAGCCTTTGTAGCTAAAAATCCCCCAAACCCTTCAAATAAATCGAGAAGCTCCTGATCTTTTCAAGGAATTACTCTGCAGCAATTCACAGGAAGCAAAAAACTATCAACAGCAAATTCGAGAATATAATGCTGCATTAGCCTTTGCATCTATGAGGCTGAAATAAAGGCACCTCTTGGAACATGCCCATAGTGTTTCTATATGCGTGGTCAGATTTATCATATGGTTTCTCCTGTCTGTTCAAATGAACGAAACAGGCCTGGCTATGGACAATTGTACATATCTGACTCCAATGAAGCAAGGAATAGACGTGTGGAGAATAATCAAGCCTGCCTTCACTCTGTAATGGAGAAGTTGGACGCTTTATTACGAAGCATAAATCCATATGCGGAATCATATCTGCAGATGCATCATTTGATGCAATCTAATCCAGCTGTAAATGTTAAAATGGTTTTTATGGAGCATCCAGATTTAGACTTGCGCAGGTATAATGCACCTACTTCAAGCACAGAGGTTGCTGCAATATTTGTCGGAGATGACGTAGAGCCCCCAGCAAATCGAGATATTTGCATTTATCCAGTTGCTAACAGTTAATACAAACAAAAATATTTCACCACTTAATCAGCGCAGCGATCCTATGGTTTATCCTCTTCTATTTCTGAATGGAGAATGCTATTGGAATTCCAACTTGGAACATGTTGAAGAAAGATCTGCAAAACGTGTTAGGGTTACATAGTTGCCATATTATTCCTACAGGTTTGCTGTTCTTAATGCATTTAGCATTCTACACAAGAGTGGAAAACTCTTTCAACAGTATAATAGCACCTTACAACCCTTGGCTGATAAGAAAATTGAATGCCCATATAAATGTTGAAGTGTGTGCGTCTGTAAAGAGTGTTAAGTAACTATATAAATATGTCTATGAAGGTCACGATGCAGCTTCAGTTAGATTTCAGTCAAATGATGGTCTTTTAAACAAGGATGAATTTTTAACTTTTTTAGATGGTAGATATGTAAGTGCTCCTGAAGCCATGCGGAGAGTCATTGAATTTTCTATCTTAGAAAAATCTCATGTAGGTAATCATGAGATTGGCCGTTCACTTGCCAAACCAACAGCAAGTAGTAAAAAGAAAGTGCAGTGATAATGCTACTTCAAAATTTGATGCCTTCAAAAGGCCTGTGCAATGGGCTGTACAACAAGACTAATAGTGACAATACTACAGCGTAACGTTAAAGAAGCAGAAATGATTTTGTTAAGCTCAAAAGAAACATTTTTAATTCCCAGAATACCGCTCATCCCATCGGACAATAACATTCCTTTTAGTTTTAAAAGAAAAGAATTCCCTGTACGTTTGACATTTGTATGACCATTAATAAATCCTAAGACCAAACTTCTGATAAAGTGTGCTTGGTATTAACTAATCCTGTTTTTACACATAGCCAAATTTATGTTGGTTTGTCTAGAGCCAGGTCATTTGATAGTGTTTCAGTGATCGCTTCGACCAAAGAGGTAATTGTGTAATTGTGTTTACAGAGAAATACCGTGAACATTAACATAACCCTTTTATATGTACGTAGCTTATATGCTTTATATAATTTAAATTTTGACCTTAAATACAGTATTAATTTTTTAAAAATGTATATCAATTGTTTAAGATAATTCTTTTTTTAGTGTAATGATGTAGTGCAAATTTGTTCATTTATTAAGTGTCTTATGCAAGGATGTCCGACTTCTGCGGTGAATAATAATGGAAACTTTTCAAATCATGTTTTTTATATCCAGGAATGAAAGTTTTTGTCGTGTTCAAAAGTGCAATGTTTTGTATATACATGAATGAAATTTTTTGTAATGTTCAGAAGGGCAATATATTGTATTTACAATGCATATATTCATTTTATGTATGTGTTTGTATATATCGTGGAATAGAGTTGAATCATTTTTTAAAAAAATGTTTAAGAGAATTCTCTGATACATCAATGCCTGTTGAATTTGACTTCCTGATGCATTCACTACATAAAAAACGGTCCTTTTCAGGGCCAAAAAATTTTAATCTTTCTTGACTAAGGTGAAAGCATTAAAAGGAAATCAACTTACGATTTTTATTTATTCATAATACTGTCTTTTTTTATGTTCATAGTGATAAGATGTAAAACCACAATCTCTTTATTAATAATATTAAATCTAATTTGTTTTTAGAGTTAGTTTTTAGAATAATTATATTGTTTTAATTTTGCAACTTTTATTCATTTGTTTATCACTTTCATAATTTTCTTTGTAAGTTTTATTTGAAGAAAAATATCTTTTCGAGGCTAAAATATTTTATTCTGTGCTGATTTAAATTAAAGCATCAGAAACAAAATAAAGCTGATTCATATATATATAAATTTTACAATATTTTTGCCAAGACACACAGTGTTCTGATTCTAGCATGCGACGTGAGCAAGGTTTGCGTAGCAAACCCGGGAGGATTGCAACGCAATCCTTCTGGGGGTTGGCGAGCTTTCGCGAGCAGGGGCAGAGCCCCCAGTAATAACTAATTTTATTTTAAAAAATTAGATTACGCCTACTTTAGGGGGCTTATCTCTCTCCCTCCGCGGATCCACTTCCATACACATATATGGTTAATCACTCTTTTTATATTACAAGTATTTAAGTTATTGTTACGCACTTATTACAAGTATTTAAACCAGTATACTGTCTTAAATACTTCCAGTATATTTTTATACTGGTTCAAAATTTCCAGTATGTTTTCATACTGGTATCAAAATTTCCATTATGGTATCATACCGGCTTCTAAATTTCCAGTGTGGTATCATACCGGTTTCAAAATTTCCAGTATGGTTTCATATCGGCTTCAAAATTTACAGTATGATTTCATACCGGCTTTAAAATTTACAGTATGTTTTTACTGGTTCCGGTATCATTTTGATACTGGTATTTTGAATTTTTTCCAATAGGGTAGTGTTTGTGCCTCGATGGATCACTTGCATCCAAACATTCCTATAAAGGAAATGTTTTTTATAGTCTACTCTACCATCCCTTAGAGTTTTTCACACAAGTTCTGACTCACTTTGTATTTTTAATTTCAAAATCCCATATCTATGCTTCATTATACTTTCTGCTATATTATACTTTCCTTTTCATATTTTCAACCATTTCACAAAGGTAAGATTCAAAGGTTTGGGATAGTTCATCTAACTGTTATTAAAATTTCCAATGTTTAATCTGCAGGGATCCTGATATACTTAAAGACTGAACCATTACTGAATGGATAGGGAAAACAAATGCATTAATTGTCACAAAGATGATCATCTTACATCTTGGCAAGAATGTGATCTTTTTCTGAAACTGCAATAAGACCTATAGACCAACTAACCCCACTATTTCTTATGCAAGAATTAATGATAGGCATTGAAAACCTAACAGTCGTAATTCATAAATCAACTCCAAAAAAATTGAAATTCTATTCCTACTGATAAAGTAGCTAGCCCGGAAGACATAATATTCCTATTAAAGGAATTTAAACAAACTAACTGATCCCGTACAGAGCATCTGCGCTCCGTTATACACACGCTATGCACTTTCGGCCAAATTGTCGCATTCTGGCTCCATAATTGCCCAGAGGAGTAACATTCATCAGGGCCCTGGGCGCCACCATTCATGAATCTGACAGATATGGATTGAGGAAAAAAAATGGAAATGAATGAAAATAGAAAAAATAAAAATTATACCTGCTAGCCCATTCATGTACCAAATGAAGAGAATTTATTAATGAATAGTCTTAGAAAGAACAATGATTTAAGATTTCTTTGAAAGCTTTTATTTTTCAAGGGTTAAAAATAAATCAATTTAAACTATTAATGTGATACTCAAATGATGAGAGAGTTACAGGAGGAAGAAAAAGGTTTTCTCTGAGTAAAATTTTGTTATTCAAGAATCGAATCTGTGACATGATTTTACATTTAATTAATTTACTTTTAATATAAGTCTTAGATAATTAATAGAGATTATTCAGAAATTTCTATTTTTTTATCCCTAAACAAAAGTATTTCACTTTAACAACATAATCATGTCAATGAGTAAATCAAAATTTTCACCAAAGATAATTACAAAGATCTTCCAGCCAATATAACAAAATTAAATGATAAAAGTTAGGTTGTGACCGCAAATAACCACAGGAATTTAATTCTGCCAAATGCTCAGATTAGTTAGGATGTGTCCCAAATGTGAAAAAACAACTCTGTAAACAAATGTGAATAACAAAATTTATATTTATTAAGTGAAGTTATTAAATTTCTGTTACACATTAAGATGATATATTGCACGAAAAATATTGTCTGAAGTTAAACACACAAAATATGAAAGAAATTACGGTGGGCGCCCTACAGGTAAAAACTGAGAATGCTTAATGCAAGAAATAAAAACCATTCACATAACATGAGGCGTGAGTCACCTTTAATTTAAACTTATAATTATTCACCATACCATATCTCATTTCAAATTCATTTCGACCATATCTCCAAGGATGGTGTTACAAAAGATACAAGGATTTTCCGATTCATTTTACATTATTTTAAGATTTTCTTAATCCCCTTTTATTATTATTATTATTATTTTACTTGAACAAAAATTATATCTTGCACAGCTACCAAGAGAGAATTAAGTAAGATTACCAGCCTATTTTGATTTTTTTTTGTTTTTCCTTAAATGAATACACCGACTCTGACCCCATATTAAATTCTAATAAGAACAAAAGAAACACCGGCACATAGATACATTATTTACGCTAAATAATAATAACATCACAATAACATTAGTTAGTACATCTTGATTACCTGAAATTCAACATACATTCTCGTTCCTCTACATTTCTTTTCTGAAATCCACCCCAATACCCGAACTATAAAAGTTTATGTCCCCTCTTTGATTTTAGCAACCGCTACCCGGGTAGATTTAACACATCAATGTTAGAAAAATAAGAATAAAAACACTTATCTCCAACCGCCAGACGTCACCATGGCTCGATCCAGGACACATTGGAAGTTGAATCGCAATACGGGGCCGGAACAGCACCCATCGAGAAGACACAGGGGATTGGGATATTGCCAACCTGGTCCACCCTGTTTGCGTGTCTTTCAGCGTGTCCGCCGGAAATGAAAGTTGACTTGACATCGATCAAATGGGACGCAATGCTTAGAGCCCGCTTGGCTCTCATGCGATACTCGAGAAAATTTCAATGAAGATGATACGACCACACGCCAGTGGCCAAAATGGCGTTGGTAATCACGAGGTCCCGCAAGGTAAATGGCGTAGTCCTCAGCCTACTTCGTTGCAAACTACCGCACTCTATCTACTCCATTTAACAAATCGCAGTCCATTATGCACAAGAACGCTGATCACAAGTTCTCCGGCGATCTGATGCATCGAGACAGCTATTTCATTGCAAACTACAGCACCCTATTTACTCCATTAATAATTCGCAGTCCATTTTACGCAAGATCGCTGATCTCAAGTTCTCGGCCCATTTGATGTTTTTGGATAGCTCCAACTAACCTACCATACTCTGAAACGTTCTGCTCTAACCAGACCCTTACCGCGAATCCCTGCACCACCGCTCGGGGGTCAGGTCGTCAAACCAAGAGGCTGAACTACGCGTCGCGCTCTCCTAAAATACTGTGGCCGAAATCACGTGACATTGACATAAGTCGCCCGTTTCCCATTGGTCAACCGTCCGGTTCTCAGTCCGAGAAGAAAGCGTCCTCCCCAGTTTAGCACCCACTCCGAAAATTCGCCATCTTGCGCCGCTTCTAAACCGGAAGCAAAAGAACAAGAGAGGTGCAAATCCATGGCCCCAACAGCGATCTACTTCACGCTCATTTCGCCCTGAAGGAAACGATAGAAATTAAATAAAGAAAAACCCTAAAAACCCTAATCAACTAACGCATTAAATTAAAACCCCATTCTGAACACATAGATACCCATAGAAACCAATTTAAAACACATATCAGTTGTGCTGTAAGTTTACACAGAAAATAAATTCAATTAAAACTTAATTAAATCCTCAACTTAAAATGTATAAAACCACTTTCACTGACACATGAAGATAAGGCATAAAAGAGTAAAACATGAAAATTCAAATATCACTTGTGCTGTAAGTTTACATAGAAAATAAATTCAATTGAAACTTAATTAAATCCTCAACTTAAAATGCGTAAAACCACTTTCACTGACACATGAACATAAGGCATAAAAGTGTAAAACATGAAAATCCAAAAACGGATAAAGCAAACCAAAATAAACTCATTTCAAGTACTTATTACTTGTACTGATATTTTACACAAAAAGGGGTAATTCATTTGACACATGAACAGAAAAAGAGAAAAACTACCCATGTCATTTGCAAAAGTCTCTTTGAAGCCCACCCCAATAGAGTCCATGTTAAAATTTGAAAGTTTTCTTTACATTACATAAATATACTTTCCACGTGATACATTAAAATGCCTCTGAGTGGATTTAGAGCGAGCAAATTAAAAGATAAAAATGACATTCCAATGTCTTGTAGTTTTTTTTGTAATTAAAAAAAATATATAAATTGTAATTTACAAGTTAACTTCCCTAAAGGTAGCATCACTACATCTGCATTACTGGTATAGGAGCGTACTGCGTTGACGACTATGCTATCGGGACTTACGGGTTAATGGTGAAACGGAATGAATTCGACCAGCATTTATATCGTAGTGCATAAAACAGAAAAGTACAGTATATGCAATGTTCACAATAGTAAGTTCCATGATATTCATCTGAATTTGTGAATTAAAAAAAATTTCTATTCGTCGACTCAAATTATTTTGACGTTGACTGAACGTTCTCTGACTCGTCTAAGCCTCCCCATCTGCTTCAGTTCTAACCGATCTCTTTTGAATAATTTCATCCAAAGTTTCATTAAAAATTCATTCATTCATGTAAAAAATATTGTCAACTCAACATTTTAACCACATTTTTCTTGAGAAAAAGTTGCTTTACACCAGAATGAAAGTAGTAGCAGCAGGATATCCTTAGGAAGTTATACCCAACTTGGAGGAGGATATCGGTCTTGTTTTGTAAACGGACAGATCATTGCCATCGGTAAAAAAGAAATTAAACTCTTTTTTTGTGCCACACACCTTAGCGTTTTATATATAGAAATTATAATCTACGTAACATTAAAAACCTTGTTGAAATCCAACAGAAATAAACTAATTCAATTAACAAATCATGTTAGAAACTATGCTTACTGCTTCAGACCCCTCACCTCTACTTCAAAAATTAGAGAGGGGATTTTATTATCTCGCATACAAAGAGAAATTATTTTAATTGTCAAAAAAATTGGACCTTGAGATGTTGATGATTCTTAACATTTCAGAATCCAAAAAAAAATAAAACTATTTCTGGAATTATATCTGTCTCTGAACAGGATAACTCAAAACCACAATGAGCTAGAGGGTCGAAATGTGGTATATGGGCTTCAAACCAAACTCGTAGATTTCTATTATTTTTTGACAAAATCCATCAAAGGAAAGTTTGTCTGTCTGTCCATCAATGTGCATATGAACACAATAACTAAAAAAACACCTATGTAATAAATGGATGAAAACTGGCACATGGTTTTATCAGTAAAATTGAAGATTCTTATAAAACTTTACACCAAATCCGACAACTGGTCAATTGCCTATCGGGCTGTCTCCTTGTATGCAAGCGAACAAGTTAACCCAAAAGTGTCAAGCTAGTTTAATAAAATTTGGTTGATAATATTGATATTATAATTGTACATTTCTATCAGTTTTGACCCCAAAGGAAGCATGGTCCAAATGAATACTAGATTTTCTTCACTGCGTTACGAAACTTAACACAAAATGCATTGTATTGGGTATGTACACGAGAGAGTCAAGGGGTTCACATACAAGATAATCAAGGTGAAGATGCTTTGGTCTCTGGGCAGGTCTGAATGATATCTATATTTCTGGACTCAATTTAGGACTAGCTGTAAAAATTCCTCTCTTATAGCTAAATGGAAACAGTTCAAAAATTTGAGAATATTTTAAAAGTTGTTGCATTTGCTTCGCACACCATACTCTGTGTAGTTACAATTTCCCTACACAGAGTGTAATATTTTTAATAAAATAAAGATTAACCGACTCTACTAAGGAACAGAACTTAAAGGTCTACGAACCTCAGAAAAGAAAAATTTGATCAATTGGCATTTCGAGTCAACAGTCGGTCTACGGTTCACTTCCTTCCAATTCCTAAACAAGATTATAGTGGGCAACTGTTCCCAAAATGCTGATGCACTCACATGGAACCTAAAAGAAAGAAAAATAATAATAAATTTAATTTAATAACAATTGTTTTAAAAAAACGCAATTTTATTAGTTAACTATAAAGTAAAACTTTTCTATATTCTAATTATTTTCAGCTTTTTAGTCTTTAACTCGTAATTTATTCTTATAAATATCATAGCACTTGAAATCAATTTTTAACTCAAATTTACTACCAAGTTACACTGTTTGTGTACAAAATCAAAATTTAATTAATCATTAACTGATAATTAAATTCTGGAAATATCAAAATAGTAGCTACAAACCTTACAAGGTACAAGTGCATAGAGTAAGTGAACAATTTTGAAATTCTATACACTTGTGTGTATAGAATTTCAAAACTCTAGCACATCAGGAAGTGAGTGAAAAATCGATAACAAAATTCCACCTTCACAGGCATGAAACAAGTGGTGTTAAATAACTGAGTGCAGAAAAAGAAAGTTGTTTTTCATTAAATATTTATCTCACAAATAATAATTACTAAAATAGGAAATTATATTTCCTCTGCTTACAAACTGAAAAAGTGCTGAAATATTTTACCAGATCCTTAATTCATCTCTTCACTTACCTATTTAAGTATGTACATCAAATTTGAATATTTAGTGGTTCTTATGTTTCAGTGACACAAGAAATAGTGAAATGTTGTCAAGAACTTAAGATTCTGCTAGTGATTTGTGCCCGTACCTTTACTATTTGAATTCCAAAATTATAAAAATTTCACAATCTCCATCTATACTTATAAAAGGCAATGTTTGTGTGC
Source organism: Araneus ventricosus (assembly GCA_013235015.1). Classification (NCBI taxonomy): domain Eukaryota; kingdom Metazoa; phylum Arthropoda; class Arachnida; order Araneae; family Araneidae; genus Araneus; species Araneus ventricosus. The sequence continues at coordinate 25,824 of BGPR01000910.1, forward strand.
GTGCTCGCGATGTCCAGACGAATCTATTGCATTTACAGCCAGGAAATTTGGCACACAGGTAGTCGTAAAGGTGACGCAATGCACTTCGAAGCCCTAATTTTAAAATTTAATCTAGAAAATTTTTATTTAATGTTTTGTGTTGTTTTGGGTCAATTTCGGGACGTTCACAGCTGTAGTGTCTTTTCTAATGATAGCTGAGAAACAATCAATACACCATCGGATAGAACAAACAATTTTCGTCCTAATAAATTTGTTTTGAGCTTCAAACGTAATTTACTGAATATTGAGAAAATTTTTAAATAATAGTCACTTTTATGGTAATTTTTTATAAGGATTTCTTCAAATACTCGCATTTAATGTTCTAACAATTCTCTAATTTTCATTTTTTTCAGCTTATAACTGGAACGTTTCTGTCGGATTTTAAATAAGAGTGGTTAAAATATCTTAATCCGTTTTTTTAATTACTTATTCCCTGATCAGTTTAAACAGTTTTTTGCTGGCGATATTTGACAGCAAGAGTTTCTCCGGACGATCCCATAATGCATTGTTGCAATTTCATTGGCTGGTTCGTGACCTTCCTCGCAAGAAGTGACGTAATATGCTTTCATTCCCAACATGCATTTCTACAATCCGATTCCTTCCTGTGACGACATTACATTTGCGTCATTGTCGAAAATCAATAATGTGTATCTTTGGTTTTGATTTTGTTTTCAAACCTTGTTCGTGCCATTGTGGGCATTATTATTTTTTCCCCATTTTGTGGAAATCCTGATGCCACCGGCAACACCATGTGCCTACTGCTAGTTTATAATAAAAGAGAATGTGTGTGCATGCCTGAGGGTGTTCTACAGGGCAGACTGCTGAATCTAGAGATACTAAATTTGGTACAAACATGCTTTGGAGGGTGGACATGTGCACCTCAGAGCGGTTTTTTAAACTAGCTAGCTTTTAATTAGAATTTAAAATGAAGCAAAAATTTCGACTTATTGGCAATAATGTCCGAAAATATAAAAAAAGTAATTTTTACAAAATCTTAAAATTCAAAAAATTATATTTTCAATTATAGCAAATTTAATTATCCCGCATTTCCCTTAATTTTTAAAAAAAATAATTTTATGCATAATTTGCTACAATATTTTGGCATTGTTGTAATTTAACATCAATGAAAGAAATTATAAAAAAAATTTTACTTTTCAGCCACTTCAGGATATCTAGTTCCATCTAGTTTTCCACACTTTTAGACATCTAATCCATATCTGAAAAAAGGGGAGAAAGAAAGCAAATATTAGAAAACAAAGCCTCCTCTACAAATAGGATGTACGGTTAATTCCCAGCCTAATGTAGCTGTAATTTAATAGTATGAAAGCTTACTCTTTTATGACAAAAGAGTAAAGAAAAATCTAGGCTTAGTTCTTAAAATTTTTTAAAAAATTTATTTTACTATCTATATGTATAAAAGATAATTTTTTTGAGTATGTATTAGGGATATAACGAATATTCAGCAGCTATTTAGTATTCGGCTTATTCAGACATTTTACCGAATATTCGGCAGGCCGAATAGTAAGCAGATATTCGGCCAAATATATTTAGGATAAGAAAAATATTTTTAATGTGCTTTTAACTACACATTTAACAAAGAATATTGCAGGATTACATTTCAGTACATTTATTATCAAAAAATCTCCTAACATTTACCCAATTTTAAATTGCATAGGTGTATTTATTAAAGTTACATATAATATTTATCACTGCAAAGCCTGAAATTATTATGCAAGAACATTTTTTTTCAGCATTTTCAGGGGCGAGTCTGTTTGGTTTGATACACATACAATATCAACTAGGGATGTAGCAAATATTAAGTAAGAGGTCTCTTCGGCCCTTTCCCGAATATTCTGTCTGGGCGAATGCTAAACAGATATTTGGCAGAATAAATTCAGGATAAAATATTTTTAAAATATGTTGTTTTAAATATATTTAATAAAGAATATTGCAGAATTACATTTTGATAAAATTATTATCAAAAATAAAATCTAACATTTATCCAATTTTAAGTTGCATAGTACATAAGTGAATTTAATAATGATGCATGCAAGTCTGTTCCATGTGGTTTTCCACATATATATTAGCAGCTTCAAGTGCTGAAAGATATTTTCTTGCTAACTTTGTGAACCTTGGAATTTTTTTCGGATTTTTTTCAAGAATTAAGTGAAAACTCCATCTTACCTATTAGAAATTCTTTATATAAATAGGAATTTACTTCTAGTAATTTTAATTCATCCATTCAATTTTCTTCTGTGTTTGTTATGTTCTGCAATGATGACTCTTTTCTTTGAAGCAATCCCAAAATGAAGGAAATTTCTCATTTCTTATTATTGTAGTTAAGGTATTTAAAATATTGCAAATATATATAAAGATATTAATGTTTTTTTAAATATATAAATAATAAAAACTCAATTTTATTTAATCTTAATTTTTTTCATATAAAATTTGAAAAATATTTCATTTACAATCAAAAGTGAAATGTTTTTTTAAAATTTGGTACTCGGCCAAATCCCTATTCATTACACCCCTAGTATTTGTTTGTATTTATGTTCGTGTTTTTTCTGTGTTTTATTTTGTTTTTTTGTTCTTTATGCATGCCCAGACCTTTTGCAATACTGGGACTATATTTGACAAGGTGATGGATTAGCACAAAAGGGAGCTAACACCATAAAAATAATTTTTAAATTTGAAATATATTTTTAATTATTTAATTTTAAATTGTAAACACATTTGTTTTTGTCGATTTTTGCCAATTTTCTTTTTTCCCTTATTATTAATCATTGAAATCCGGTTTTCTTTAATTTTTTTTATTTTTCTTCATCTTTATGAGCTTTAGTAACGGAAGCTGGTTTGAATAAAAGTTTTTTTTTCTTTTGAAAGCAATTCGCTTAGCCAGCTTCCGTATTTGATTTATAAACATCGGGAAAAATCGTTTTCTTGCTTTTTTTTCTCTTATGGTGTTCTATTTCACAACGTATATTATTATTGACACTTTGCTCCCTATAAAAATATTTTTTTTAAGTTTATGTTTTTAATCAGCGAAGTGGGGAAAATTCTATAAATAAACGATTTATTGTTGAAAAGTTAAAAAATAAAAATGTTCTTTTCTAAACTTCTCGCGTTTTCTTTCACATTTCCTTTATTCCTTCAAAAGGATATTTTTGTTTCTTAAAGAAATTTAAAAACAACATTTGTTGAAAAAATGGAGGAAAGCATATGAAAGAAATAGGGGAAAGTGGGGTAAAACCGGGTACCATCGATTCTGGCGCTAATATTTTTCCTATCTATCAGACAGATACTGAATTACACTCTACTAGTAAAGAAAAAGTAACAGTCATAGTTGCTTGTTGTAGTTGTTGAATGCACTGCATCTGTGAAGGTTTACTTTTTTAAGATATCGACTCTCTAATGTTTGTTTCATTTTAAACTGTCCTTATTTAAAAAATCATTACAGTTATAAAAACTATATTTATTACAGCTTATTATGCATTTACTATGGATTTATGCACTATCAAACAATAAGGATTTACTTCAATAATAGCACAGTTCTATTTCGTTTTTTATAACCTCTGCTTTCGGGGTAAAACTGGGTACTCCAGTCGGGACGGTCGGTATTGATGATTCCTCCGATTAAGACAATAAAACACATCAGACTTTGATTGTTTATATTTTAACGATGTCTTTTCTAATTTAAATAAAGAAAAATAGTTAATCCAAAGTAAAAACTTTCTTAGCTGCGCCCACGAAAGCTGCAGTGGCGCGGAGGAAGAATACAACTGCTTTACCTGTGAATTTTGTGTATCTAATATTATTAAAATGTCATATAAAATAATAATATTATTTAATATTCCACTGAAAATAATTCCACTGAAAATTCGAGTTTTCCTCATTTCCCATAACGTTAAGATGTGTACACTGTTTTACCCACTAGTGGGGTAAAAACCGGTAGTTTGACTTCTTGTTATTAAAAAAATCATTGATAAAATAAGTAATGAAGCTGTGACGTTCCTGGAAAGATATACTGAGGTAAACGATAAATATTTTAATAAAATTTGGGAGCTCTACGCCGAATATTATAGCTCCAACAAGCCTTCCAACCTCAGCTAACCGGTTTTACACCACTCTCCGCAACGGATAATAAATTATATAAAAATTTACAAATGAATTCGTGTACGCTTTAGAATAGTATAATGGGAATGGAGACTAAAAAATATCTTGTTTTAGTTTACTGTATAGAGGCAATTTTTTGTCAACCCTATGAAAATACATACATAATTTAATGATGGATTTTTTAAGCACTCTCATTTTGTTTAAGATGCACAATAGGGTGGGCCGAAAAACCTTTCTTCAGAAATCGACTTCGGCATAGTGCGGAAAAGTTGTGCAATAGATCTGTTAAAACCCTCCAAAAATTTCATCAATTTCGTTTAATATTTATCCGCGTCCCTTTGACATTGAAAAACAGAAAAAAAGAGAAAAATAATTTTTTGTAAAAAAATATATTTTGAAAAAAATCCAAAATTTTTACTGGTATACAATGAAAATGTTATATAATGGGTCAGTTTGAACCCACAAAAAATCTTATCAATTGCTCTCAATATTTAACCGCGCCCCTCTGACATGAAAATTTGGAGAAAAATGAAAAAAAAATCGGATTTTCTAAAAAACTGTACTACGAAAATTATTTTTCGAAATTAGCATTGACATTAAATGATTAATTAAATAGTACTAGAAATAATAATAATTCTATAATTATTACGTAATTTAACTTTTTATTCAAATTTTTTTTACGAAATTTATACTAGCGTATTTTTTCTTGAATTACATGCAGATAGAATACAGATTAGAACAAAAATCTACAAATTTGAAATGTATATAATAATATCTCATGCATATTGAATATTAGGTGTTAAAATAATTTTGTCCCTTGTTGTCAAACGATGGAAGTTCTTTCCTTGCTTGAAGTTTGGCACGAATATATCCATCTCTTGCAGTCTCACCACAAACTTTCATTGCAGCTTCAGATATTAATTTAACACATCGTTCAACATATTGCGTGTGACATAGAAATTCCTCGAAACTTAGTACTGGAAACTGCTCTTCTTTACACATTTCTTTCAAGTCTTGGTCCTTTATATGCATTGTAATAGGTGGCTCTGTTACAACACAGTTTGACCAATCAATTAAATCAATATAATCGGCTGCTTTGAAATTGAGTTTAGGAAGCTTGAACAAACGCAAATAACCCGAGTTCTTCGTCTTCTTTTCTCTGGCATCGAGAATACGCCTAACTGTTAATTCCCGGATGTGCTTTCTAGAATCATGTAGCATTGTTAATAATAGGTGTTCGGGATGCGCAAAATATGCATTATTTGAGAATACTTTGTAAATAATTTGCTTAACATTGTCTAGAAGCTGCCTTGCAAGAGAAATCATTTTCCAGAAATGTTGGGCACCTTACTGGCAATTCGATTTCATTTTTATCTCAAACCACATTGGGGCATATACCAGCATTACATACTTCACGAGTATTATGAGATTCTGTGATGGACATGGAGTGCCAATGTGTAACCGTAACAAACAGTTTGCGGGATTCAGCCATCGTGAATGACTGAGTTTACCTGGGCTATTGTCAGTGACGCTAGATGAGCAACTACCATCATTTATAGCAAGACAGATGCGATACAAATATTGTTGTTCGGGACTTTCAGATCCAAAGGCTGAAGAGTACAGTCAATTTGATCAAATTTGACAACTGGATATTTTCATATTCTTTTAGAAGCAATCCAATAGGTCCAGAATATGAATATGGTCCCTTTGTGTAGCCGTCCATTTTCAGAATGAGGTACCTTAGTGGCAACACATTAATATGTAGCATAGATATATTCCATTGTAATGGCCTTCCAATGTATGTCTCAAGCAAGCGTATTACTCTTTCTTTCCATCCCGTATTCACATTTGCTCCGTCACATCCGATAACCGATAGGTTCTGAAAAATCATATTATACATTTTTGTAAATTTGATAATACCTTGGGCTATTTCTTTTGCACTTTCACCAGCAGTTAATGATATATGATATGTATACTTGCAACATGGTTCCTCTATTAATTCTACATGCTCTTCTGATGTTAAGTATAGGTTGTATATTTAGGATAGGTTTTATTTGCGTGCGTGCATATTTTTAAATCAGCGAATAGCTATCGAGTAAAATTGATTGAATTTTAGGTGGGTTCTATTTAATGCATTACGTACTATTTCCGTTATATTCCAGTACCAATTTTCAAAATTACTTTCCAAATTATATTTCTTTCAAAAAAAACCCAATTTTACTTCTTTTTCTCAATTTTTAATGTCAGAGGGGCGCGGTTAAATATTGAGAAAAATTGATAAGATTTTTTGTGGGTTCAAACTGACCCATTATTTAACATTTTTATTGTATGCCAGTAAAAATTTTGGAATATTTTTCAAAATATATTTTTTTACAAAAAACTATTTTTCTCTTTTTTTCTGTTTTTCAATGTCAAAGGGGAGCGGCTAAATATTAAACGAAATTGATGAAATTTTTGGAGGGTTTTAACAGATCTGTTGCATAACTTTTCCGCACTATGCTGAAATCGATTTCTAAAAAAAGATTTTTTCGGTCCACAATAATGTACAATAAAGAAAAATTTCTAGATGACATTTAAAAAAATTGTGATTTTTGTTCGAAAACGGATTTTAGACTTAGACATATATCTTAATTCAAAAAGGGAACGTCAATTCTTTTAGAAATTATTTATATAGTTTCAAAAGGTTCAGACCCTCAGAGTTTCACTGTAGAAATTTAATTTACAAAGTAAGATCTCTTCTACGAAAGAAAGTGAACGTGCTTTTGAGTTTGCGTCTGTCTGTTGACGTAAGAGTTATATATATATATCAATGTCATGAAAATCAATCAAAGTTGAAATTAAATGGAAAGACTGTAGTTTATCTGTAAAAGCGTATAGATGCTCATCAGGTTAAGTAAAATCTATATGAACCGCTAAAAAATTAGAGAAATCATAATGTTTTCTGCGAACAGTTCTGGCATAAAGCTAAAAACACTGTCCTTTACCCCGAACATTATGACAGACCAAGAATTCGAATGAAATACCAAATATTAGGAATAATTTTACGAACCTAAAACTGAGGGATGCAGCCAACGGGAGACGTGACAAAGGAATGAACCGAACGTATCATGTAGGGTCCCGATGTTTACGAAATATCAAGTTGCTTTCATTTGCACCAAACTTCTAAGGTTGGGGGAGTTTCGATTAAGATTAAGAAACCGATGGAAACAAAGATGAAAACGATCTCCATTAAGAAAACGATGAAGATTAAAGATATGATGATAAAAAAGGAAAGGAGTGTGTTTAAAACTTAAGGTGGAAACGGTAAGTGATAATAATATATAAATTTAAAATCCATTAATAAACGACTGAAAGATGCGTTTTCGAGGTAATCACATTAGACCTGTCTGGCTTGAGAGACCCTACCACAGTATTAGAACTGCGTCAGCATAGCTCTAATATGCCGTCCTTTACTTACATCTTAAAGCCATTAATTAAAGGTTTGTAGAAGGAGGTAGGAATTTCATTACTATTAATGTTGTTTATAAGGTGCTGAATTTGTTTCTTGATTGAATTTTTATCGCTGCATGTTTTGTTAATTCTTATGAGTTGATTAATAGTGTTTTTGTAAATTTTAAAAGAGATATTTGAGTTTCAAAAATATATCTATTGACACTGAATTTAAACTCGTTTCTTTTGTCATAAATATATATTTTTAAAGTATTTTGGCAATCAACAATTAAGTCCAGAAAAATAACCGGTTCTTGATAGCTATTGGTTTGGATTAATTTAAGTTCATTTCGATACGGATTATTATTAGTTGTATTGAAGTCTTTATGGTTGAAAATAATGAGGTCATCAATGAATCTAAAGACTGAATTCGAATTTATAGCGATATTCCGTTCAAAAAAGTGTAGAAATAAATTGGCAAGTAGAGATGAGTAACTGGTCCCTTGCGAGATGCCTTTAATTTGCTGAAAGATATTTTCCCCATTGAAAATAAAGTTATTGTAAATACAGTAATTTGTAAGATCTTTCCAGAATGTTATTGGGAGGTTAAGTAA
>BGPR01000910.1:44018-105506 GCA_013235015.1 Araneus ventricosus
CAATGGAGAGGCAAATGGATGGAAAGTATTTCAGTAAAAAAGAACGGATGCGTCTTTACGGAACGTGAAATTCGTACTAACTATCCATACTAACCATAAAGTAATTAGAAAAATCCCAACACTTTCTGCAAACAGTGTTATCTATAAGCTAATGGAGCACTGTTTCCACCCTGAGTGTTAGGATATACAAAAAGCCAAATAAAATTGACCAAGAATTAAAAATGTACAGACCGCAAAGTGGGGAGATGCAAGCAGCATGGAAGAAGACACAGAACTGAATGTCTCTGCTTCGTAAAGGAGACCAGATGTTTTCAAAGAAGCGTGTTACGTGAATTCGCGCCAAAGCAATGAGTTGGAGGATAGTTAGATTATGATTACAATAGATACAAAGAAAGCGTTGAAAATATATATATAAATTAAAGAAAGAAGAGTAAAGACAAAAAATGAAAAAGAAAAATTATAGAATTTATGGGTAAAGGTATAAATAAAACCATTATTTTGGAGAGCCGCTAGAGTAAAATAATCTGAATTTCATTAATAAAGGACTGAAAGACGCATTTTCGAGATAATCACATTAGATCTGTCTGACTTGAGTGACCCTATCACTGTTTAAAACTACGTAAGTATAGCTGTAATATGCAATCCTTTACTTACATCTTAAAGCCATTAATTAAAGGTTCGTAGAGATAGGAAGGAATTTTATTACTATTAAGGTTATTTCTAAAGTGCTGAATTTGTTTTCTACTATAATTTCTACCGCTGCATGTTTTGTTAATCCTGAGTTGATTTATAATAGCGTTTTTAAAAATTTTAAAAGAGATATTGGAGTTCCATAAAACTTATCTATTGACATTGAATTTAAACTCGTTTCTTTTGTCATAAATATCTAGTTTTAGAGTATTTTGGCAATCAATAATTAGATCCAGAAAATAAGTGATCTTGAAAGTTATTGGTTTGCATTAATTTAAGTTCAGTTGGATACAGGTTATTATAAGTTGCATTTTAATCTTTATGGTTGAATATAATAAGGTCATCAATGAATCTAAAAGTTGAATTCAAAGTAATAGCGATATTAAGTTCATAAAAGTGCAGATTCAAATTGGCCAGTAGACATGAAAATGTGGTTCCTTGTGGGATGCCTTTAATTCGCTGGAAGATATTTTCCCCATTAAAATAAAGTTATTATAAATAGAGTAATTTATAATATCTTTCCTGAAGTTTATTGGGATGTTAAACAAGTTTTTTGGTCGTAGAAATAATTCATAAACACTTTTTGCAGTTAATCAAGGAGGATGCTTGTGAAGATATCTTGGAAATCATAAGTTTCTATTGTATCTATTTTATTATTTTTAATGAATTCGATAACTTTATTTTTGTTTTATTAATCCATGTAAACTTTTCGTAATAAACTTGAGGATTATTCTAAGATATTTAGAGAAAATATTTCCGGGTTTATTCATATAGGTATTTGTACCCCAAGTTATATATCGAAATTTTGTAAGTTGTTTATGGAATTTAGGATATATAACAGTTTATGACAGGCTGATATTGACATTGTAGCATCCATTTTTTTTGTTTAAAGCTGAAATTTCTTTTCTTAATAGTTATAACATTAGATTTATTCAGTTTATAGGCTTCTGATGATTTAAACTCTGTACCTAATAGTTTGAGATAGAATTTCTTGCAAATTATTTAGTAGTTGCCGTTGTCAGTCATGAAACAGTTTTATTTAAACCTTTAAAGTGTATCTGAATAATTGTTGGAGAATAGTTATAATGTTGCTTAGTATATTAAATTTATTTTATCTTTTAAAATATTATACACATATCTTAATTTATTGCGTGCAAAATTCACATAGTTTATCTAGGAAGCAGTGCATTTTGCTTAGTTTTGTCACATCGTAACTTTAAATTATTGTAAAATTTAATATATGACATATGTATATTATTTTTTTAGATTTTAATTATTGTAATTTCATTATTATGTCATTTTAATGAGTTATTATTCTTCATTTACAGATTTCCACTATATTCTGTTTGCACTGGATACATGGACTCTGCCTGGACTTCAGAAAACAGAATTTCATAAATTAAACAGCGAACTGTGACTAAATGCATAGCTACTGAGGCTGAATACATGACCCTCTCCGAAGATGAAAAAATAGACAATATTCATCTTCTTCCATAATAATTGGAGCGGCCTGATGGTCGGTTAATGTCGTAAATAAGTGAACTCTCTCTACATTAAAAATTGTAGTATTTAAAGACAATCAATCTTCACTGAAACTTTTGAAACTTAAGTTACAGATAGATAAATATGCATGAGAAACAGATACTCGTCTTGATTTTGTGCGTGAAGTTATTGAAATTGGTTTACCTTCTAATGAAATGCCTGCTTATATATTAACAAAAAGTTTTAATCCTAATAAACACAAGGTATTTTATAATTTGACCTGATTAAATTGTACCTGTAAGTAATTATTTTCATATACATATATATTCATTTTTATATTGCATTTTTAAGGCAGAATGTGTTAATTACATGCAGAATGTGATATGTTTGTTTAGTAATATTATCTTTAATTAGAAAATAAGCATTGAGAGGGGGAATTGTTGGATTTATAAAATCGCATAGATTTATAAAATTAATGAATTATATGAAGATTGTCCAGAGAATTTAAATGTATAGAGTGCTTTATAGAAATTATAATTTCACGTAGTTTAACGAAATTTGAGTATTGTTTTATTAGTTTTTTTATAAATTTATAACTACTCAGTGAAAAAAAATCAGCATGCTTAATGTTTCTAATTAAATTATTTTTAAATTCAAATCCAAAAACTAAAGAATTTTATAAATACTATTACAGCTTAATATTTAGTATTTTATTCCAAAACTGTCTCTTGGATAATTTGTAATATATTAGAGTTATGTGAAAAACATAATCTCATGCATTATGGTGACACTGCATAAAATTTGCGCCTGGTGGAACATTGCCAATGTAAAAACTGAAACAAAAGGAAAACACAAAAACAATCCTATTGCCGAACCAATAACCACTGCACCTAATGACATTAAAAAAGAGAGTTCTTAAAAAAATTCATAGCTTGGTTAGGCATGTATGAACAAATAAATTCAATTAACGGAAGATTTGGTCGAGAGTCTCTTTCAGCTTCACGTCAAACTTCTTAATCTTTTTTTCAATTTGTAACTGAATACCATTGTAATTATTTAAATATGTCTTATTCATTGTCAGGAAATATTGAGACAGACGAACTTGAGTCACGTTTCCGTCATGTAACAATGCTCTACATATTTACATTGTAACTCAAAAATTATTCAGTGAAAAGTAGGAGCTTGAATTTTTAGAAGTTCGAAATCAACGTAATTCAGTGATGAAATTGGTTGAAAAGCTGTTAATTTCAAAAAGCAAGTGGATCTTTCAGTTTGTAGCCGTGGATATATTTTTGACAAAATAATTGCTAAAATAATGAAATCAGCTACTAACACATTGATTAATAATTATTGTAAAATTAAAAATGATAAACCAAAGGACTCGAAAACTACAAAGAAGTGGAAATTGGAAATCCTCAACGAAAGCAAGACCACCAGTTCTCTCAGAAAAAAAGCAAACAAAAACTAATTATTTCATTTAATGACAGAATTTTTCAAAAAAATTTTCAACATAATATGCTTTTTTTGCATGTGCTTTACTTGTATTTTGAAATAAAATGTACTGACATTTTTTATGTTTATATTAGTTTAAAGCTAAATTTGCCATCTGTTCAAAAATTTGTAAATATTGTTTGTATATAATAAAAATATTTTTTGACAATTTTATGAAATTTATGGATTATTTGTGTATTTCTGTAAATTTTAATTATTCAACCAGAAAAATATAAGGCATAGTTCTGTGTTTTTAATCAAATTCATATTTATAAGCTAAAGAATTTTATAAATAATTTTAAAGCCAAATATTTATTATTTTTATTCTAGAATTGTCTCTTGGTTAATATTATATAAATAGCAATAAAAATTTCAATAACTAATAAAAAGCATCTGGTGGAAAACATTTAGGATAATCACCTTGATAAAAATTCTGATTTAAATGAAATTACAAAAACACTGAATTTGGTAAATTATGTTTTATGAAATAAGTGGTTAGATTCTTGACAAAATATTCTTAAAGAGATGTAAACTTCAGATATCTAAAAAATATATTGCAGATTTAAATATTACAACCCTTTTTACAGAGGAACTTCAAAATAAATTTAAATGGCTTAATACCTTTCAATAAAAATGTTGAATTTTTATTAAATAAAAGTTTTCTACTTTATTAAGCTTTTAAATCTTGATTTGGAATACAAGGTTTATTGATAAAACAAATTTCGCTTTGATCCCATACCTATTTATCATCATTATTTTCGATATTTCCGTGTGTATCAATGTACCCCTAGTATGGGGCAGATTGATACAAATCCATTGTTAGGAAAATAGTTTAATATGAATTTTATTATGTCATTTATGACCAAAACTCGACTGAAATCCTATATTAGATTAGCAAATGTATAAATATAGCTTATTAGTTCTAATCATTACCATTGGTAAAATCGTTTTTTAGTTTTCCATAAAAAAAGTGTATCAATGTCCCCACATTCCCCCTACGCTCAAGGGGAAAATGTTCCCGTTGGTCTTTAATTGCATTTTTATTTCCTTAAGGTTATATAAAAACAGTAGTAACAGAATACCTTTTTTTTCCTTCAACTGTAAGTCTTTTCTTTCACCGCGCTTAGTTTCCACCGAGTTAATTTATTCACAAAAACTCTGACGGTGCCAAACTTAATCAAGTACGTAATAATGAAGTGAATTAAACTGTAGCAAATGTTATCAATAATACCCATATTAACTGGACATTGAAGACCAACTAATTTGTAGATGTATGTTGCCAAAGCTGGCCATGTGTAGGAAGGTTCTACCATACTCACTGCTTCCGTTGCATTCTTTGCCATGGCAACTGAAATTGGATCTGCTTTTTCTACCACTGGTTTGTAATCTTTATGAAGAAGCTTTTCACAAGCTGCGACAACTTGGTTATAATTACCTTGCCACTGATTGTACTTCTCTTCTATTCCAAGTAAGTAGCCAATTGTTCGCCAGAAAAGAAGAATTGCGTTGTAATCGTCATTGCTCCGTCCACGTAGACCGACCAGTCATCAAAAGAGAACTATTGGTCCAACATAAGACTATTGACTCAGAACTATGTCCCACTTAGATATATAGACGACGCAATCGTTTAGGGAAGCCATCTTCTTGCCAACTCTGGCATGCATCGATCTAACAATAGACAAAGTTCGGTGCGCACTATCATTTACATCCATACATCGCTTTCGTACCATTTTTGTTCGTATCGAGTTGTTTTTAAATAACGGCAAAAGAGCTTGTTATTAGTGCTAGACTCTACAGTGAACATAAAGGTCTTGGTGTTCTTTGGGAAATAGAACATAGCAGCAGACCGCAAAAATGTCCAAAGTTAACGCAGAAAAAATAGAAAATTTAAATTAATCAAACAAATTTATTAATATCACTAAATATAAATATAGACATTAATGTTTTATAGAAAAATATGGGAATTCAAAATTAAAAAAAAATGTGGAATTTGAAAACTAGTTCCAAAAGTATACTATCATAAAATATTTATATTCAAAATAACGAAGCTGATAAATAAAATTGGTATATATGTTCGCGAGTTTCCTATTGAACATACTAAAAGTCCACGGTCCCGGGGAAGCTAGCGCAGCCTTCTGTGATTTCATCCCCCTTCTTTTAGTGTTTCTTGAATATCTCCAAAACTGTTCAATTTTCAAATTACACGTGATACAACAAACTACTAATGAAAGAACTTGAAATTCCCCCCAAATATCTAAATACACTGTTAAAAATTCATGTTCAACGTTTCTCCAAAATATGGTGCATGGGTAGCTGTCACCATAGCATGGTGAAACTTTACTCCATCAACTGGAGCTTTGATTGAATCATGGAATGGTAATACATTAAACCATGGAATGGTAATATGTTGAACCATGGAATGGTAATACGTTGAAACATGGAAAGTAATACGTTGAACCATGGAATGGTAAATACATTGAATAATGGAATTAATTTACGTAGAGCCATGGAGTGGTTCAACGTATATCCCTTTCAAGGTTCAACATCACTCCAACTAATGGTTCAATCAAAGCAGCAGTTGATGGAGTAGTTTCACCATGCTACGGTGACAACTACCCGTGCACCATATGCACTGTGCAATTGATTGACATAAAACTGAAATTTTATTAATGATTTTTATATAAAATAAATTATTTCAGGTTTGCAATAATAAATTTAAAATGTTTATCATTATTGCCACATTTTTCTGAAATAAAATTTGAAATTCATGCTGAAATTGAAATAAAATAATGAAATATTAAGTTTTAATACTTAATTTGATAATTTTGAGTGAAGCATAAAAAACGCTTGAAATATCATTGATATTAAGCAATGCCTCTGAAAATTTAATTTACTTGTGAAGAATATTTTATAGAACATTCAAACTGCATTTTTTTTAAATATTAAAAACCCAAGATTGCATTATTGTTCCAATTTCAGAAGAAATGCTTCTATTTTTCTGTAAAGATATGTGAGCTCATGCATGTAATGGTTTCTCATAAATCCTTTAATTATCAGGTATTCCCCAATGCATTAAGTGCAGTACATGTGAAATGTGTGTGAAAAGTGCTGACATGCATGCAAAACTGAGATACTGTTTACTATTACTGTGGATTTTTTGTACATTTATGCTGTTAGTCGTTTTTGTAGTATTAGTTTTTTAAAAAGTATATTGCAAATTTACTTCAACTTTTCAGAGTTTAATAATTATGGAAACTTTAAAAAGGAAAATCAAACATTTAATTTAATAGCATAAACAAACTTTTCCTGCCTGATTTTCAAATGCAACTGTATTTTTTCATTGAAACACATAATTCTCAAAATTAAAAGCTTTCTGTACAAAACTCGGAAATAAAATGTAACTTTTGCAAGAAATTCACTAGGAATTGCTCAAGATTTTAGTTTACTCCCTTTTTGATTTCTTTGAAGTAGCTCAATTTTTCTTGTGCTTTTAGACATTTTCCTTTGAAATAAAAACAAACAGATGCACTTAAGACCACAAGGGAGAAGTGAAAACTTCTAGGTGTATGCTATTTCACAAAAGTATATTATAAATATATGAATTTCTAGTCTACTAGAAACAATACAGCATATTTTTTATTTTAATATATTCAAACAAGAAGAAAATCAGGTCCCATTTCCTTTATCCAAATTAAAAATTGCCAAATATGGTTTGCAAATAAATCTTTTGTGCCTATATTTGGAAACGTGTTCAGTTTTACTGTATTTTTAAAAAATGTCTCTTCCTCTACAGACACAATTATAACACTTGAATATATTTCCAAATAATTTACTCGTAACATTTTGATTACCATGGACATTTAAAATAGCAAAAGAACAAATTGTTTTCATTGTACTTCACAATGCTTTTTTGTTTCAAACTTTAACTATTAATCTTATTAAGTTACTCATAACTAATCTCGATTGTAATTAGCATCATTTGAATAAACTAACACTTAGATGAAAAGCTTATTTCAATACAAAAAAATTATTTTTACACGATTGCAGTTCGTATAGCATCTGCTCCATTAAAAAATGCATAAAAATGAATTTTGTACACAAGCAAATTATTTTATATAACAGCATATTCAATATTAAAAATGCACAGCTTTAGAAACATATTACATATATATTATATTTTATGACAATTCATAACAACATATTTATCAACAATTTCAGAAAACAATTACTTCTGACATGCATGCAAAAAAATACAAAGTTTAAATGAATTTAAATTAATTTTTTCCATGGGAAAATAATGGTTTGGCTCTAGCCTTCAATAACAATAAAAATAAGAACTCAATAATATAATGTGGCGATAAGGTTATAAGAAAACATGAATATGATAATCCAAATGCAATATTATAAGTAAAAAACAAATTAAAACGTAAACAAAAGGAAAAAATACATAAAAATGGCGCAATGCAGCAATTGAAATTGAAAATAGCTGTCAAAATTCTTTATTCGTAAGGAACTGTGAAAAGTTGATATTGTTTTCATAGTTTGACTGCTTTGAAAAAAAATTGAAATCTTTTCACATTTATTCTTTGGGGTTAAATAAAAAATACTTTTGAATAATCACTGAATAATTATTATATTTATATATTGATAGAGCATAAACATAAAAAAATCTGCAATTTCAAAATTTTAATATCTTTTGAACTTTCTAACTTGAAACATCCTACATGGAAAAGAGTGCTGCTCATAAATGTGCGGCAAACAAATTTTGAAATCCAGAGACAAGCCACATTGTAATTAATACCATTTAATTCTACTTTTTTAATGAATAAAATTCCTTATAGCCTGAAAGTAATCGTGTGATCTCTGTAGAATACTTGTTTATATCTATGATTTTCCCACTTATCACTGAATCCTTTTTCTATATACGTCGTAAAGATTGCAAATTATAATAGAATTGTAGTTGTTGATGCCTTTTGGCAACGAGTATGGCGAATTTAGGTTATTTTTAATGCTTTGGGCAACATGTTTAAAGCATAATGCTTTGGGCAACATGTTTAAAGCATAATGCTTTGGGCAACATGTTTTGCTTTGCCTCAAAGGCATTGACCTGGAACAAGTTAGTGGACCAAATTCAAGAATAAGTTGTGGATAATGCACAAGAAAATGAAATTTATGTGTAAGTTTAACAGTAGGAAATATTTCGTTCAAAAGATTGTGATGATCTTGAATCAAGTGTGACAAATAAGACACATAAGATAAATTGATTTTTGGTGCAAGAACAATATCTACTATTTCTTTTAATGTTAAGAGAAGACACCATGCAGGTTCAGAATCTGGAACACTTTGACCAATAAATAATGACAGAAATCTCAACAGGCACCATGCACGGGCAGCAATCATTTTAATACCCTTCTGAAAAGGCTCTGGAATTATGGTTGGTTTCTTAGCAGTATCATGAAACCCAAATTTTGAATGCTTGATCTTGCAATTTAATTGTGATATTGTTATATACTTCTTAACTATGAAATGATTTATAATCAACCCTATTCAAATGGAACAACACCTTCTAGTAAATCGTGCATTGCATCTGGCGGTAGCATGTTACTGCAATGAAAATATTTTAAACAGTTAAAAGAAGAATCCGACTTTAAACCATAAACAGATGTATACTTTGGATCCATGTTTAATAACGACAGATGGTGATTATATATTTGTTTTGTACTCCTTACAAATTTAGATTCTGAAAAATTAGCCTACATATCGAGTTTTGTTGCTATGCAAAAGCGACAACAACTTACATTTGCACTAAAATTAGTAACATAGCCACCTATTTGATGAGCAGCTAAATTATCACCTATTATAGAAACAATTCCACCTTTAACATTATGAGGTATTCCTGAAATAATTATTCCATCGGTTTCTAATAACTTTAGGTCTTTTATCAGTGGTTGAAGAACTACTTTAAAGCCGAAGTATTTTATATCAGAGGATCTGCACAAAATAGCCAACTGCATATCTTTCACTGAAGAACGATACTTAAATGAAATGTTTAATAGTCTAAAATATAATGCACCTACCTTGTGTTTTGCTTGATTACCTCTTAATGGGTTAAAAACCATAAATTCATCAAAATATAGCAAAATTTGTATACTTGGCAAACTCTGAAACAAAGGGTTGTTCTTAAAATTGGTTCCATCATGAATATCTGACAAAATATTTGCACTTTTACTTTCCGAAGTAGACATTATACAATCTAAAACTTCATTATTTTTGCAAAATGTTTGAATCGTTTTTATAATAGGTACATACTGGTAGTTTGAAACTCGAGTTTTCGACTTTAACATATATTGCACAGGTTCAACCAAACCAAAGTTTTCCTTCAGAAATTTTTTCTGAGCATAATGTGATTTCATAACATTAAAAGTGGAATTTAAATTACTCGCTGCAGGATTATTTAAAACCGAGTTTAGAACATTCTCATTTACATTGTTTTCTTTAAGAGTTTCTACTATAGACTGTTTTGTTAATGAAACGGTATCTGTTGGGAATTCATTTACTGCATTTATTAATTCACAAATGGTAGAGTTTGGCAGCAAAAATTTTTCTTGCATTTTCAAAATAAATAATACGACATTTCTATTGTAGTCTGGGATCAATATTGAATTCTCCCTGAAATTTTCAACATGATTGGGAACCGAATGAGACAATTGTGCCTGATTTCTGTTTTTTACAGGTGTTAGGAACTCAGACTTAAAATCATTTAACACATAACAAGAGTGATACCTTGACAAAAGTGCCTTAAAAGAAGAATAAACCGTATATTTCAGCTGACAATTCTTAAGAGGGCAGAAAATAATATTATGTTCCTTAAAATGTGAAATAAACTTACACTTTAAAAATGATTTAAATCCACATGTTCTACAAGATAATATATTTGTATTTTTAGTTTTAAATTCATCGTGTTGATACAGGTGCTTTTTAAATGACGAAAAAGTGGTAAATGTTATAGGACAATTGTTGAAGCCACAAATATAATTAAAATTAGGATCATATATGTGAACATTCCTTAAATGAGATAAATACAAATAAACATAAGAAAAATCTTTAGCGCACTGCGAACAACAAAACATACTGATAGTACAAAATAAATAACAGCAATTTACAAAATGCAACTTTAAATGTTAAGCTTAAGTGACATTCTTCTATAAAGGGTAAGAACTTCGTTTGGTATATTACCACCATCAATTTTCATTACATACTTTTGAATGAATTTGAGAGTGGAAACAATATTTTTTGGATACGTAATATTTATCGTAAAAAAATGACATCAACATTCCAATAGCTGTTACGAAATTATTGGTTCTAAATAAAATGTCGTTCTCGGCTACAATGCAGAAATTGCTGTCTTCGAAATTTCCAACAGCAAATATTTTGGGTACTACAGACTACAGATCTTCAACATCCGAGGTAACCTAACAGAACAAAAATTATTAAATATTAAAAAAATCATTCAAATTATGAATAATGCCTTTAAGCCCCTAAACATAAATTTGCAAATAAGTGCCCTATTACTGCATTTTGCGGGCTTCTGCTGAATAGAGTCGTTTAAGCTAAAATGGGTAGTCAAAATATATGGCTTATGAAACAGATATTTAAGTTCAAATGCAGTATTTTGAGTTGGGTATATTTAAGATGTTTCTTCAGACTTTCATTCCTCGATTGATATTATCCGACTTTCATTCCTCGATAGAGGCAAAACATTAAAAGAGTTTATGCCTCAAGTTGTGTGTTTCAACTTTCATTGGCAAATCCAGATTATTAAGCAATTCCTATTATATTGGTAAATACCTTATTTTAGAGATTTCTGCTGCTGTTTCAACTTATATAAAAGGGTGAAAAATTTTTAATGTCATTTTTTAGAAATGGGTATATGGATCGGCTGAACATTCCACATCTTGTAAAAGATACACAACATTATTTTTTAAATAAATAATTTTCTTACAATAAATTAAACAGAAATATTCCATGTAATAACTAGTCAAGTTAAACTAATCTTTTATTTCATAACGAAAAGTAATGAATCAATTATATACTTAATTTTTAGGATTTCTTGTTTTGTTCTTGCATAACACAAAGGGTAAATTATAGTCCTCGACATATTTTAAAATAAATATAAAATCACATAAATAAAGAGTGCAGTTTAAACTAAAAATCTTTTTACAAATATTTTCATGATGAAAAAGTTTTGAAATGTGCAATATTGGCAAAAGCTTCCAATTTTATTACTGTATGCTTGAATAATTCAAAACAAAGACACGAACAATATGCTGGAGAAATTTTAATAAGTAAAGATGTTCTAGAAAAGTTAAATAAACTAAAAGCAAAACTCACAATGCACAAAATGTCGAGAAAATGAAAATATTGCAGATTTTATATGTGGGGGAAGCAAAATTATGACTGTCGAAGGTGATACTTAATATATTTAAGAAGATCAAATAATTGTGAATGAGCCATAATTTAACAATATACCATTATCTTTCAAGAAGAGCATAATTACATATATGGGAAAAAATAAACTAAGCAGAAATAAATTGTATGCTGTTTTTTTGTATTAAAAATCCTTTTTAACCCGATTAATAATTATATTACTATATCGGTGTATTGCAACAAATGCATCTTTAATCACTGTGTGGGGAAAAATGGGTATACATAAATGGGTAACATAGTTAAAAACATCTCCACAAAAACATATATCAAATTACTAGTGAAACTTATTGAATTTTACTCTTAACATGTACAATGTATAGATTAACAAAAAAAAGTTTTAATAAACAATATTTTTACTAAATATTAAAAGTAGGATATGTTACCCACCTGGAACCTATACATGAAAATCAAGTTTAAAGCTAAATAAATAGAACATTTAAACCTACCTCTTCAACAAAACATTCCACGGGCTCTTTCAGCAGATATAGCAATAAATATTACCCTAAACTAGCTTTCATATTCTCATCTTCCGAAGACTGTTAAAGAATCAGAGTTCTTTTCTCTGAATAATTCTAACAATTGGTAACCACATGCTTTAATTTCTTTAAAGATTCTTTTATGTCAACTGCAGTCAACCGTTGTAATTCATTATACTGTTCTTCTTCTTGGAAAAAAAGTGGATATTGCTCTTTTAAGTATTGTATAGTAGGATTATTGTTGATTGAATTTCGTCGAAAGGAAAATGTTAGGGCCATTAAAGATTTTGTTTTTATTTTATTTTGAAATGAAATGCTTTTTTTACTCTCTTCTCTATCAATATTTGTCGGTGTGTAGTTTGTGATATCTCGTCTTCTCCTTCAATATGATATAGTGCCCAGTTAACGTCTCCTTTTTCAGGATTTAATTTCATCCTTTTAGTCACGATGCCAGAGTTTGGCTTCCTCTTCATCCTGTTTAATTCCGTTTCTAACGACGGATCACTCTGCTGAATTTTCTTTAGTTTATTAAGTAATTTTATCTCCCATCCACCAACCCCTAATCCTATCTCACTTTTTAAGTATGGAAATCTTTTAACAAGTTCCTCACATATTTGAAGCCTTTCTTGTTTGTTAGGGTATTTCTTGTATTTGTAGGCATAATTAGTCAAGTGGCTTACAAGTTCCGATGATTGAACCCAGCTTAATTTTTTTTCTTTTTCCAAGGCTTCAAGCAATTGTCTTGAAAAATCTTCTATGGGTAGTTTTATACCCAAGGGCCATTGAGGTTTCAAATTTAAAATAACCTCAGGATTTATATCCTCTAGGTGGCTTGATACTGCTGTTTCATCGGTATGTACTACTGTATAATTATAATCTATATTTGGTGACGAGTCCACTACTCGAATTTTTGTATTCTCTTCAAGTGAAGAAGGATATTCGTAGTCAACATATTCATTGAAATCCGCATCGACTTTTGAAGCGAAAAATAATTTCGCGATATTTCAAAAGTAGATTCAATAACATCAATTAATTGTTGGCCATCTGCAATTTCTCTAACTTTAGAGGATGTTTTATATTGGATTAACACCTTCATCTAGAAGAAAATTAAGATATTTGAAGCACTTGGGATTAAAAATATTGCCTTACAATTCATTAATAATAGCAGGGTAGATGCTCCAGTTTTGGCCATTGCACTAGTTTTGGCCACATTGGATCTGTTTTTCCAATAATTATCCAGTAATTTCAAGTTAACTAATAAGAAGGATTCCAATATTTTAAACAATCCTTATTTTACTATTTTCAATCCGATTGGTTCATTTTTCTCAAACATGTGACTTGTAAAAAATTTAAATGTATGATCATGTATTGTATACTCACAACTGTTAAGGTTTTTGTTAAGGAACAAGTATTTGCAGTTTTTCATCAACAAGCTCCCAGAATTAAATGAATAATTTAAAACTGATTACCCTTAGGGGTTATGAGGTAAGCTTTCTTTTCATTCTGATTTCATATCAAAATTAATTATTTTTAAGATTAAATGGGTGGTAGCCAAAAGTGGAACACTACATGTTCCAGTTTTGGCCACATAACTTCTTTATTGTGTTTTTAGCCATTACATAAATTTAAGAATACCTGGATAAAATAAAATCAACTAATTTAGTTTTGTTTCTAAAATAAAAGTAACTAACTTAATTTTATTTCTAAAATAAAATCAACAGATTTAGTTTTGTTTCTAAAATGAAAAGCAACCGATATAGCTTCGTTTCCGAAATAAAAGTAACCTATTTAGTTTTGTTTGTTTTCATTTTACATAGTAATGGCTCCAATAACAAAAATATGAAGGCAGGTAGCAATACCTTAAAATAATTTTGCTACTCACCATCTAAAGTTGCTAATGCAGTTAAGGGCATTCAAAATAGAATGTCAGAAAATTTCAACTTGAGGAACCTGACTCGAGTGATGAGGAATATTCTTTTATATGCATGGATTTCTCCAATTTTAAAAATGATTCTGATGAATTTGATTTATGTTGCAATTAAAAATTATAAAAATACATATTTGTGGATATTGCTAATGAGCATAAAAATGCAAATTCTTGATTTGTAAGATATTTAAAAAATCTCTGCTTTTGCAATGCAAGTTTATTCATCTCCCCATTTTTTGTTTCATATTTTATAGAAAAAAATTATGCGAGGATACATGGTTTGTATTTTGTCAACCAAATTAAATTGTTTCCTGAATTCCTGTTTTAAAAACTGAAATCTGCAGCTAAAATCATCTTAGGTAAATTTTATTACATATCTTTATAAATTCATAAAAATAATCACATTTAAAATAACAGAAAATAATTTACTAAAATATATACTGCATAAAAATGATTTATTTTTACTTACAATTCATTAAAATGTCTGTTAAAAATATAATATTAGTGAGGCCAAAACTGGTGCATAGAAGTGGCCAAAACTGGTGCAAATCGGGTTAATTTATTTAAAAATTCATAACTCTAAATCTAAAATATTCTTCAGAAAAATGTTAAAACTAGCAGAAAGCCAATAAAATTTGCTAAAGAATAGCAAATTAATAAGCATGATTTAATATGCTTTAAACAGTCATCCACTGTGAAATTTCCATTTCAAATTTTCTCTAAGGTGGCCAAAACTGGAGCATCTACCCTATCTAAAATTTAAAGGTAAAAAATATATCCAAGGAATATTAACATAGACAAACATTTTAGCATGCTTCCTCAACATTATTTAACAACAACAACAACGAGTAAACACGTTTCAGTGTTAATATTTCCAAACGATAAATTAACCGTAACCAGATCGTAATAAATATCAACACCAACCCATTTAGAGTTAGTACAATATATTTTAATAAACTTCAGAATAAAAAAATAAGTTTCATTTTTATAAACTAAAAAATGCACATGACTTACGTTGAATTCAGAGTGAAGCCTCGCCGTTTAGTTCCTCCGGGTAGTGTCCTCCCTCATGTCCTGAAATGGCGGTTAAAAAGAGCTTCTCTGTGGCTTGCTTTGATTGGCTGACACAAGTTGCCAAAACATGGTGAAAGGTTGAACCATTTTTGATGCTTGAACCGTGGAATCGGGTTTTGGAAATATCAGTTGAACCATTTATTGGTACTTTCTCTAAATTTGCACCATTTGTTGGTTCAACATTGAACTGAAATTTTTAACAATGTACAAAAGGTGGAAAAGAAGAACCATTTCCCGATTGAAAAAATTTTAAGAAAACGCATCAATAATAATTCGAGTGAATATTTTGTAAAATTCAAAGGTTATCCAAAAAAGTTTAATTCGTGAGTGGCAGCGAGTGATATGATTTCGATATAAATACAGGTGCTTCAACTATCAACCTCGCAGTCGTGAAAATGAGTTTCTATATTACATGTTCCTCCGATGGAAGTTTAGACTTCCATCCTGAGAATACACTTTCTCATTATTTTACGAAATTACCAAGTCCTGTTGACTTTACAGACGAATGGGAAGTTGTAATAGTCGAATTTATATATCCTAGAATGTGGAACAATGTCACAAATGATTCAAATTATTATGAATATAATTTAGGGAACGGTGTGATAAAGAGTGGACGCATTCCTTGTGGTTACTATGAGACTCCGATTGATATTTTAAATGTCATGCCTAAGTTTGTTAAAATACAAATGAATTATAATAAACACTCTAAAAAGGTGAAGCTTCAACTATCCAACGGTGCTACACTGAAATTATCAGAACGATTATCAGAAAATTTAGGGTTTGTTCCAGGAGAAGTTTTAGGAGAGAATGTGGTGCGCGATACAACTTATGCGATTGAAAGTCCTTTTAGCGCAGATCCTAACGTTGATTTATATTTACTTTACATTTATACAAATATTATTCAACCAGAAATGGTGGGAGGAGTGTATACCCCCCGCTTCGCATCGTGACCGTGAAAGGAAAAGACGGTGACATGATACATGAAATCTTTGACCGACCCCATTATTGTCCTGTTTCAAGAAAAAATTTCCAGTTCATCGAAATAGTTATAAGGACACACACGGGTCGATTCGTGTCATTTGATCGTGAAGTTACATTTTAGACTCAAACGCCTCTAATCAAAATGCTTCAAAGATATCAGTGCTGCACAAGCAGTTTTGAAGAGTATTACACTCAACAAGCTGGAAATCGACTATCTTATTATAAAGGTGTTTCCCTTCAGAAAGGTTCAGGTCTCGGAGGAATTTTTAAAAGTTTCTACCGCATTATCTTACCTATATTCAAATCAAGAGCAAAGACTGTTGAAAAGCAAGCGTTGAGATCAGCTATCGATGTTTCAAACGATCTTATGCAAGGCAAGGAAATGAAAGCGTCTGCTAAACAAAGTGCCAAGGAAGCAGCAAAAATATTAACTGAAAAAGCTGCAGATAAAACAAAGACAATGGCCGGAGGAAATAAAAGGAAACGACATGGCAAGAAACGAGTCATTTCAAAGAAACATCGCAAAGTGTGTGCACCGGACATCTTTACCTCTTCCAAGAATGTCTCATCCACGCTGGCTCTCAAGCGGCCGTCAAATCTGAGTTAGATTTATTTCTCACACCTCCGACTCGGACATTGGCGCTACGGAAACCCCCCCTTTTGAGGTCATGCGACCTCTTATCGCAGTTTGGATGGCTACCCGTAGAAAAAGTGATCAACCAACCCCTCCCAACGGAGCCAATGGGGCCCCGCACCAGAAAACCGTCCCCCGAACAACTTTATTGGAGAAAACAAAAGTTACAAGAATAATATAACAATTAAACAAAACAATTATTGAAATAATTCACAGACGATTTACACTGCTGTGTCTAGATGCGGGTCTCCAACAGATTTGAGACCCGTTCTTGGAATTGAGAAGACAAGATGTGTATGTTTAACATTTATGAGAACATATACAGTAAAATACACTAGTTACAATTAGCATGAAATAAATTGAGCACTTGAAAATGGCGTTAACATTTACATTATATTTATATTACAAGCACTAATATTTGCATTAAAATGGTTTTAATACAAGATGTCTGATTCTATCAAAATTCAAAATTGTTTACCAGCTAGATTTAAAAAGAACCTAATTGAATTGGGACTGTTAAATTATTATAAAATTGACAAATAGTAGGTTTAGTCAACTTGAGAAATTTTACAAAAGAGATTGAGTAAAAGGAAAAAGATTTGATTCTAGATCAACCTTTAATAAAAAGATTAAATATTAAATACTAACTAGACTGATATAAATACCAAATTCAAGCTAAATTAATATTTGAATTGAAAACAGAATTCTTATAAATTGAAGAAATGATGCTTAAGAGGAAGTTAAGAAGTAGCCATGAGCAAGGGTTTGAAACCATGTTGTAATGATGAAAAATCTAACGAGCCTAGAAAAGAATTAATTATTTGGCAATGGAAGACACAGTGATTGAAGTTCACGTTTTAGTTGAATAAATGAGAATATTATATACTTTACTATTCACAGACAGTTATGTATAGTCTCTTGTTAAGCGATATTGTTCTATTGCTGCTTGGAAGAAAGGGCAGGAACGGTCTTTGCTGAGTGGAAGGTTGGATACTCGGTTCCTGAGTAGATGTTTGACTCTAGGCAGTTAATGCAACAAAATGAAAGAGAATGGCAGTCGGATGTAGAATGGTGATCAGCACATGTACCACAGAATGGAATTTGTCGGTGACAGTCTTTAGTAGTATGACCAAAGGCCTGACAAAAGTTACATTTTTTGAAGTGGAAAAATTCGGAGATTCTATGCATTGACTAGCCCATTTGGATTTTTTTAACTAGATTGATGGTGTTGAGAATTGACGCTGATGCCTCAAACACCCAATTGGTTGTTTCAGAAGAATTGCCTTTGAATTTAAATCTCAAATTCAATGGGCTTGCCAAGTTGAGTTGTGTCATTAATGCGTCTTGAATTTCCTCCTCCTTAGATGAAGATGGGATGTTGTAAATGATGAGACTGGGGGATCTTTTCGTTGGAGGTTTATTTGATATTGAAGATTTAAGGTTGATGTTTTCGTCCAATTTCGCTTGAAAAGTTTTGATGTCTGACGATGACTGGAATGAAATGGCAAGACCCTTACTCCTGATGGGCTTGATATTAGTTGGTTTAAAATCTTTGGGAGGGAGTGCTTCATTTAGGAGTTCTGTAAGAGTGGTCGAAGAATTTGAAGTCGGAAAAAGTAATATCGTTGGATTAGGGGGTGCCTTTACGGAAGTGGAGCAGTGGGAGAAAGATGTATTGCAGTGAAGTTGGTTGGTTATTTCATGTGGGGCTTGATTTACAGTAGGAGGACCAAGCTGGGCCAAGTTAGAAATGCCTTTGGCTTTTGTGGCCATATGAGAAGAATTTTGATTCACTTGAATTGGTGTAACCTCTACTATTTCTGCTGCAAAGTAGTTGGCTTGAAGTTGATCCAGTAAGTTGAGTACCTTGTTAACGTCTGGATTCAAAGTAGAAAGGGCCTCTCTGATCTTTTCCGCTATGGCGTGAAAGGAACGAGGTTCTTTCAAATGAGTCGATATCTCTGAGTTGTTTGGATCTGAAGGAACATTGCCTGTGGTTCCTTTTAATCCTGAATAAAGAATTTCGAGATCTTTCTCTTCATCCGTTTCCTGCAAGATTATAGGGCTCATGTCCCTAAGGGCTCCCTCAATGTCTGAGGTGTCCGGTGAGAACAGTGGCAAAGTGTCCTCAAGAAGTGGGATACTAAAGTCCGCTGGGGCTGATCTCTGTGAGTCCAAAGTGGCTGGATTGACATAGTCAATTGGCGACGGTGTCCTTGTTTTGGTGGAAGATGGCAAGGCTCTTAAGATAGGTGGGGGCTCTCCTTTTTCCTCCAAATGGACGGATTGGAACCTTGACTTTTGGCGTTTGCCCTAAATCAAGAGAGGCACTTTCCAATGGTGCCAAATCTCTCTCTTTATAACCAGGAGATTGGGTATCCGAAGGTATCTGCTGTTGGGGCGTTGTTGGCGTGTTTTCCGGTGCCACGTGAGAAGATGTTGAATGATCGCCAAGTTTCGGCAATTTAGATGCAGAGATGAAATGCTTCGCGTTTTCAGGAGATTCCTGCAAGAATTCTATAATTTGCTCTTTCTTTATTACCGCCGCACGCTCTAATTTTCCAATTGATTTGGAGATAAGCGGGTCTAGAGGAGGGAAAGGTTTTCTGATGGAACCTTGTGACCCATTGATGTTTGAGGAGAGAGAGCTATGGTGGTTTTGTGGAGTTGATGTAAGGTCTTGTTA
Source organism: Araneus ventricosus (assembly GCA_013235015.1). Lineage (NCBI taxonomy): Eukaryota > Metazoa > Arthropoda > Arachnida > Araneae > Araneidae > Araneus > Araneus ventricosus. The sequence goes on from BGPR01000910.1 coordinate 63,947, forward strand.
TTGGAAAGCTGGCTGTGTTGCCATTTCCAAAATTGGAGGTATGGTATAAGAGAAATGGTTTCTGCGTCCTTCCTGGCCCATATTAGACCAGTTCTTGTCTCCTCTTTCACCAACTTGTGTTGGAGGGCTACTTTGCCCTGTTATCCGTGTTTCTTGTTACATAAGAATGTTGGGAATTTCTCCCTTTGTTATAGTTCTCGCTGCTATTAAATTTGCGCCTAGGCATTTTTATGATGACTGAGATAAATACAGAAATGAAGATTAAGTTTTTGTGAGTGATGAATAAACAAGTGAACTGTCGACACTTCAAGAATTAAACAGAGGAGACCAGGGCAGCCACCCCCTCAGCCCCCTCCTCCGTACACACCATGCAGAGCGGAAAAAAACTAATAGAGTAAAACAGCATGACAACAAGATACATTGGGATAAATAAAAGTGAAACCAAGACCAGAAACTATAGGAGAAAACACATGTGAGTGCAGAGGTGCAAATTAAGTTAATTTGAAGAAAACTTTATTAAAATTAGAAATTAAGAGTTGAAATTGATAAAAAGGGAAGAAGGGGTGCTAAGCTACGTAATTGCCAAATTTGAAAGCCCTAGGGCTAATAGTTAAGAAGTTCTTAAGAAGAAGGAAATAACAGAAAGGGAGGGAAAAAGAGAAAAGGGGGAAGGAATGAGAATTAAAATTTATAAAAAATATTAAAAGAAAGAAAACTAAGATAAGGAACTAATTACCAAAAATGGGAGAGTTCTGATTAATATTTATAGAGAAATTAACAAATTGTGAAAATGCTAGAACTAACGCCAAGGAACTGGGAGTAAAACAGCAAACCCAAGTTACCAAGGCAACAGGAAACATTGGGAGAGTTAAACATAGGTAAAAAACACATGCGAGTACAGAGGTGCAAATTAAGTTAATTTTAATTACTATATTATAATTAAGAATTAAGAATTGAAATTGATACAGAAGTTAGATGGGGAGTTAGGCTACCTAATTGCCAAATTTGAACGCCCTTGGTCTAATAGTTAAGAAGATCTTAAGAAGAAGGAAATGACAGAAAGGGGGAGAAAAAAGAGAAAAGGGGGAAAGAATGAAAATAAAAATTTAAAAAATATATAAAAAAAGATAACTGAGATAAGGAACTAATTACCAAAAATGGGAGAGTTCAGATTAATATTTTTTGAGAAATTAACAAATTAAGAAAATGCTAGAACTAACGCCAAGGAGCTGGGAGTAAAACAGCAAAAAAAGTTACCATGGCAACGACAAACACTGGGAGAGTTAAATAGAAGCTGAAAACCCATAACTAAATACCAACGGAAAAGACACATGCGAGTGCAGAGGAGCAAATTAAGTTAATTTTAATGATTACTTTATTAAATTTAGGAATTAAGAGTTGAAATTAATATAGAAGTAAGATAGGGAGCTAAGCTACCTAATTACCAAATTTGAACGCCCTATGGCTAATAGTTAAAAAGTTCTTAAGAAGAAGAATATAACAGAAAGGGGGAGAAAATGAAAAAAGGGGGAAAGGATAAAAATTAAGATTTATAAAAATTATAAAAAGAAAAAAAAATTATGAAAAGGATCTAATTACCAAATCTAATAATCTCATAAATCTAATAAATATTATCTAATAAATATTAAATATCTATATTAGATTTTATATATCTAAATATATAAAATCTAATAAATATTAATTGAGAAATTAACAAATTAAGAAAATGCAAGAACTAACGCCAAGGAGCTAAGAGTAAGACAGCAAACATAAGTTACCATGACAACAACATTCACTGGGAGAAAACAATATAATAGAAAAGAAATATTTGCTATTAAATAAAAGGAGACTAATTAGACACCATGTGTGCCCAAATGGGTGCTATCAATACCAGACGGGGAGGGGAGAAGGGAATCATTGTTTTGAATTAGTTTGTTGCCAGATGTCTAAGAAAAGAAATTGAGCAAAATATTAATGAGGATGCCAGGTTTAAAGTTTTATTATTAAATGTTTTATATTTGCTGATGAAGATTATGTCTAAACCGTATTACCAGCGATTTGGAATAAGTGGCAACAGTGACTAGCCGAAAAAGGGAGGATGTTAGGCGCCCCTCCGTCTGGGCCAAACAACAACTCATAGAGCACAACATGGCGGACAGAAAAAATAGATGAAATTGCTATGTTTTAACATAGCGAGAAAATTTAACAATTTAAAAACACTATGGTTTAACAAGAACAAAAAAAGCTACGTTAAAAGCAGATACACCAAACAAAAGAGGAATTAATAAAGAAAAGATTTAGACAAATCCCCCCCAAGAAAATAAATAACAAGTAATTAGAACATTTTAAAAATAAAAGCAATTAACATAGAAAAATGCTCGAGCTATCATTACCCACCTCCATTCAAGAACTTCACGTTTCCAACAGAAAAAGGAAGGAAATTTAGCGTGGGGCTTCATTTCGAAGTATTTTAAAAAATTTGGAAATAACAGAAAGAAAAAAGATAGACGGATGGGAAATGATTTAAAAGACAGAGAAACGCTTAAATAATAGAGATGAAATTTCAAAATTAATTAAATATTAATTAAACATTATGTAATGATTTTTTGAAAATGTTGTTTACAAAAAAGCAGTAAAAAATGTCAAAAATGTCGCTGCCAGAAAAGACAAAAAGTTTAATAACTTTTTAAGTAAAAGAGATAAAGTAAAAATTTAAACAATATCTAGAAGGGATAGAATACTTCGCTTATTAAGAATTTTGAAATAGGAGAAAATAAGAAAACAGAAGTTATAGTGTTGCAAACATAAAAGTAGAAAGGAAGTCGCAAGTCAAGCTCCAGCATACATAAACATTTCAAAAAATCATAGAAAATAGACAAAAAATAGCACTAATAAACTAAAAATACCGAAATGCTCTTCATGGTATGCACTTTAAGATAGGAAAGGTTCGGAAGCACTTACCCCGGCCAACTCTATAGGCATTAGCCAGACATCTCTTGTTGATGGGTGTCCGGCATAAAAAGATGAAATGTTATTGAAAATTAATTCAGTAATTTGATTCGTATAATCCAAATGAGAATGAATGCTAGATGACCACTGCTCGCTGCACACACACACACACAAATTTTAAGAATTGGATGAACGGTTGCACAGTTATTGAGGATTAACGTGTGGAATGGGCGGAGCGCGAAGAAACGCGACTGCACGCTCAGAGGTTGTGACTAGAATCCTCCGACTCAGACACCTATTGAAAAAGGACAATGGTTAGAATATCATCCAATTGCAAATATCCGAGATGGGAGCCCCTTTGAATTTTCTATTAGTGGATCTGGAGAAGATTACATTGACTTATCAGCAACTCAACTGCATGTAAAAGTAAAAATTTTAAAAGACAATGCTAAATTAGGTGAAACTGATAAAGTCACACCTGTGAATTTACTGCTCCATTCGTTATTTTCCCAAGTGGACGTGAGTTTAAACAACCGTTTGATTTCTGCTTCAAGCAATCTTTATCCTTTTAGAAGTTATATTGAAAGTTTGTTGAATTATGGATCAGATTATAAAAAGAGTTTTTTAACATCCGAATGCATTTATAAAGACACTGCAGACTGCTTCGAAGAGACGGATCCCGCAGGGGATAATGAAGGTTTAAAAAAACGTGCCTCTCTCATCGAAAAGTCAAAAGTGCTAGATTTGATTGGGAACTTACACTGCGATATATTTCATCAAGATCGCTTACTCCTGAACTTGGTGGATTTGAAAGTGAAACTGATTAGAAGCAAGCCAGGATTTTGTCTGATTGCACCCACAAACAGCAACTACAACGTTATCATTGAGCATGCATCATTATTTGTTCGCAAAGTGAAAGTGAGTCCTGGTGTCTTGCTGGGTCATGACAAAGCTCTCCAGTCAACTTCGTCCAGATATCCTATTGATCGTATCTTATATAAAATGTACTCCATTTCAAAGAGGTCTTTTTCATTTTCACATGATAATGTGTTTCTAGGGCAAATGCCTAAAAGACTGATTATTACATATGTTGACAATGATGCATTTAATGGAACATATAGTTCAAATCCCTTTTATTTTAAACATAACAACTTGAATTTCCTCGGTGTTTTTGTGGATGGAAATCCTATAAGTAGCAAACCGCTAGAACCCGAATATTCAAATGTTCAAAGCATTCGTGCATTCAACAGCTTACTGCTTGGGAGTGGGAAACTTGCTTCTAATAAAGGAATTTACATTAACAGAGAGGAATTTATTCAGGGTTACACATTATACGCTTTTGATCTCACACCAGATTTATGTGACGGGAGTCATCTTAATCTCGTGAACCAAGGGAACTTGAAAATCAAATTAAAGTTTTCTAACGCTTTGGAAAAAACAATTTCAATTTTAGTCTATGCCGAATTTCAGAATATGATTGAAATAACCTACTCTAGAAACGTGTTATGTGATTTTAAAATATGAATTCCGTTCAACTCGCCACCATTTTACAAAAAGACATCTGTACAAGTGGGAAATTTATAGGGTTTTTTGCAAATGATAACATACCAATGACCTTTAAAAATTTCCTGTTACATTTATATTAAATACTGATCCACACACGAAACCTGGAACGCATTGGATTGCACTGTATGTAAAATCCAATTCGGAAGTTGAATTCTTTTATTCCTATGGACATGCTCCAAATTATTTTAAAGGCTTCATAAATGACTATTTTACTAGATTTTCGACTGTAATCTATAATGATGTATTACTTCAGAGTCATAAAACGGCCGATTGTGGCCAATACTGTTGTTATTATGTATACCTTCTCTGTAGAATCAAACCATTCAAACGTATTGTGAATGTATTTGGATCTGATTTATTATGTAACGATATTCATGTTTTCAATTTTGTCAAGAAATATTTTAATGTATCTGTGCCTTTCTTTCAATAAAAGTATAAAATGAGTGATCGATAGTGTTATGTTTCATTTAGAATCATGCTTTCTCTCAAGTTACAAAACCCTTTCGGAGCTATTTTAGCGGGGCCCTCGAGGGTCGGAAAGAGTTACTTTTTAAAACTTTTATTAAATAGTTGTGCTCAAATGTTAGAATCTGCTATAGAAAAAGTGATATCGTTCTATGGAATATATCAACCACTTTATGATGAAATCCCCGACGTGACTTTTGTCGAAGGTTTTCCATGCGACTATAAAAGTTATACAGGTGGTAGAACTTTGTTTGTGATTGACGAATTAATAGTCGAATGTGGGAATTCTAAAGAATTGGTGAAATTATACACTAAAGGCTCTCACCACTTAAATATATCCGTTTTTACCATTTCTCAAAATATTTTTTATAAAGGAGCAGAGTTAAGAGAAATCTCCTTAAACAGTCAATACTTGTTTTTATTTAAATCTCGTAGAGACGTGACTCAGATTGCTCATCTGGGGAGACAGCTTTATCAGAGAAAAACAAAATTCTTTTTAGAAGCATTCGAAGATGCCGCAAAACAACCATTCTGTTATTTACTGGTGGACTTAAAGTCGAATACGGAGGAAAATTTTAAATTGTGAATGAGTATATTACCGGGTGAAATGACGTGTATATATCAACCGAAATAAATGAACATGGATTAGTTTAAAACATGCATCCTTCCAAAAAAGACGTAGGTCATGTGCGCAATCTCGATGCGTGTTCTCCACCCCTTCGAAAAGATTTGTTTAAAAGTTTTCAAAGAGCATTATAAACTGCATTTCAGAATGCTGTTTGAATACTTTAAAAGGAAATGTTCCTTTAAACACGAAACAGAAGAAAACTTTATCACGTCACAAGCACACGCTTAGAATATTAGCAGGTAAAAAGATTTCTGTTAATAAGAAACGCAACGTGTTGATTCAGAAAGGTGGTTTTCTAAACATTTTATTACCTACAGCATTAAGCGTGTTAACGGCTCTCATTCGTTAGAAAGATGGAATATGCTAAAAAATTCATTTTGGTTCCTAATGATCAAATCTCCAAACATGTCCCAACCGAAGAAACTCTATCTGAACTGGATCGAGAAATGAGCGCCATTTTAAAGAATAAGGGGATATCAGACGACGAAAAAGTCAAACTATATATGCAAGTTCTTCAGAAGAGATTAAACATTTTAGATCATAATAATGTCGTTCAAGAAACTATATCCGATGCTGCATCAACTCAACATACAGAAGAATAAGAAAAGCAAGATTTAGTTGAAAAGTCAGATTTAATGGAACATTTGATTTTAGAATCGGCCCCTAAAAAATTAAAATCTAACACTCGAAATATTTTGAATTGTTTAAAAAATTCTCAAGACCTAATGCATTGGACTGCCAAGGGTGAATTGATTTACAAAGGAAAGAATGTCAAGAACTCCAACATTCTCGACTTGATCAAATTTTTGCAGACATCTTCCAATAAACCTCACCCACCAGGTTCTGACATGTTTCTTCAAGGATTATCAGAAATGAATTTTCCTAAATGTTTTATAAAAAATTCTTCCCTCTAATTGGAATCTGGAATAAAAAAGAAGAGATATCCCACAAGAGAAGACAAAAATGCACTAATGCAAAATCAAGTGATTGGATTTCCTTTGGAGAAAACAATAAAAGAAAAAAATGAATCAACATGTATTCAATTTTGATGAGAAAAATTTATTTACCTTTGACAGTTGTTCCGTGTTCATTCATTTTAACATAATCCTGACTCATGAATTCATGTTCATGACTCCTACACTGATGTCATATGACTACTAAACTGGTTTATGATTCATAAACCAGTTATGTTTAATTGATAGTGGTGTATATATAAAGAGAGAGAGAAAAGTTCGAGACTTACCATTGCTCATTTCACGACTTGCCATCATGAAACGCTCGCTGATGAACCATTGTGATGTTCCATCCAAACATCAAAAAGGAGTGTGTTACGAGGACCAGACGTTTGAGTTTTGTGCAGCTCAAGGATGGGAATTTGCCGCATCGCCGCCCGCAACATCAACGTCGCTGATGCCTGATGGATACATTCACCTGGGTGATGATATGATGCTAGTTGTAGCCGAGTTTCTCGGCTATTTAAAAGTGCATTTGCGACACTATGTTGTGAAGAACTACCAATACATTCCAACCAGAACTGGAATCGCCATCTCTCCATACCATTGGCAAGTGTTGTCGGACAGCATCACTCTGAATGTCGAGTCTCCCCATGCTTGCTTGATGATTGAACGAAAACTATTCCTCTCGGTATCAGACACAAATGTCGTCTTTCAACATGTGTTCAACAACAACTTGAAAGCAGGTCTGCAGTTGAGTAGCACATTTCTCAGTGTGACTCACAAACAGTTTCGTGAACTTTGCAATGTGAGGGAATCCATTTCCCAACTCATTCAAAAGAGACTTTTGTGTCCCTTGTTTTTAAAAGCTATTCGAGAGGTGCTCATTGTTGTCAACAGTGACGATATTCGTCTTGATGGCGACGAGGCGCATTCAAGCAATTTTAAAGAACAATCTCATCAAAGTGTTAAAGAAACACATTCGTCACAAACTCGACACCTTAAAAATAATGTGTGAAGGTTGTTCGAGTGATGACAATCAGTCGAAACATACGTGCTTTGAAACGCGTCTTAGCTGCATGGATCGATGTATTGCTTCCATGTGCATTTATAATCTCGCCCATGATTTTGTATATGACAACAGTCAATTGTATCCTGTATATGTCTGATAGTTTTATTGAAAACTTGAATGCATTGGAATTATTTGAAATGTGTAAATTTTATCTCAGTGTCAATTTATAATCACTTTCTCTTAATAAACAAAATTTTTCTGTAACACATGTCTCATTATTGAATTTGAACACACAATTTTTTCAAAATAAAAAAATTATTTCAGAAAATCAATTTCTTTTATATTATACTAGAAAAGTTATTTCTGTTATCTTATCGTTAAACTTTCATCATGTGAGGATATATAATCAGTGTAAGAACTTTCACGAAAAATCTAGAATCTATATGAGTGATTGATAAGAATTATCTTAGAAATTAGTGCAATCGTTTGATTCAACTGTCTTGCGATTGATAAGTGTAATCATCAGACTTAACTGTCATGAGATTGATTAAAAGAATCTAGAAGGTTTAGGAATGAACTGTCATGGGATTAAGTTAACTGACTAAACCAATAGAATGTTCTCGAATGTGACATCACTCATAAGAAGAATTTAAAAGCAACTGCAAGTTCGTCAATAGATCACTTCCTTTCTGCTTGCAGCTAGCAATCAACAAGAGTATTGATAAGACAGCTTCTCTACGCTTACTTTCTTAAAACGCTTTGATTCTATTTTGATTATATCTTCACCACTATTTTCAGATTCTGAAAATGTCGAATGGATGAATGAAGTTTCCACTGTAAGTAATTTGTTTTCCTTATTTAAATTAATTCCTGCATTTTTTAAAATTGCAAATGGATTTTTTAAAATGATGTTGGAAAGTCGATAAACTTTTACAGTTTATGAATCTTATAGAGGTTTTTATTATTAACTTCAACGTGCTTCGAGCTATTTTTAAAATGTTAACTTTTATAATTAAACACTTGGAAAGTCTGAGTCATTTATAAAAAATTTTTTGAAAAGTTTTTATAAGCATTATAGACAAATGAATGTTTCATTTTTATTTAGTCGATGCTGATGAATGGATCAGAACCTGGCCCGTCTCATCCACCTCCAGGTTTTTTATATGTCGATTCCAATGAGACTCAGTCTTGGTCTGACACTGAAACAGATGTTGAGTGGATGAATGATGTTCCCATGGTATGTATTTTAACATTAAATGAGCATTATTAACTTTAAAGTTTCTATAAATTAAACTTTTGCAAAAGGTGTTTCTAACAGATAAATAATTGAACAGTTTCTGTTACTTGTAAAGTTTAACTTTAAAAGTTCTGAATTATTATTTTGAAATGTATCTAGATTTTTTTTAAATTGAAAAGTTTTTATAAGCATGTTAACTTGATGTTTATTATTATTATTATTATTAATTTATGAACATTTTTATTATTTAGCCCATGACGATTGACGAACCTAGTTCCTCTCAGGCTCCATCGGGATTTGGGTATATTATACCAACTTCTTCGTTAGTTCCTCCTTCAACCAGCGATCATGTAAGTAAAAAAACAATTTCTAAAGAGTTGAATTAAGCTGTTTGTTAAACGCGTTTTGATTGATCATGAAAATAATTAAATCCTATTCTTAATAATATAACAGTGAAGAGATATGAATATTTAACAATTTTGATGTGAAATAAATCTGAATAATTTTGAAGTGAAATAGATAAATGATATAACAGTGAAAAAAAAGTTTTTAACTCTATTCCTAATGTTAGTTTGTATATGCATTATTATTAATTTCTTTCTTTTTTTATAGGTGTTTGATGTGTGTAAAAAGTGTTTCTCTCGAAAAGACAACTTGAAACGTCAAATGAAGAAGCATGGCGATCATGTCAATCATGCCTGCTCGCAATGTAGTATGAAATTTTATCGACTGGACAAATTGAGGGAACACATGCGCACTCACACTCGTGAGAAGAAGACCTATCCCTGTGAGCACTGTGATCAGGTGTTTCCTCGCATGTCGGATCTTCTCCGACACAAGAGAACAGACCACTCTGCGCCACCAGCTCCTAGGATTGCAGCACCTCGTGCCCAGAACTCTGGTCGGAACGCTCTGGGAGTGTATTCTTCCCATTTCATGACGCCGAGTTCGGATGCGGCCTTTGATTTGCTTCTCTTTCTAGAAGAAATTCGACCAGAAATCCACGGCATGATCGTGGATAAATTACAACAGAATAGGGCTATCAAGTGGTACTGTGTCTCGAAGATTTGTTTCAGCAGGGAGACCCCCGACAGAGATGTGGAGTATTGCACGCCCTACTTCCGCAGCAAGGTGGTCAAAGAGTTGGACACCTCTATGATTGGAGATCACATCAAGCAGGCCTTTGAGAAAATGAATGAGTCGCTCGACGAGTTTTTCAAGAACGGATCTGGTTGTGTGTTTGACTCTGTCATTCACATGGAGCTCAAGACCCTAACCTATCATCCTTTGGCCCCCAGCAGTTACATCCCTCTTCCACCCAAGTTAGCTGCGAAGAAGGCTCTCATCAACATAAAAAACACAGATAAGAAATGCTTTGTCTGATCTGTGTTGGCTGCCCTTCATCCTGTTGAACTCCATCCTGAACGAGTGTCCCACTATTTATCCATGGAACAGGAGCTGCGGTTGGGGAATGTGACGTGTCCCGTCCAACCCTGCAAAGTTCACATCATCGAAAAGCTGAACAATCCCCGCATCAACGTGTTTGGATATGAAGACGAGGAAGTATTTCCTCTCTACATTTCCAAGAGGGAGGACATCCAAGTCATCAACTTACTGTATATCACTCAAGGAGACGACAAGCACTACTGCTTGATAAAAAATATGAATCGTCTGCTGTTTGATCTAACGAAGTGTACGAAAGAGAAATTCTACTGCTATTCCTGCTTGCATCGTTTCATCACAGAATCCTTGTTAAAGGACAATTTACCTTATTGCAACGAACATAGCCCGCAACTCATCGTCATGCCTGAGCCCGGAGAAGAGAGTGTGCTGAAATTTAAGCAGCACAAGTTTTCTCAGACTGTTCCCTATGTCATTTATGCAGATTTTGAAGCTCTGATTGAACCAATGCAGAATATTCCAGGAAAGACTGCTTCTCACATCCCCTGTGGCTATGCATATCTCATCATTGGACCGAATGGACTTCCCCTGAAACCTGTCACCGTTTAGCGTGGAAGCGATGCGGTGGATCATTTCATCACATCCATCGTGAAGGAGAAAGACATTCTAGCTGCAAAACTTCGCACCATCACCCCAATGCATATGACAACACGAGACCTTGAATGGTTTCAAAACGCCACTCCTTGTAACTTGTGCAAAAAATGGCTAGGGAAAGTTCAGGTGAGAAATCACAACCACCTCTCAGGAAAATATAGGCAAGCTCTGCATAATAAATGCAACTTGCAACTCAAACAGAGCAAGATGATCTCTTGCATATTCCACAACCTGAGGAATTATGATGGTCATCTCATCATGCAGGGGCTTGGGAAACTTCAAGACCATGAAATTAGCGTCATTCCCAACACCATTTAAAAGTACATCTCCTTCTCCATTACAAGAAGAAAGGAAAATCCTGTCACTTTGCAGTTTGTCGACAGTTTTCAATTTCTAAATACCTATCTCCAGAAACTGGTCGAAAATTTGGATCAGAGCAAGTTTTCCATCATACAAAGGTGCATTTCTTCACCACACAGGGATCTATTACTGCGAAAGGGCATATATCCCTATGAGTGTATGTCTTCCTTCGACACATTTGAGGAAACCCAACTGCCTCCACGCTCTGCTTTTCATAGTTCACTGACCAATGAAGGAATCAGTGAAGCAGAATACGAACATGCCCAAAATGTTTGGAAGTGTTTTTAAATTAAAAATTTGGATGAATGTCATGATCTTTATGTTAAAACTGACGTGATTTTGTTGTCAGATGTGTTCGAGAACTTTCGGAAACTGACACCAAATTTCTATCAACTCGATGCAGCACACATGCTGACTTCTCCGGGCTTTCCATGGCAAGCAGCACTGAAGATGACAGATGTGAAGTTGGATCTGTTTACAGATATCAACATGCATCTGTTCATTGAGAGGGGAATTCGAGGAGGAGTTTCCATGATTAGTTATCGACAAAGAGAGGCCAATCATCCCCAATGTCCAAACTATGATGCCAGCAAAGCCAACAAGTATATCACCTACTTGGATGCCAATAACCTTTATGGGTAAGATTCTTTTTAAATATAGTTCATTTAACTGAAATAATTAAAGTTCATCGAAATAATATGATTGTTTATAATATATTTCTCTAAAGTTTTAACTGAAACAATGAAAAGTGAATGAAACTGAAATAATATGATTGTTTATAATATATTTCTCTAAAGTTTTAACTGAAACAATGAAAAGTGAATGAAACTGAAATAATATGATTGATCATAATATATAATTAAAGTCTTAATTTAACTGAAATAACACGATTGTTTATAATAAATCTATATATTTATATAATCAAAGTCTTAGTTAAAGTAAATTAAAAAAAATATTAACAATAAAAGTATTAGCTGAAACAATTAAAAGTTCAAATAATGAACTGAAATAATGCGATTTGTTGATTAAAATCTTAACTGTAGTGATGGGGTGGTTCATAATATCTAAAAACTGTTTTTCATTCTTTTTCAGTTGGGCCATGTCTCAACCATTGCCTGTGAGTGATTTTGAATGGCTTTCGCCTGAGGAGATATCGTTGCAGCCACAACAGGTAACATCCTGGAAGTGGACATGGAATATCCTCCCGAACTCCATGATTTGCACAACAACTATCCGCTGGCCCCTGAAAGAATGACCATCACACCTAATATGTTCAGTCCGACGGCAATGGAGATTTTATAAGAAATGAACATAAAGCCTGCACCAAAAAGTGAGAAGTTGGTTCCAAACTTATCAAATAAATTAAACTATGTGCTGCACTATAGGAACTTAAAACTTTACATCTCATTAGGGCTCAAACTAACAAAAATTCATCGAGTGATGAAATTCACTCAACATTTTTGGTTCAAGGACTATATCAACTTTAATACGGAGCAGCGAAAACACGCCAAAACAGCATTCGAAAAGGACTTCTTTAAACTGCTTAATAATGCAGTTTATGGTAAAACCATGGAAAATTTGCGAAACCGGGTGAAGGATGATATAGTTCAGACCAAGAAAATAGCTGAAAAGTTGGTTGCTTCTCGAACTAACGTTGATTTCGTTGAACCGCAACTAAATTTAACTAAAATTTAGTTGCGGTTCAACGAAAATTAACCAGACTTTGCTTAAACCGCCCAATTCAAGTTGGATTCACAATTTTAGAACTCAGTAAAGTGCTAATGTACGATTTTCATTATAATATCATTTTGAAAAAGTATGGTGATAAGGCGAGATTGCTTTTCACCAACACTGACTCGCTTTGCTATGATATAACAACTGGAGATCTCAATGATGATTTGGAAAATATGAAGAATTATTTTGATTTTTCAGATTATCCGAGACATCATCCTTTGTAAAGTGATGTGAACAAAAAGAAGATTGGATTCTTTAAAGATGAGCTTAATGGTCAGCCCTGTTTAGAATTCGTTGGGCTGCGCTCAAACATGTATTCCATTCTTAGTGAAAGAGGCGAAAATCAAACAGCCAAAGGCATTTGTAAGAGTGTGCGGCAACAACAATTGAAGCATGCCAATAATAGACAATGTTTGTTGAGTCGTAAACCTTCGACCGTCTCTCAGAATAGAATCGCCAGCGAGAAGCACCACATTTTTTCAATGCAGCAAAGCAAAAGAGCTTTGTCTGCTTTTGATGACAAGTGATTTTTACATGAAGATGGTGTGACGAGCTTGTCATATGGTCATTATAAAATAATTTAAGAAAAAACTAGATTGAGGCGATGTGTCGTTAAGACGCATCGGATGGTGGTTTGGGCTTAATCCTGTTAATTAATTTCAAAGTTTTATGTTTATTTTAATTAATTTATTTCTAAGTTTTATATTTATTTTAATTTCTAAGTTTTATGTTAATTAATTTCTAAGTTTAGGTTTATTAATTTCTAAGTTTTATATTTATTTCTAAGTTTTAGGTTTATTTTAATTAATTTCTAAGTTTTAAATTCTTATGTTAATTTTAATTTATTAAAAACTGGATTGAGGCGATGTGTCCTTAAGACGCATCGGGTGGTGGTTTGGGCTTGATCCTTTAAAAAATATCTAATTTTTAAGCATTATGTTTATTTTAAGCATTAGGTAGAAAAATTGGATTGGATCGAGTGAAGAGGTATTGAGTTTGTAAGTACAAAATTATTTTTATTTTAACTGCTTTAGTTTAATACAAATCTAAATCCAGTAAAGATTTTTCAAAGTTGGAAAAAAAATAAATCCTTATCTTAATTAATTCCTTATCTTAATTTCTTATCTAATCTAAGAAGGGGTTGATCCCGCGTGGAAGTTGGTGGAACTCGGGTGAGGGGAGTCGGGAGGGGGATGGGAGTGGTCCTCCCGCCTCCCGGTGTCCCAGAAGCCTTATTTTCTAACTACTGACAAATAGTTACCTTAATTAGTAGCACACATATACCACAATAGTTCTTTTTCCATTTTATAAAGTTTGAGTGATTCCAAAAATCTAGTGATACACGATGCATATATGTGTAGGTTAATATGAAAATTTGATACGCTTGTTAATTGATATCAACTTTTTTATATTAGTATACGAGTTCACATATTTTGTTAATTCTTAAATAAATTGTTTTGAGGATTCGACATATACAGTCGACTCTTGATATCTCGAAGTTGACGAAGAGAAAAATTATTCGAGATAACCGAAGTTTGAGACATAAAAAATAACACAAATTTTTTTATTATAGGGTTTATTTCAACATTATGAAAAAATACGAGATCAAATCATAACAATAAAGAAAAATACTCTTACTTTCATTCTGATAAAGGCATTGGATTTTGCATAGTAAAATTTCATTTTTTAAATTATTATTTGCTAAATTGCATCACTTTACTATTTTAACCAAAAAATTGTCAAGGTTTTCATTCATGGTTTCTAAAATTATTTACACATAATTCAACAACCTGACACAGATAATAAATTTGGTGTCCCTCCCCCCCTTACTGCTCAGCAGCATTATTTAAAGTTATTAAATAATTAATTTCTTCATGTCTATCTTGAAATGGTACAATCATATATATGTTAATAATATCAATTGTTCTTATAGCCAAAACATTATCAGATTCCAAATTTTCACATGACAAAATATTTCTGCATATGAAACCTATATCATTTTCAGACTTCTTCATTTTTTGTGGACAATTTTTCACCTATTAAAAATACTTCTTCATTATATACAATTATATAATTTAAAACGAAGCAAATATTTCTCCTATGCCCAACATAAAATCTGCTCTAACGAATTTTTGACTATACCTTTTAGTGCTAAATAATTTATCGCAATATAGCATTCTTTCATAAGAAGCCACACTTGATAGGCTTTTTTGGTTATTCATGGGCAAGAGCTTTAAAAGTTCTACTTCATGAACTCTAGGTAATTTAATAGACTTCTGAAGCCCAAGTAATGCATAATTATTTATTTTCGGATTTCTTATGTTAGAGTGACGCTTCTGCTGCATGTTTTGAATATAAGCTTGAACTCTGCTATTTTTAACATTTTCTTGAAGAATCAACAATTTTAAAATAGACTGCATTGCATACGAAGACAATATTTGTCTTGCTTCGCCTCTAGTACCGTGATTAAATTGTTTGAGTTGCCCTAGTGCACCTTTATATATAAAATAGGAGTGGGCCCTCAGTGGATCCCAAGATTTTACAGCCTGTGGTAAATGAAGAAGCAAATGGATATTGTAAGTTTGCTCTTGAATACCATAAATGTCTTTTACGCCATAGACAAATTTTTGCAATGCAAATTCTGCTTCTTCTAAATCATTAGTTGTTACTTCATTGCCCAACAACAATGATATTCCATGTACTAGTAACAACCAATGACTATACACATTTTTGCTAATCAAATTTTTTAAGATTATTGGTGAAACAAAGAGGAAAATTCGAAACTCTGAGGCTTTCCAAAACAGAATATCATTTGCGAGCGCAGCTTTCTTGTTGTTTCTTGGGGAATTTTTATCTTCACAATACGGTGATTAAGAACTCTCAAGGATTTTTGGTTGATTGAAAAATCATTTGATGATGTCTGGATCCAAAGGGACATGATTTGTCTTACTACGCCCAACATAACAGCATGCATATAATCAGGGACAAAATCTGAAATAAGTCAAAAATTGGATATAATTTCATTACTTCCGTTGGCCCATTGACACCATGCACTGCTTTTCCAGTCAAAGAAGCTTCTTCAGCAAAATCCACACATTGTTCAAAAGAACGAATTTCAGGGAGTGGTTGTTGCAATGGATAAATACGGCAGAATCCTTTGCCTTTTTCATCTCGTTCTCCAGAATGCTGACAAAATCCGCAGCCATATTTTCCATTGTATTGTATAAAATTCTGTATAGCTGCTCGAGCCGGCGCATCGCTGCTACAGATTATGGGGAAAACTTTGCAACAGTTTGTTTACTATTTGTAGCATCAATAAGTGACTCTAGGTCAGCACTTATGGCATTAAGTGCTGTAGAAGAAGTCAGAGACATAATCAATAATATAAAAGAATACAAGGGAAAAATAACCTTGACTTGGATTAGAGCACACATGGGGAATTTTGGGAATGAACGTGCAGATCAATTAGCCAAGGAGGCAACATTGATTTCAGATGAAACAATTAGTTTTGTTCCCTTTAGAAACCAGATAAGAAATAAAGGAAATAAAATTATAAAGGACCTGTGGCAAAATCGTTGGAATGATTCAAAAAATGCGCGATGGACCAAAAACCTAATAGATAAAGTTAACGTTGATAGACTATATGGCGATTTCTAAATGAATCAATTTTTAATTGCACATGGAGTGTTTAGAGAACATCAGGCTAGATTCTTCAAAAATCCGTCGTTATGTTCATGCGGCCAAGAAACAGGATCTGTTCTTCACGTAATTAAAGAGTGGGAAATTTGGACATCATACAGAAAAGATTGGCCTAGTGGATGGCAATTGATGAGTTTAAAAGACTTGATAAATAATGCCATTATTCGTATCTCATTGCGAGGACTTCTTCACGAACTGTTAATTAAAGAATTAGACTTATTGTGGTCTTCCAGTGAAACTGATGTTTCCCGTCACTAAAAAAAAGAAGAGAAAAATATTGTAAAATAATATGTATCAAATTTTTCCTGCACGGCCTAGGCCAGGGCGGGATAATCTAATGTGATTTGTAGCATCAATCCATCTGAATCCAGACCGAGATAAATTTGACAACTCTGTTACAAAGGGTTTTAAAAAAACACTCATGTTAGGTTTATGAGGTCCAAACCATAAACCACACATTAAAATATGGTCTTTTCTTTCACTCGGTGGTAGTTCATTTATCATACACTGAATAGGCCCTATTTGATAATTCGATTTTCTATACATTGGAATTCCATCAATGTTAAATTGCAAAGAAATGTTATCACTATACTTAAGATTTTTTATTTTTGCATATGCTTCACCATCTAGAATGTCTCTGTATGAACTTGAGGGTTCTTCAAAAATTCTCTTATACTTTTTAATATTGTGCATCAAATTTTGATACTGAAATTTTAATTTCAGTTTTGGTTCCAGAGGCATATACATGAAAAAATATCACTGCTTCATACTGTCTTGAAAATCAAAACTCTTCAAACATTCCTTGCAAATATCAGATTTGTGCTTATCTGAGAGCAAACAAACAGTTTCAAAACAATATTTGCAACATATACATGCTTGAGTTGAATTATCAAACAGAGACGATAATTTTGAATAAAATAAATGATTTGTACCAAGAAGGTTAGAAGGAGGTAACAACACATTAAAAAGCTGAAGTAAGTCTCGCATGCAAGTTTTAGTTATATTATGTCTGAGGGAGAAAGCAAGTATAATAATATATGCTTCTAACAAACTCACAGAAGATGATGGATAAAGTGGCTCATTCAAATTTGCTAAATTAACTTTAACATCATCATTCTGATTTATATCATTATCTTCATTATCAATTGAATCTACATTAATGAAATCAAATTCCAAATCATTGAAATTAATGTCTTCATCAATATGGAGACTGGTTTTACAAGAAAAATTTTCCTCGGCATCACAAAATGCTGACATAGATGTCGTATTGTCATCAGTATCATCAGCATGCTGACTTTCTGATAATTTTTATTTTGGAATAGAAAGTCGATTTAGGAATTGGTTCGTCTGTTCTTAAGAACCTATTGTAAGTTCCTCGTTTTTCATATATCCTATCTGCCATTTCAAATCAATGTAAACAATCTATTTTTTGAAAATTATACGATAAACTGAACTTGAATTAGAGAAGTTATGGGATTTGAAGCAACAAAGGCTGTAATCCCCATTGTACGATAAATAAATCACAACACTGGATTCCACATTTGTTTGGATGGTAGATGGTTCGCTGGTTGCCCTCAGGCTTCACTTCTCATCAAAAATTGAGATTTTTTTTATAAAATAAATGAGGAGGCGATAATAATTTATTATATTTTAGAATAAAAAAATCTCTGAGAGTTTTTATTTTATTACACATCTCTTTACAATTCGTTTCCCCTTCATTGTTTAAAATAATAGTAACTAATAACTAGGTGAATTGTTTAAAATAATTAATAAGATATTTCGATCTTAGAGGACCATAATTTTGACACGTTACAATTATTTTTACATGAAAAATGTAATTTAAAGAAATTCTCTAGCATAAAAGTCAATTGTTACCGGCAATTGAAAGCATGCGCTTTGCTGCAACAATAACCGTATATAGTTTTCCATCCATTCCAAGTGCGAACCAAATTTTTGTGTTGGTGTTGCTTTTACTCTTGTGGAATTTCATTTATATTTTTCATTCGTTATCATGACTGTAGTAAATATTGCCAAAAAATTTTCCAATTTCTATGCCTTAGTGCATTTTTTCGAAGAAAAAATAATTCTCGGTCATGAAGTTGAAAAATTGCATCCCTCAGATAGACGATGATAATGACTTGGATACATGGGACCATAAAGAAATTATAGAAGTGTTATGGGATAATGGTACACCATATCCAGCAAAAATATTGCAGTTTGGAGGTATGTAAATTAACTTCATTTATAACAATTTTGTAGTGTTTTGAAACAAATTTGACAAATATTTCAAAAACTGTAACGTGATGTATTCTTATTATTTCAGAAAATAAGAAGCAAATGTATCGCTTGATTGATGACCTCATCATTGGAATTGTTAACGCAAATCAAGTTCCCTTGATATAAGACCTAAGCTTGGAAAAAGAAATGAAAAGTCTTCCTTGAAATTGTAAGCATAAACTTTTCCAAATTTTATAGTCTAAGATCAGGGGTAGATCCAGGAAAAAAATGTGGCTGTTTTGTTGCTCCTTCACAAAATTAAAATTCATATAAACAGTTTTTTACAAAATTTTGTTTTATTAAACACTTTACAAAATTATTCTATATAAGTACTGAATATACTCGGTTCAATGAAACATTCTTGATAATAAACATAAAGTATAGCGTTTCACAAAAATGTTTTTATTTTTCACAAAAATGGACCCCTAATTATAAAACTTAGATCCACCCCTGAAGATCTTATCTGTTACAAAAAATGCATTACAGTTAATGGAGTAAACAGATCTGTATTTTTTAAGCTAATATAGTTAAATCAATATCTTATTCTTTTTCAAAACAAATTAACTATTCTAATTTGATATTTATGATGCATAACTATAAATTTACAGAATTTTATGCAATATAATAGTAATACAGTAGAATCTTAACTATCCGGCATGCTCGGGAAACACCGATTTCCGGATACCTGAAAAATCCGGATAGTTGAAAAATGGGGGGGGGGGGGCGCCTTTTCTTTTTTTAGTTTTTTCGGCCAATAATATGTTTTTGTTATTTTGAAATGTGCATTAAATATAATTGTTAAAAATACTTCTGTATCTTCCATAACATTGTATTTACAGGATGCTGAGCGAATGTTGCATTCCAGAAATAAATTGTCCGCGTGAATGGAACAGCCCGAGCATGTTAAATTTTGGCAAGCGATGCAAAATTTTTAGAAAAACTCATTTTCTAATTTTTCCGGTTAGTTGAGCTTTTCAGATACTTGAATGCCGGATAATCGAGAATTTACTGTATGGAGGAAATTTATTCATATACTCCATCGCACAAGTGGTATAAGATTATTGATTTCTTTTGGCATTTCCAAAAATATTTGGAGTTTTTCTTTTTTCTATATTAAATGTTGCACTTGATATTAAATTGCAAATACGAGAAGTGTATAAATCGATGAAGAATTGCATTTATTTTTCTTCCTTTCTACTGTTGCGAAGACTGTGTAATGTAGAGAGATACTGTATGTAGATACTTTTCCTATTTTGCAGAAGCTTTAAACCTTTTTTCAGTGGGGGACGGATAATTTCACAGGAGATTAGGAGAGAGTGATTAACTATCGGCTAATAATACTGTAATCAGCCCCCCCCCCAAGAAAAACCCTCGCAGTTTTGTCGATGCGTTTTAAAAATTAGCACAAAATTTGTCATTCATTGGCAAAATAAATGAATATTTCAGCAAATGCCCATTAAAAGGAAATCGCATACGCCAAGAAAGAGTTGTGAAATAATCGCGTATATCAGAAAACAATGGGGGGGAAATCATGTATTTTAGAAATAAACTGTGAAAATCATGTTTGTTTATCGCCATTGTTATTGTCAAGTAAACTCCCGAACATCTGCGAAAATGAGTGGCGATGGCGATAAACACAAACCCGATTTTCACAAAATCTCATTGACAAAAATATGAGTTTTTTTTCTTTTCTTTCCCCTAAGCTTGAAGAAACTTTAAATTTTATGTCATGTGCATAGAAACTTTATTTTATATAGACAAGTCTGTACCCCGGTTTCAATTGTATTTTTTTCTTCTTTTTGACTAAGGGCCTTCTTTTTCTGACAATTTTAATCTTCAAATTTACGTACATATATTACTTGTTTATTCATTCATTCATTTATTTATGTTACAGGAAACATCACAAGGTGTCACTGAAAAGGAAGCACAGACAAAGTGACTTTTTAAAGTGATTCGAAAAACGATGAATAAAGGCAGTGATAATGATTGCAGCAATTGTGAAAGTTTAAATGAAAAACTCAAGCAAAAAAATATAGAAATAGAAAGATTACAGAATGAGTTAGAAAAAATTGAATCTTCTCTGCAAGAAACCAAAACAAAATATAAAGAAATGAAGCTCAAGTATAAAGAGAAAAAAAGGCAAATGAAAGAAGAAAATAAAGAAGTGGCGAAGTTTGGCGTAAAGACCATTCCAGCAGCAAAGCTGGCTCTATGCAGAACTGACTATTCAAAATATGTTGGGGACCTTTGGATATTTGTTTTAGGCGTGAAACACTTTCTGAAAGCGTTTTAAAATGCAGCAAGAATCGTACGTCTAAAACAAATGTCTTAGACGAAGGTACGATTAATGACATTATGGCTCACGTAATGGAAAAGTTTCAGCCTATAAATATTGGCATGGTTCGATCAGCCACACGACAAAAATTAAATACATTCAATAAATCGAAACAAAGAAACGGAATATAAAATAAATTTTTTATATTTTATATGTGTGAGATTTTTTTTGCAGTTTTATAAAAATCAGGGTAGGTCAGTTTTTATTTCTAATTAAAGTGTTAACATTTTCATCAATTGTTAATACTGTGCAAATATCCACTTGGCGCCATGGCATTTTATATTTAATAATCTGAGAGGTATAATATTCAAAAATTACTAAATCGGTCGAGGGGGGAAAACACATTTAATAGAATTCAGTGAAATATTTTTTATTAAACTAAATCTTATTTCGAATGCTGTACTTTTCTGCATTCATTATTCTTGGAAAGATTTTATTTACTTCTGAAGTGAATCCTTTCTGATAATATAATACAGGTGCTAAAATTGATTATTTAAAAGGTGAACCTATTGTCTTATGAAGATTTTTTGTTCATATTCAAGTGACTTTTTTCAAATTATTTGATATGTTACGCAAGAGGAATGTTTATAGTAAAGTTTACTTTTCTTATAAAAAGTATTTATGACAAATTCAGCTTTTTTAATCACCCTGGTGTTAACTTCAGTTTTATTATAGAAAAAACCTTGACAGGTTTTTTACCTGCAGGTATTTTGAATAAAATCATGCAGGTAAGACGCAGGTTTTTTTTCCATCTGAAGAGTCAGCGAAAAGCCTTCAGAAAAATTGCAGGTATTTCGGACAAAAATATGCAGGTAAGATGCAGGTTTTTTTAAAGGTTTTTTGCTGACTTTTTTACTTGGGCCACTTGGCAAAATAATCCATTAATACTAGGGTGTATCGATTGCCCTTTGCTGTTACAGAGAAAGTTATCAGGATATCCAAAGCAATTTCTTTCGAATGGTGTGCCCACATTATACAGCTGAAAGCGACCTTTAGTTCTTGTTCTACATCCTTTTCGGGCTCCGCAAGCCTGGAATTCACTACACCATTTTTCAACGTCGGCACGAAGTCGATCGCAATAAAATCTCTCTCGTGTTTTACTTAAAGTTTTTATAATTCCAAAATTCTCTCAACTTGCATTGTCATGAGACTCTCACAGAAAGTTTGGAAATCTACTCTTTGGGAGAATTAGTTGCCATCGACAGGAGCTTCCATTAACACTCTCCCACCTAAGGTATAGAACACCGTCTTTAAGATGCAAAGAGTCCCTAAGAGCCCAGTATCGTTTTGTTGCAGGACTCTCCGTCGTGATTTCTTGCCAAGATTTATCGATCCACCGAATTTAGTTTCCTCTCCAGAATTGGTTTAATAGCATATTATCTTATACGTAATCGCGTTAAGTTGATCGATTTAGATCTAAAAAGCTTTATATCTCTCTGCTCAAAATCTGGACTCTCAACTATGATGTGTGGCACAGGTAAAAAACAATCACGTGTCTCGCAAAGAAAGGTAGGCTCTTACAATAACAGGTGATTGTGTGTATAGCATACGTTTCCTATACGCCATCGTGTTAAAATTTTATCAAACCTGCTATCGGGCTAAATGGGAAAACGTAGTGATGAAGCTTATTTTCATTTTCGGTCAGTTTTTATTTATTTAATGACATATATCAAATTAACACTAAACACAACAAACAAATCAAAGCAACGGTTGAAAGCTCTAATCAGCAAGGTAATGTACCGTCCTACCGCTATATTCCGGGCTAGCACGTTCCAGAAGAAACCTGAACTATTTCGCCTGAACTAAATTTTCTCCCCCAAAAGGAAACGAAGTGATGAGACTTGGGCGCCTTTCGGCAAGAATGTCTTCTGGAATGTGATTTGGTGTGAATGGTGATTTGCCTAAATTAAGCTGAAATGCTTTATTTTAAATTTTAGGATATCTCCAAGATTCTGATTTTATGTAACAGACTGAATTTTAATGAGACTGAAGTTGAATGATATTTTTTTTGCAATCTCTTGAGAAAAATCTCCTTGTGCACCAACAAGTACAACACAAGGCTTACAGAAGTAAGTAAAAGACTGAAAAAAGGGTTGAAGGAAGCTTCAAATTAAATAAACAAATGTAAATTCCAAACAGAAAAGGGGGAAGAGAAAAAAGAAACAAATATACACACACACACAATAAATTGGTCACATCCATACGAACACATGAATGGTGTCAAGCAATGAAGTGAATAAACAAGGGGAATGGATACAGAAATATAATAAAATTTTTTTAAAAAAAGATATAGATGCAATATAACTGGTCACATATACACAACAAATAAAAAGGAATAATAAAGAGAAATCGAGTACAAGGTGGGGAAAACTGAAAAAAATATTAAAGCATTCAAAATTCAAATAAAAGCACACAAATACACAAAATATCACACAACATATAATACACACAAATTTCGAACAGTTAACAAAACAAAAGGGTTTGATCCAAAAATAATTGAGAGAAACGAAATGAATTCCAAAAATGGAAAAATAAAAATAAATAAACAAAAGTTATAAGGAAAAAAAATGTAAATGCTAGCAAAATACATATAAAGTTTAGAGTCTATATAATGCGGGGAAAATTCTGTCGATAAATTCACAAAATGATCCAAAACAAGTTTTGTTCTGGACTAAAGTAGAAAAAGCTAGAGGCCATGCTAAACTCTTCTTCTTTAGACTGCTAATGAGTAAACATCTAGCGGGAGTGAATATCGAATTTGAATCATATTGAATTTGATTTTGGGTTAATTTAATTTTTATAACTCATGAAATATTTTTATTCTTCTAAATTTGTCTTTTATGTTAAATGTTAATGTAAATGTCTCGTGTCTGTAAATAAATATTTTGTGATATTTTAAAAGAACAATTTATTTCTAAGACATTACAGTAGTGTAGGTCAATGAAAAATCAATCATAATAAAGAATCATATGTAAAATGGTAGGTGAATTGATTCTTTCAATCTTTAGGTATAAAGCTCATCTTAATTGGTGGTGGCTTATAGGTAAGCGCAAGGTTCCCTTCAAACGTCGGTTTGTAGCCATCTGGAAATCGGACGTCGAATTTCTGAAGTATGGAAACACAATAGAGGAAAACCTGCATGTAAGCCATGGTTTTTCCAGGACAAGCTCGTTTGCCTACAAATGAAACAAGCACTAGATAATTAATGGGCATTCCTCAAAAAACGTTTAAGACAGTTTATTAGAATAAATACAGCAATTTCCCTCAGTTTTTATAATAAATCTATTAAAATCTTCTTTTTTTTTAATCGTATACTAGGGTGGGACGAAAAAACATTTTTTCTATTTTCGATAATGGGTATTGCGGAAAAGGTGCAATTTGTGGCACAAAGTGCTCATAGAAAATTGAAGTTTGTAGGACAATTCCTTCAATTGCCGCAAATGTGTAGAAATTTCAGCTAAATTCTCTTTTTAAACGCTTTTAACAAATTTTACCTCATATACCTGTAATAATTATATAGTGTGTCAAATGTTCTGCATTTTCATTTTTTAGATGCGTTATGCGTTAGAAGTCAGCTTTTTATTAATATTAAATTCTTGCTTTCTCGCATATAGTTGGGAAAAGTATTTTGTTTCAATATAGCGCGATTTGTCCTTTTCTTACTTCATTCCTTTGTTTTCAGTGATGCGCCATTATGTTGACGAAGCGTAGGCGACTGCAAGTCTGTGAACTATGGGGCGGGAGTTGTGCGATATAGTACTTTTGTTTCATTTTTAACTTTCTGTTGTTGCGTTCTGAGCGCCTTTAAAGGGCGATTTCACCAATGGCTAGAGACGAGGCCCATAAGACAAGCAGCAGTGTAAATATTAACTTATTTGGAGCACCATGCGAATTAAAAGAGGTGCAGTTGCCAACTTATGTTGACATCATGCGCCACTACTACTGGTTGCGAAATGAAAATCGTGATGTTTATCTTCAACCAGTGGACGATTTTGTTAAGATGGTCTGTGAGAACGTTACGGCAAATACCTGTAGTTTCTAAACGAACCGTTAACGGAAAAATTAAAGAATATTACAAAAAGTGCCGATCGGTGGAGAAATCAATTCACCGTAAGAGCATAAAAGAGAAGAAGAACCGCGAAAAATTTATGCAAAACGCTGAATCCTCTCTCTTTGACATTTCAGCTTGTAAATGGAAAGGTTTGTACTATTGTATCTGTGACAAGAGCCGAGAAGTTCCAAAACGAGGGGTTACGTTCCTTCTCTATCAAAGAACTGTTCGAGAAATGTGTATTAGAAACATTGACAAGCAAACTGGCAAAGCAATTACAAAAACAGTGGCTAGGAAAATGAAAAGGGCTGCATATTCAAGTACTTTTGTGCCTGGTCCCTCAACGAGTGGCGTTCAGTCCACTATGCCATTGAAATCTTCAGAAAATTCATTATGTGACCGCTTTGAAGAATCCGACTGGAACGAAGTAGAATTTTAAAGGACATCAACTCCATAGACTTGCAAACGCATTTCCCTTTCTCATAGAGCATCTGCTGCATTTAGAACTGGTGTATTTGAGAGAGAAGTGACGTTAATTGCTTCAGACGTGCTGCAAGACGCAGGACTTGTCACTGAAGATGAGAATCTCGTCGTCGATAAAAATAAGATCTGCAGACAGAAAAAAAACTACCGAAAAAAATACAGGAGGAAGAAAAACTAGATGGACTAAAAATTAAAAGCGTATTATTTGATGGAAGAAGAGATAAAACTTTATTCATTGGGAAAAAAAGGACAAGTGCCACGTCGACAGAAAGACGAAGAACATATCACTCTGTTGTCTGAACCTGGATCTCAATAGTTGGCACCTCGTTCCGGTCCCTTTGAAGAAATAGCTGCATCATTGTTTTTTTAGTTAAAACCAACCCTAGTAGCATGAACTCATCGTTTTTTGCCTGGCCTTTCATCGAATTCATCGTAAACTGATCCAGTATATACGAAATCATATAGTTTAGATCAGTATCCGAGAAGCGGTTTCCGTTTAGTTAAATTTGAACGGAAAATGATATATTTATGAACAGATTTTCAGATGAAAATTTGAAAATCAGAAATTCACGGCATATAGATATCGTTCCGATATCGGATAATGCATGAAATCCCTGTTAGCTTCTAATAGTCGAATTTGATTGGTTGACGATCCTGTGATGTGTCGTTCGAGAGTATTTGCAACATCAATTGCTTCCACTAGCTAGCGTCGACCTGACAGTGCTTGATATGATCGTCTTTCATTTGGAAAAAATATAAGTATTTGTTTTAATCTTAATTATCTTTATTAGTTTTATTACTTACGGTATGCTTAGTAAATGAATAAAATTATTATAACGCTTTTTGAAGATTAGATCGGAATGCGCTCCATGCTGAAAAAAATACTCAACAAATTTTATGTATAACCCATGGTTTTCCTGGAATACTTTTTCGGCCCTTAGTGATCCTGGTGTCTTCTTAACGATGTCGGCGAAAATTACTTTCACCTCTTCACAAATATGGTTCTCGTTAAAATTGTCGCCTCGCAATTATTTTTCGTGCATCCATATGAGAAGCAACCTTTCAACATCGTCAAGAAGTTGCGTAGATATACTTTTCATTCCCTCTGAATAATCTCTCTTTAATAATGTCCTTGTTCTTCAGGATATTGCAAGTCGTTGATGTAGACCGATTACATGTGCTTTCTATATCAGCCATGCTCACTCCTCCTTCTCGCTTTTCAATGATTTTACGTTTCATTTGTACCGTTATTTTTTTATCATGGATGCCATCTTGCGGCTTTTTCTCCCGGGACATTTTTGCAAGGGATATTAAACTTTGGGCAAAAAATCACAAATCCCAGATAGCATGCACATTTGCAGCAAGTGTGATTTTTTTCTGGATATTTTCTTCTCATGACAAACTTGACGTGACAAATTTGCAGCGAAACTCCTGCAAAGTGCAATATCATAATCGATCACCCCCTTGTAATGCAAGTTTGCTGCAAAGTTGATACAGCACACTTACACAACACGAACTGGATACAGTTGTATAACTGGTTTTGATTCTTTGTCCTTGTGATTCTTTTAAAAAGCATCCGATTTTTAATAACATCCCCAAGACCGTCCTTCTTCTTTATTAATTCAATAAATCAATGATAATTTGAGAAAAAACTATTTAGGACTTTTTATAAAAAATATTACTTTTGAAAAATTCTCCATCCCCACTTTTACTAAATAGAGAAATCGCACTTTAAATAAAACTATATATGGCCTTTTTCTTAATATTGAAATTTTAACGTTCATAAACAAAATTAAAATTAAACACAAAAAACAGTAAATTTTTGTTGAAAAATAATAACTTACTTTGTGTCCCATACTTTTAAAAGTAATTACTTTTGCAACCTAATTTCATCATTTATTCCTCTAGCAAAATGTAATTATTAGCAAAAATCGCTCTCCCTTTGAATTCAAATCATATTCTGAACTCAAAATTATAAAAATTAATTAAATCAAGAAGACAATTAAAAATAACATGTAGCGCAATCTATCTTCGGCGATCGAGATCTCGATGGTATAGTGCTTAATGCGATAGGGTAGGTAAGCAAGTTCTCCGGGGTTCGAATCCCATATTCGTATGAGTACTCTCTTTTTGCTACTAGTTTGCAATGAACTGGACATGACAAGTTCACTGCAAGTTTGTCTTATGGTGACTTCGAAGTTTACGTTAACTGCTACAGTCTTATTATGAACTTGCGGTCTTTCCGCGCTGAACTGCTGCAAGTTTGCAGACTTGCATAGCAAGATTGTTGGAAACTAAAATTGCTATATGGGATAATATGTTTAAGCATATATTTGTAAAAATGTGTTATCACAAGCGACAGTAAGATATTAGCGGAACGAGTGCTAAAGAAGAAATGATGTAGCAAGCGCACAGACCGGGAATTTCCCTCTCCTCGTCACTCGTTAAGCGGGTAATTTTTTACAATTTATTTTGCTTAGTTATCCGAATTACTCGCTATGCGAAGTACCAACTAAACGAGGTTCCACAGTATAGAGGGTGTATCAGTACAGCGATTACAAACTTTTGACCTTCTAAACCGAAGCATCAGATGACGGTGCATGCGCACTCGCGGTTTTTGCTGCCGCGCTCGCTATGAAGCTTCATTTCGCCTGCCGACAGAGTGGTGGTAAGATGGAACGTTGCACGAATGCTGAGCTCGTTGATATGCATCTGGCATACGGGACCGCTGATTGCAATGGACGAGCCGCACAGCGGTTGTACGCCCAACGTTACACCAGGAGGCAAACTCCCAGCCACGCCTTCTTTGCACGCTTGCACCAGAGACTGTCCGACAGCGGATCCTTCATCGTGGACACACAGCAACGTGAGCGAAGAGTAAGAACGCCAAGCAACGAGGAGACTGTGCTGGATATGGTACAGAAGAATCCCGGTACCAGTACGCGGGCTGTCGCCAGTCATGTCGGGATTTTCCATATGACCGTTTGGGGATCCTGCGTATTAACGGCATGCACCCCTGTCACAACCAGCGTGTGCAGTCACTGGACGAAGACGATTTTGCTCCTCGTTTGGTATTTAGAGATGCGCGCAAGAGATCCCCGTTTCCCAGGCGCCGTTTTGTTCACCGACCTTCACCCGGGAGGGAATGTTCAATTCACATAACTTCCATGTGTGGTCGTAGGAGAACCCACATGCAACAAGAACCCGTGCAGCACAGGAACGGTTTTCAGTAAATGTATGGGCCGGCATCGTAGGAGACCACCTCGTCGGACCGTAACTGTTGCCCGAACGTCTGACAGGTGCAAAATATCTGATCTTCCTTCAGCAAGTATTGCCGCAGCTGTTGGACGACGCGCGCGTCTCCGCTGCTATGCGTTCTTCCATGTGGTTTAAGCATGACGGAGCCCCCACCCATTACGGCATTGACGTGCGTCTCCACCCGAATGCAACGTATGGACAGCAGTGAATCGGACGGGGTGGTCCAGTGCTTTGGCCCGCTCGATCGCCAGACCTCACTTGCCTTGATTACTTCTTATGGGGGTACGTAAGGCACTGGTGTACGAAACTCCCGTTAACAGAGCTGAGGACCTTGTTGCAAGCTTTGCGGCAGCTGCTGGGGAAGTCCGGGACACGCCCAGTATTTTCGCTAAAGTTCGATCTTCAATGCGCCAGAGATGTGAGGCCTGCATCACGACCCGGGGACGTAATTTCGAACACCTACTTCGATGACGATCGTTGTCTCTTTAATCTTCTTTTTTCTTAGTTTTTTGCTGTACTAAGAATAATAAACAAGTTTTCTCCTCTTATTCGTGTACTGTCATTCCTGTGTTTTGTGTCGTCACTACCGCGCCAGGAAAGCGTTTCCCAGTATGCATTGCTATGTGATTGCCCATCGTCTAGGTGTACTCTATCTGTCCTGAAAGTTTGTAACCGCTGTACTGATACACCCTATGTAAAGCAACCAGAGTGCATATTTAAATTAGTGGTATAAATTGCATGAATGTGCGATTTCAGTTTAAAGATCTGTTTATAGGTTTTTTTCAATCAATGCTATCAGTTTTCATAGTTAAAATTTGCGAAGTTAGATTTTCTTGAATAAAATATTCTAATATATAAAAATGAAAATTTACTAAATAAATTTTCTTAAAACAAGATACGTAAATCTTCATTGATTTATTCTTTTGTATACCGTAAACTGAGCTTACTTGACCCCCAAAATGCAATCTTTCTTATGCTTCTTTCCAAACCATCACCTTAAAATCACTAATTGTGCTGCTAACCTAATTTTTACTACTTTAGGGATATTTTCAAAGGCTTAATTCTTTTCCAGACCAATATTTTAATTTTATACGCGTATCTCTATCTCTAATACTAATAAAGATGAATGTTTGTGTGTCTGTTGGCACTCTACAGAACAGACCGTAGAACGTAGAACTGCCAAATTTGGCACATATATACTTCGGCTGATGAAGATGTGCACCTCGGAACCGTTTTTTAAAAATTTTAATTCAAATTTAAATTATTTAAAAATTAACCCAAATTTCGTCGTTTTTGCCAATAACTTCTGAATGAATTGCTGGAGGAAAAAATTATGTCATTTTAAAGAGCAGAAAATTATCTTTCCAATGATATTAGTTTTATTATTGTTCAAAATGTTATGTAATTTTTATAAATTTTTAAATTCATTAAAATCTTATAGTTATTGGGTGCGAGAGTAGTAGAAAGGGCCAAATAGGTGTTTATGAACGTCACATACTGGTGCGGAACATCAAAACAAACTTACTATCGGCGAATATTTAGACCTAATCGATAGGTTAAAAATGTTAAATTAGCTAAATGATAATTAGTTCTTTTTTGTTATAATCATATTATTAGTAATTTGTTTCTTTACAGTTTACAGATACTAAATTTCTTAGTGTGTGTGTTTTTCAATAGTAGATTGATGCTGGATCCTGTGTATATGTCAGATGTATGCATGTTTATACACAGAGAGCAGTAATTATTGTAGCATGTAAATTTTGTTTTGCACTGAGAATGTTGCATGTTTCATAATTGTCTCATGCTGTTATGATTTACTTAAATAATCCTAAAATAGATACAATTTTAGCCTATAATTTTAAATCATTTTAAATCTGAATTGTTTGCATCAATAACTTTGTGTAAATTTATTAGTGTATGTGCATGTTTGTTTAATAGTAGATTGATGCTAGTTCCTGTGTAAATGTCAGATGTGTATGCATGTTTTATACACAGAGAGTAGTAATTATTGTAGCATGTAAATTTTGTTTTACACTGAGAATGATATGAAGTTTTTGAGTTTTAATACTTAACAGATATGGAGTTACAAACTCCATATCTGTTAACTGACCCAAAGTAACTCCATACTTAACAGATATGCAGTTACTTTTGGTCAGTTATTAATCTCTTAAATATAGTATTACTATTGTAAGAATGGTGGACCAGATGGTCGCCGTAGGCGGCTAGTAATAAATAAATAAAATTTGTCTCCCGTGCTGAAGTTACTTTGATCCAAGCTATATTTTCAACTAGCCTACTTCGGCGACCAGCTTGTTAGCCAGGAATATGACTTCCATTCAATACTGCACCATTTTATATTCATGGTTCTCTTAACAACGTAATTTTAAACTTCAGATTGTGGTAGATATTTAATCCATGTTCTATTAGCGACCTTGTACCTATTCTGATATTCTCTAATACTAATAAAGATGAATGTCTGTCTGTTGGCGGTGTATAAAACGGACAGCAGAAATAGAGCTACCAAATTTGGCACAGATATATTTTGAGTGCTGAAGATGTGCACCTCGAAGCCGTTTTTTACAATTTTGTTTCAAATTTAAATTATTTAAAAATTAAACCAAATTTTTTCGTGTTTTGCCAATAACTTCTGAATAAATTGATGCATATAAAAACTATTTATGTCATTTAAAAGAGCAAACAATTATCTTTCCAATGATATCAGTGTTATTATTGTATAAAATTTTATCTATTTTTTATAAATTTTTAAAATCATCAGAATATTACAGTCGTGGTTGCGAGAGTACAGATTGGCGTATAGTAGGCGGGGCTAAGAGCTGTTTGTCGACGTCACGTGCGGCAAAAAAAAGCTTAAGCCTAATAGTTAAGAATGATAAATTAGCTAAATAATAATTAGTTCAATTTTTGTTGGAATCATATTATTAGGTTAGGTTAGGTTAGGTTAGGTTATATTAACGTCCCGTTTTGAAGCAACACGAGGGCTATTTAGGGACGGACCTCGTAATTTTGAACCGCGGTCAGATGACGAGGACGACACCTGAGCTGGCACCCCCCTCTCCAAACTTCCGCGCCACACCAACGGGAGGACGTTTGGCCACTACGTATGATTTAGCGTGCAACAGGCCCCATACACGGCGGATCTTCAGTGGAATCGGGTTTCGAGCCTGCGACCCTCCGGTCCCGAGGTCGAGACCTTACCACTAGGCCACCGCGGCCTTTTCATATTATTAGTAATCCTCTCTTTACAGTTTACAGATACTAAATTTCCTCTTTCTTCAACAATCTTTGCAACCCCCTCTTTTTTCCTACACTCCATGACAACTGCTTCAAACGTTCCCTGATGCTGTTCGGACAGTTCAGGAGGTTAGACATGCACTTCCCATCTTTTTAACCCGGGTTCAAATGTATACAAATACTTCGTCAGCTTCTCTTCCTCTAAAAGGAAACAGATTTAAATTCTTCCAATACTCATATTTAACTTTTGCTTATTTTATTTTATACTATTTTCTCAGTAATTTTTAAACATCTTAATCATTTAAATGATTATCATGAATTTAGTTTTGAGTTTCATAAAATGTAGTCAGTTCTGTTTTTTAACAGAAAAAACTTTATTTAGTTATTTTGAGTTTTAATATGTAAATTAATTTTAGCTGAGAAATGTAATTATTGTACTTCCAATTTAATTCTTCAAATTTAAAATAATTTCCAATTTTTTAAAGAATATATTTACTTATCATATTTTAACAGTTAGATATAAGGGATTAACTCAAAGTTCATTACATGCAAAAATATCCTGTACGTTTTCGTTTTGTTTATAAAAAATTAAATTCAGTTATACTAATTAATTGTTTACTGTTTGCTTTTTAAATTCATTTCTTTTTCCTTATTGCAATTATTGCTTTCAGTTTTAAAAAATTAAAATTTTTAAAATGTCAGCCTTAATTGTCTTATTGTTATTAATACAAGATTGGCGAACCACCTTATCGCCGTAGGCGGCTAGTTGTCTACATAAATGTCCCTAATGGAGTCAAATGATTGACTCTGTAACCTCTAATTCCATGTTGTCGGCACTATCTTCACTTTCTTATTCCTCTTGTAAAATATGCATTTGATTTCAATATTGAAATGACGCAGCACATTTTATGGCCAGTGGTCTGTTAGCTGGATTAAAACATGTCGAAAAAAGAATAAAAACATAGCAATATTAACCTTTCAGCTTATGTTTCTTAAAATAAACAAAATATCTCAAGGAGCTTGGTTTACAGATTTCGCAAAAATCTTGATGAAATAAAATAACAAGGCAAAATGTATTAGGATCTATCTCAGATTCCAACAATGAAAGGGAAATATGTAATTAAAGATTTGTTTAAACAATGTAAAAGGTTTGAGTTGTAACAATGAAAAGTATTGTTGTAAATTATGCGTAAAAATATTTTCAAAAATTTATTAAAATTTGAGAAAAAATCGTACGACAACTTAATTGATATCACTGGAAAGGTAATATTTGCACTTTTAGATGGTGTAAAAATGATTTTTGTGCTGTAATATTTTCGGAAGTTATTTAGGAAAGACGCCGAAATTTCTCTTAATTTTTAATTAGTTAAAACTTTAATTAAAATTTCAAAAAAGGGCTCCGAGGAGCACATTCCCATCCTTCAAAGTATGTTTGAGCCAAATATAGTAGCTCTAAGTCTAGTAATCTGCCCTGTAGAGGACCAACACACAGACACACACACATTCTCCTTTATTATTAGTAATGATGACGTAAGCAACCGAAATAGTTAATCTGCTGAAATAGATCCTAGGATCTGGGCATAGAACAATTTGATATATTTTAGTTATAACAATGTTGATATTTCTTTCATATTAAATTCAAATATAAATCACGAATTCTGGATGGTAAATGATATACTTTAACACTCCTTCTTATTTTCTAATTCTAAACTGTGATAACAAAGCATGAAAAAGTTACTTTTCTTTGCAAATGAGAAGAATTCTCAATTCCCTTATACCTTGGACGAATGAGCAGCAAAAACGTATACTGTCCTTTTTTTTTCCACGAGTAGGATTTTACAACTCTTAAATTCTACAAGGTGGCAGCTATAAAAAAAACTTTTAATACAAAAGTTGATCATTCTGATGAGGAAATCATTCGCATAATTTAAATAATCTTCCTATCTATACAAAAATTCTATATGTAACTAGCCGTTGTACCCGCGGCTCAGCTCGCGTTTACCTAACTAATACTTACTGATAATACCTGATTAATTACTAATTTAAAAGGCTTCGAAGAAACAAAACTTTTTGTCTCCCCCTTTGGAGCATCTATGTAAAGATTGCTTGCAGTTCTCATTCCAGAACATGCATGGGAGAAACAAACTTGATAACGGCAGATTTATTTGGAATCGTGCACTCATCCCAAAAGATAAGTCTGCAATTTGTTGTACAATCAACTTTTCAGACCTTTTGCTTGTATTGCATATAGGATTCTCAGTGTGAGCAAAGGCGAGAGGTAACTGTAACAGAGAATGCGCTGAGAGGTCACCATCCAAAAGTCTGATAGTTATTCCTGACGAAGCAACGGCAAGAGCTATATGATAGTTAGATTGAATTTCAGTAAGGATCAAATTAATTAGAAAATGTTGTTTCAGTTTTACAAGAGACTTCAAGTAAGAAAGGTGTTCACCGTTCTCTTCAGCAATCAAATTCGCCATCACTTCAGAGCTGTTGGCTGATCTTTTGTTAGACAAGGTTTAATTGTTCCCACTGTATCTTGTAAAACATTCAAATCGTAGTTTGTAATATGAAACGAATCTTAGTTCAAAGCAACATATAATGACTTGTAGACATGGGGACATGCGTATAGCAGCCTTTTCCCACTAATTGATAAACATCTTAATATCAACTGCTACTAAAAACTAACAATTACAAAATTCAGCAACGCTCAAATAAATATTCACTACACAAGATGCAACGTACTCACGATGGGTGGTCAACGCAAATAATTTTGGAAAATATAAATATTTGAGTTTATATTTTTGTGAAAATGCAAAAATATGTGTATGGTTGAAATTTTGTGATCCGTATTCGCACCTTACTATAAAAAAATACCTTGATATCCAAATGATATGACAGTAGTGGGTAGCGGAGAAAACTAATCCTGAATTCTAGATGCTACGAAGGTTTTGTAGCTAGAAAATATAAAGTTAGAAGGGAACGAAAGTGGAATTGTCCAAAGAAAGCAAATTAATTTAAACATTAACAAAAACATGCGAGAGAGTAAAAAGTGGAACAGGTCTAAAAGGACAACAAACAAAAAAGTTATAAATTCTTTTTTAAATAATTTTGAAAGATGATTAAATCTCAAAGAATTATTGATACAGAATTGAAACAGGTGTCACAGAGAAGATATCTTTTTTACTTTTAAAATGGTTCAAAAATAATTTTTGTGTGATTATATGTTCTGAAGTTACTGCGGAAAAACGTTAAAAATCATCCTTTTTACTCCCGCCAGAAACATTTTAACAGAGTAATTAATCCTTCCAGGTGAGAAGGAACATGTGTGCCGGATTTCATTCTAAACAGACATTGCATGTTTTAGCTATAGATTCCCAACATAATATTTGGATTCTGAGTTCTAATGATAAGACAGTATGTGTTAATAGGAAAAAATGATGCCTGAAATATTGATATTAAGAAGGTGAAAAAAGAGAGGCCACAAAACCTGTAGTTAAAAAGATACAAAGGTTCCCTTTTTTGTCCGTTGATAGGTTTTAAAAAGTATGATTTTGAAGGTTGTGCGAGAGCATAGAAAATGCCATAAAAATTTAAAAACTTATCAATGAACTATAATTTTATTTAATGTGATAAAGGAAAAAAGACAGATAAGCATTAAAAATTTAAAAGATATAAAATCTGAGACAAAATGAAATCATACTTAAGAAGGAGGTGTAAGATTTTAAAAAGCAGTATTTAAATGTAATTTACCGAACGCGCATATTAAAAGCTGCGAAATTCTGCGTCCGAAAGTGAAAATTTCTAAAGAAAGCAATTTAACATTGACAAAAGCACGCGAGTGAAGATGTGATAAGGTTTAAGATTTCAACAAACGAAAGAATTGTTAAAAATAGTTTCTAAATTAATTTTTAAAATTGATTATAAATTAGAAAAAATGTCATAGAGAATTGGAACAGGTGTCAATGAAAAGCTATTTTTCAAAAAATTTCAGATGGTGTAAAAGTAGTGCCTGTGCGATACGATCCAAACTTATGGCAGAAAAACATTAAATATTTTAACCCCCTTTAAATGGGGCTATCAACTTTTTAATTGCATAGTTAATCCTTCGACGACGTGCTACGGAACATGTGTGCCAAATTTCGTTCTAATTTATAATCTAAATGACTGCTACAATGCAGACATAGCGTCTGGATAGTAATAACCTTACCAATTGAAAAAGGCATGTAGTGAGGTGACTTCACTACACTCTTTCCATCAGATGTGAGGAATCTTTCTGGTTTAAAGCTCTCTGGATCTTTCCAATGCCTGGGGTCGTGATGCACAGCCCAGAAGTTGGCCATCACTAGGGTTCCTGCTGGTATGTCATATCCGGCAACATGTGTGTCTGCTAGTGTACTACAAGCAAGAGAAAACCCGTTGTCAAGATGGTAAATGTTCATGCCAAACAGAAAAAAAAGCATGTTTAAAATTTCTATCTTAAGTTTGATCTTTTTGTAAAAATATCTGTGTCTGCTACAACAATAGAAAAAGAACTGTCACCACGGTCGCAAAAATGCAGTATATGGATAAAAATTTTGACCTTGCAATAGAGCTCTATTTTAATATTTAAAAAAATTCGTTAATTTTAATATTAAGAAAATTACTTTATTTTAATGTTTAAAATAATTAATTTAATTATTTAATAACAATAGTTTTAGTAAAATTAAAAAATATTTTATTTTTTAAATATATAATATTTTTAAAATTTTACATTTTATTATTTGAAAAATAATAAAATATTTAATTTTAATATATATTTTATTATTTTTATAATAATAAAAATAATTAAACTATACTATATTAAATATTTAAATTAATTTTGGATCATATGCATCTGGTTTGTCTTTGAAGCAAGAAAAAGTACGTAACATCACAACACAGTTGCCGTATGACTGTGACGTCATGCCAATTGACTCCCAAGTCTGACTGTCCCTCTTCCCTTGTCCACCCAACTGGTGGGGCAACTGTAATGGTTGCGGGAACAGGGGCATGGGGTGTCGTTCTGTCCCTCCTCACGTTCTTCAAGGTGCGGAACAGATAGCTCAATCGAAATCATTATGAGTTAGTCGTTGAATATTACTTAAATGAGGGGCACATGCTCTGAGTAGCCCGAAACTTTTAAAGCACAGCCTAACGTGTATATAATCTCGTATTAAGTGGAACATCAGTCATTGTCAATGGTGTGATCACAATGATAGGTGACAGAACTATTCTCCAGCGAGAAGGAAGATAGTTTGCTTTCAGAGACAGATAATATCTGATAATTCTTGGACGTTATTTAGAGAGATTTTATCAGAGGTGCTGGAGATTCTTAACCCTCTGATTGCTTATCTAACGATTTCCGCGGGTAAGAAGCAAGTCCATTTTACTGCTGCATATTGAGATTTTCGAAAACCAATGGGTTTTCAGTACTTTTAAAACGTTGACTAATAAAGCCTTGCATGAAAATAACAATTCGCTTAGTTCTACGGTATTTGAACATGTTATCAAACGTTGCATCTGAATAGTAATTCAAGAAAATTCGGCAGTTGGAGAGTTAAAGCGAAACTTATTCATGACTATTATCTTCTCTCAAATGAAACGACAGCCAAAGAAAGAAACAAGATTATAGGTGATAGAACTTTCCTCCGGCGATAAGAAAGTTATTTTACCTTTAAGAAAGAGAATATCTGTTAATTCTGGAAAGTTATTCAGAAAGGAGCTGTTCTCAGAGGAGTCGGAAATTCTTCAGAGATAAGTTTTCTGTGACTATAGTATTGTCTCAAAAGAAATAACATCCACCACCAAAAGCAGGAACACGGTGATAGGTTATAGATCTGTTCTCGAGCAAGAAGGAAGATATTTTACCTTTAAAGACAGAGAACATCTGTTGATCTTTGAATATTACTTAGAGAGAAGATTTTTTCAGAGGAACCGAAGATTCTTAAAGTTCAACTTATTTGTGACTATGGTCTCTAACGAGTCATCTGTTATTATTAAAGGTAGAATTGCAATGATAGGTATTTAAACTGTTCTCCAAACAAAAGGAACACATTTAACTTAAACTGTGCTAAACCTCTCTCATCTTTATCAGCGGATCATTAGACTTCGTTCAACTAGGTATTAGATTAGGAGTTCTGGTGGTCTGTGGGGATATCAGCAAATAAAAGACAACGAGTAAAGCCCGTAGAAATAGATTCAAAACGGCAGCCAACGGAAAACATTCCGAAATCACTTTTTTTCTACCACAAATGAAAGCAGATTATAATGATGTCCTGAACTCGCAAAAGTGTTTAATAGCAATCAACAAGATCATATAATCTTAGCCATATAATATATTTTCCGTAGAATCTTTGTTCTCAATCCTCTCATTCCGGATAAATAAGAAATGCCACTTTCTTCCAATAGAGGAAATTCTTTTTTTCAGTGAAAAGTTTTATACTCGATAAATGCCTCACGCTACAACTTCCTCAGTGTAAAAACGTCAGTATATTCCTGTTCAACGAGCGTATGGAACTGATTGATTGACGATTAAAATCATACAGATAAAGCATATCCACCATTTCTCGTGTATTTACTTTTCTCTGCCAAACGATATTATATCATCTAGTATTTGAAGGTTTCAGTGTCAATTCAATTCACTTCGTGGGGTGAAGATATGAGCCCATTAACCCTCAGTTTAGGATTAAAACAGTTATTTTCAAGGTCTAAAATTAATCTGAATGAAAGTGGGTCTGGGGTTAGCAGCATTATTTCAGGTGATAGAACTATGAAAATTCTCTGGTAAATGTTTCGGTACGTCAGGATAAATCTAGTATAAAACGTTTCGTGGCAGTGTCTTTGAGAGAGACAGATGCGACAAAATAAGTAACGTCGTATTTTGGATTCCTACAAACAGACTCAGCACGCAGTAATCCAATTATGCCCGCAGAACATGGCAATGGAATTGGCATTTGAAATCAAATAAAGAATATGTATAGGACTGAGTGTATATAGCGTATTGCAGTTTTCCGATGGTGCAATGATTTTATTATCCCATTGTTATACTACATGAAATAACTCGGAACAACATGGAAAACATGTAACATCATTTCCATGGATTCCTCCAAACAGACGCAGCGCGTTGTAATCCAGTTATGCCGGCATTTCAGTGGAATCGACATTTGAATAAAAAAGTGTGTATGGGGCTGAGTGCATATCGTGTACTGCAGTTTTCCGATTGCGCATTGATTCTAATCAAGCACACGTGAGAAGATCCGATGTGCCATGAACAGGTCAATCAAACTTACCTCTGATAGCAAAAATCACTGCACCATGGAAAAACTGCACCAAAGAAATCTCATTGTTATATAACATGGAATAACTCGGTTAGAACCATAGTCTAAATCCCATTTGAGTACGCCACAGAGTTTCAGCAGCTCGCCTGCTTTACATCTTGCATATATGTCGCTATGATTAAGTTGGATATTTTCTGAACATATTTTAGAGTATTCTCTTGATGATTAGATTGCATTAAAATCACAACAAAAAAGTAAA
The DNA here is from genome assembly GCA_013235015.1 of Araneus ventricosus. Taxonomy (NCBI): domain Eukaryota; kingdom Metazoa; phylum Arthropoda; class Arachnida; order Araneae; family Araneidae; genus Araneus; species Araneus ventricosus. Next base: position 103,818 of record BGPR01000910.1, read on the forward strand.
ATCGAGATATCTTACTATCTGAAAATGTTTAAAGGCACGATAGTTATCCATCGAAAAATTTCCAGTATAACAGCTTGAGTGAATGGCATCGATTTCTGATCCTGATAATCCGGATTCCTACCAGGTCCAATGATTTCAAGGATCTCTTTTTGGATCTTTTTCTGCACGTCCGGAAAAGCGGCCATTGTGTACATTAACCATCCAATCGAAACGCGCACAGATTCACTGCCAGCACCAAAAACATCTGCCACGCATCCCACCAACACTTCGTCTAGAAAAAATTCAAATATGATGTAATTGTCGACTTAAATAAATTTAATAAAAACAGATTTTGAAGTTTGAATAGTGCTATAAGCGTGCTAAATGCTTATTTTTTTATTTTAATTATTGCCTGCTTTTCAGTCTTTAATTAATAATCTGTATAATAAATACTAGCTGTATGGCCCGGCGTTGCACGGGCTAAATCGAATAATAACTGAGGTCACGTGACACATGCCTAATGTGTGTTATAATATTGTTGAAGTGTGTTGTATTAGTGTTTTCACCTCCTGCTTCAGCTGGGTGTAGACGAGAGGTCCTGTGATAAATTTGGCCATGAATTCTGAAGCAATACGCTCCTCTCCCTGCAGACGGTACAATCTGTGCACCCATTAAATCACTGGTACGACCTTATGTTATTTTTGAAATGCACTGATAGTTCATCGGAGCCATCCATCAATCCTTTCATTTCCACTGGATAAACTGAATCCTACTCAATTATATTTCCATTATGACAACAATGAGTGTAAATTCCTCTGGTATTCTTTTCATCCCGGAAATACAACCCTCCGCATTTCAGACAGAGATTGTCCATTTTTCCACAGTTGTGTTCTTCAGTTCAAAACAGTTCTAGCTGCATCAAAAGTTTGTATCTGATGGTGATTTTGTCCTTCAATAACATTTAGACGGCGTTCTCTTGCATGTTGTAGCAGGCTGACAATCGGCTATTTCTTTGTTCGTCTGTTCCTTCGGCTCTTCTCTCCTGGCTACGTTGTCCCATTACTGCCAATAGGCTATTTCTTTGTTCTTCTGTTTCTTCAGCTCTTCTCTCCTGCCCACGTTGTGCCATGTCTGACAATCGGCTATTTCTTTGTTCTTCTGTTTCTTCAGCTCTTCTGTCCTGGCCACGTTGTGCCATAGTTGACAATCGGCGGCTTCTTTCTTCTTCAGTTTCAACAACTCTCCTTTCTCGTTTTCTAATTGCCTCCAGTCTACTGGCAGCATCCCCTGTAATTCCTCTTTTTCTTTTAGGCATCTGAAAAAGCGAGAATTCAACAAAGCAAAAATAGTAACTTCCAAATATCAGCTTAAATTAGAAGCTTCCACAAATATTTAAACTTTATCAAATGAATGAATAATGATTAAAATCACTAACATAACTAATCTATATCTTTCGGCACATAACTTTACAGGAACAAAACACCCCTTTTAATTTCGTTATAATGATTTTGTTGGACATTAGATCACGGAATAAAAAAAGAATTTATTCACTTTCAACAATACATTTTTTTTATTTCTGTCAGCGTCACTTTTTTATTGTTGTTGTAACAATGTTCCTTAAAGTAAACGACTTCAACAATAGAATAAATTTTGAATTGGCCGTAACAATGAAAAGTATTGTTATAAAGTATCCGAAACAATGAAAAGTAT
>BGPR01000910.1:105516-129457 GCA_013235015.1 Araneus ventricosus
ATGAAAAGTATTGTTATAAAGTATCCGAAACAATGAAAAGTATTGTTGTAAATTAGTTTTTAAATAATATCTTTTTCACTAATTAAAATTTCGATATTTAAATGGCCGAAATAGATTCCTTGAATTATTCCCCATCTTTTGGTACTTTCCGCGCGCTTCTGCGTTCAGCGGTACGTGAGAAGATAGAAGGACATACATACATACACACGTTTGTTTACCTTCGAATTTTAATAGGATAGATTATTAAATCCAGAAATCAATTTTTTAAATCATGACTAGGTGGTGCCACAGAAATGGATTCAAATTTTTTTAATTAATGAATTAACTTAATTAAGATAAGAAATATTAAAATTATGTATTTCATTGAGAACACGCAAGCATACTAAATTTGAAAACTCTAGAACATTAAGAAGTAGGAGAAACTAGGGATACTTGACCCTACTTTTACTTTTTCTTTTATTTCTCGAATATTTGAATTGTTAGCATTATAAAAGGATTTGACTTCATGAATGAGATAGAAAATTATGTTAAATTGATATCTCATTAAATCATAAAATAAATATATTATATGAAATGGCCCAGGGTCAAGTATCCCTAACTTTAGGAATACTTGACCCTAAGCTAGTGATATTTGACCTTTCATGCAAATAGTACTTAAATTCTTTTGAAAATATGTATGCACACGAAAGATACTTTAACCCGTATTTTACCATCGTCCTATATATTGGACAGCTCAGATTTGTCGAATTTTCATAGCTTATATCGCATTTTTTATTTATGTTCCGCTTCTAAAATATATTTTAAGATTGATAAGTGTTATTTATTATCTATTTAAGTTCAATTTTGATCATTTAAAATTTTTTTAAGAATTTTGAATTTGGCTAATTTTTGCTACTTTTTATGACATGAATTATATTTTTCTTTTAAATAATTATGAGAAAAAAAATACAAATTTTTTTTCCGATTTATTCATGGCAAGTCTTAGATATTATTTCAGAATAAAATTTGCAAACAAAAAGCTATATTCAAACTGGTTTTACAAAGGTTTTAGGTGCCGTCCTATATATAGGACGATAGTAAAATCCCGTACTATGCACACCCATACAAAGGCGTTTGAAATTTCGGGAAAAGGTGTTAGAATATCTATCTTTTACTAATTGCAAAACTCAATAACATCTCGTTTGCTTGGAACGAGAACCTGGAGGTGTGTCTTGAGTTATATATTTGTGCTTTTTCTTTGTTTGAGAGTTTTAGTCACATGCTGACGCTATGTTTTGTAGGAAAAAGAATACTGCTGTTCGAGGTGTGATCTGATTTCACATCCGTTCCTTCCAGAACAGTATTGGAAGTGAGTCGGAGATTTTTAACTGAAGAAGCTTTTGTGTATTTAACCTTCTCATAGCGAACGAGGTGGACCCGGCCGTCTAAAAATTTGGCCTTAACAGCGAGAAAGGCCGGTCTGAGGCGGTTGGCTTCTTTTGAGGGGTGGTGATCTTCTGAAATCGCATAGGAGATAAGCGCGGTAGGGGGTCAAATTATGCTTGCCAACCACAGCCTAATCACGTGTACCTTAAGGGAAGTTAAAGCAGGGGGTGGGGGGCCGTGGAAAATAACCACCCAGGTTAGGAGAGTCCAATTCATGTCATTTCCTCCCAAAAATTTCCGGTTTTAAAGGAGCTAAAAGAAAAAAGTCTCCTCGGAATTAAAAAGTTAATTTCATTGGCCGATGAATATGATGATAATGATTTTTAAATGATAATATTACCACCTGATCCAGAAATTGTCATTGATGATGAAGAAATTGATGTTGCCTGCACCAGCAGTGAACACGGTCATGTTGCTTTTGACGAAAAGATTCAAGAAGAAACAGATGGAACAATTGAAATTATAAAGGAAAAGGATGCTGCTGAATATATTTTAACCCCTTCATGGACTAATTGTGCACCAAAATTTCCATCAGCTCCTGAATTATTTTACGGATATGATTTTAGGAAAATCACCTCGGAACTTCTCGAGATGATGGCTGAAAATATGATTGTCCAGCTGTGGTAGAAGGTAACAAGCATGCTTGACAGAAAAATATTCATGTTTTTTATCTAAATTCGATAAACTGAAACAAGTTTTGGGTATAATTTTCTATAAAGGATATCACATTTTACCCAAAGAAAAAAAGCACAGGGGAAATGCTTCTGATATTTGAACAACGCTTGTTAATCAAACAATGTCAAGAAAGCGATACGTAGATATCAAGAGGTATTTATGTTTCAGTCACAGTGCTGCTATTGATTCAGATCGCTATTAGAAAGTGCGCCAAATTTACAAATTGTTGAATAATGCTTCACAACGGTTTGGTGTGTTTTCTGAACATTTAAGTAATGATGAAAGAATAGTACGCTATTTTGAAAGACATGGATGCAAAATGTACATGAAAGGAAAACCCATAATATTTGGCTACAATCTAAGAATATTCTCATTTTTCAATTTATATCTTTCTCGTATTATGCCATATCACGCAGTAAACCAATTCTAAAAACAGTTATGGCATGACTATGAAAAAAAAGAGAAGAAATCATTAGCCCAAACAGTCGTTGAAAATTGGATGTCTGTTGTTGAAACTTAAAATTTTTAGTTTGTGTGATCTTTTTGGTCCCCCAGAAGCAAGCGTTCCTTTGATACGGGTACAGTTAAGGGGAATAGAATGGCAAAATGCCCTTTAATAAAATTGCAGCTGTTCGATAGATTGACAATTCAGTTGCATCATTGATCACCAATTTTGAAGAAAATAGAGGCTTTTAAAAAAAGAAAGAAGAATGAAGGGTGGAAAGCAGAAAGTAGATATACCGTATGTTGTTTCGTACAATTTATACAAAAATCGTGTAGATTTGTTGGAGAATCTCATAAAAACATATTTTTCGTCCACGCAAAGAAAAAAGTGGTATTGACCATTATTCAAATATGCATTTCAAACATCACTGGTTGCACTGGTTTAGAAACATTAAAAACTTTTTGCTCCAGAAAACGCTGTAGAATTCCTCAAATTTCATCGACATATTACAGTAGCTTACTTGGGATTGTGTGTACCTCAAAATGTTGCAAGAATGAGTTTGGGCATTCAAAAAAAAATCCAGATTAATTCGAATTTCGAAGTGAACCCTTTCTAATAAATGGAAAACAACGCCAATGACAGCTTAAAAACTGTACATGAAAACCCTTAACTATTTGCCAAAAATGTAATTTAGGATTTTGCTTTGAATGTTTACTACCATTTCATGTAAACCAAGATTCTTGACTGAAAAGTATGTAGTAGTGGATTTCACCATCGTCCTATATATAGGACAGCTTGTAAAAAGACAACCGATAAAGTTTTCTTAAGTTTTTTAACTTTATACTTTTGCTTGATGTATCATTAGTCTGTGATAGAATTTTTTTGAGAAAAATATTGATTTTTTCTTAATGTGGTAAAATATGGGTTAATATGTACAAAAAAGGAAAATACAGAAAAAACAGAAAAAAATAAAAAAATAAACAAGAGTAATAACGATTTACCATTTGCGCGCAGACGCAGCAGCATCCAGAAGTTGCATTAACAATATTGTCATAATAAACTAACCAATTAAGATACAATCAAACAACAAAAATCAAACTGCAATACCAATTATAACACACTAAGATTAAAAAAATAAAATGGAAGATTCTCTATTTTCCTTTTTTTGTACATATGAAAGTGTCTTTCTTTTGCATTTTATTGGAAGTTGCTGCATTTTTGCGCCATTCTGTTTAACGAAAAGTTTAATTTTTAATATCTCTTGTTAAAACTATTTCACTTGTACATGTACACAAAATTCAAATATAGGTTAAAAGTGACGAATTGAAAACGTTTTAATTATCAAAAAATATTAAAAAACTAATGTAAAAAATTAAATAATATGACAACTATAAAACACATTTGTTATTAATAAAATCCAGTTAATGAATTAATATAGTCATTAAATTAAATTTATCAATTAAGTTAAATTAGTTCAAAATTCCATTAACTATTGAAATATTAATTTAATTAAATGATAAGAATTACAGTGATGGAACTAGGAACTTATCAACGTGACTAGCGCGTTGAAGAATTGCCGGTTTTGGAAAATTAGAAAAAAGCACAACAGAATAACATCCAAATGAAAAAAAGTATTTAAAGAATGCTGTAACAACACAAGAAATTAAGAAGCTTAATAGACTTACTGGATTCTTCTAACATTTAAACAAAAATAAATCTAAAGAATAAAAATATATTTTAGGGAAAATTTCAAATCAACAAAGGAAGACGAACTTAATAAAAATGGCGATACGTTAAATAAAACCAAAATGCACAAACAAATTATCAATTATATCACAATCTAAGAAAATCACGTAGTTTCCCCTAAGTAAAATATCGATGACAAAATTCCATTCATACAAACAATAAAGAAATCAAACAAAATAGGAGTGTGTAAAAAGCGAATTCTGACATTAATAATTCCTTCTCTATAATAAATCTAACTTTTATAAACATAAGCAACACTGGTTTATATATGAATCCCTAACTGCAGATTGTGTCAAGTCGCAAAATACTAATATAACAGGAGACCCAAAAACATTTTTTCTAAATATAATTTTTTATAAAACTGTGTGGCCGTCTTTATACAACATTCCATGTGCATTTTTTTATTAAAAAATATAACCATGCTCTCTTTTAACCAGCGAGAGTGGCCTCCCCAAAAACTTTCTCGTATCGGCCCTAACACGTGTGGAGTAAAAATACACCAAGCGCCAGCAACATGCGTCATTCCCTAACACAGGCGAGGAAAACGCGCGAATCGTTCGCGCCTTTTTTTGTGTCGTAGAATGGCGAAGAAACCGAATGTGCAATTTGAACGCCTTTTTTCGACCGACTGAAACGGAAATCAGGCACGGATCTACAATTAATGTAAGCAGACCTCATACTAACTGTTATTTATCTAAGTCAAAAGCTTTAGAGGTTATCGTGTTAACAAGTATGTGATTATGCAGACAGAGAGACAGTCAATCCTTTTACGGATTTAGTCCAAAAGGCGTACGGACCTACATTCTTCATGATAAAACTGTGTACCAAATTTTATCCAACAACCCAGATAGCAATTTTAGTTTGCAGCAAATTTGCAACAGACTTGCACTGCAAGTCTGCAAGCTTTCTGCAAATTTGTCACGACAAGTGTGCAAGTGTGAAACAAGCTTGCAGAAAGTTAACGCAAGCCTCGAAGTCACCATAGGACGAACTTGCAGCAAGCTTGCATTGCAAACTCATTGCAAATTACAGCAAAAACAGAGTACGAACGTTGTGTTCGTACTCTAGTACTGTTCCCAGGATGGAACTCACGACCTACCGGTTCGGAAGCTGACGCGGTAACCACTGGGCCAGTTAAACTCTGAGAGGAGAAGATAGATTTCGCTAATACATCGTTCCATTCGATTCGTATACGATTTATTTTAAACTATTCTCTTGATTTCATTAATTTTTTGAGTTGAGAATATGATTTGAAGTCAAAGAGAGAGCGATTTTCGCTAATAACTACGTTTTGTTAGTAGAATAAATTATGAAATTAGAGTTCAAAAGTAACTACTTTCAAATGGGATAAAATGTATAAGTTTATTTTTCAACAAACATTGACTGTTTTTTCGATTTAATTTTGTTTATAAACGCTAAAATTTCAACATTAAGAAAAAGGCGATATAGTTGTCTTTAAGTGCGGGTGATATATTTAGTAAAAAGATGGAAAATGTTTCAAAAATTTTTTTATCGAAAAGTTAGTTTTTTTTTACAAATTATCATTGATTTATTGAATTAATAAAAAGAAGGACGGTCTAGGAGATGCTATTAAAAATCGGATGTTTCTTTTTCAAAACAGAGACAAAGATAATTATCTCTTTGTTCTGTCTTTTCAGGAAGCTTGTTTTACAAACTTGCAGCAAATTAGATTTGCAAGGGAGGTGGCGCTATTTTGTCACATCGAACTTGCAGAAAATGCGTTGCAAGCGAGGGTGGCGCTAGTTGTCACAGCCAACTTGCTACAAGTTCGTTTCAAGTTTGACGCGTCAAATTTTGCAATGACAAGGGAATATCAAGTCAAAATCAAACTTGCTGCAAACTTACGTGCTATCTGGGTAGCTATTTAAGTTTTTGAGTTATCGTGTTCATATGAACACAGACAGACAGGCAGACTTCCCGTGGACAGATTTGATGGAAACCTACAAATTATGTGTAAAAACCACATACCACATTTCACCCCTGTAGCTTTAATAGTTTTCGAGTTATCGTGTTCACAGACAGACACAATTGCAAAATTGTGTTTTTCGGACTCAGGGAGGTCTAAAACAAGGAGATTCGTCAAAATCTCTTGTTCGAATTTTTTGACGATTACAATATTTCTCTTCGTGTACTAGAAAGTAAAAAAGTTTCGTGTCTTGGGTTTGTTCTCTTTCTGCAGTTAGCGATTCATTCATGACATCTAGGATTTTGCTATAGAACCAAAGTCGCAATTCATACCTGCTGCCAGAAGGAAGTGTTACTCGGCCACGTTTGTCCTTTATTAAAGGAAAAAACTGAGAACCCTCACATATGAAACAACTGCTTCATATTTTCCTAGATAAAAAAATATATCTAATATATACATGTCCACCATCATCAAGATGTGGAGTCCATTCCGTACATACAAGGTATATTCACAGTGAAAAGTCCTTCGAAACATTTATGAAGCGATTCAAATCAAGATTGCCTTCTGAGTACTTTATGTTTACTGAAATTGAAGACACTGACGGGCATACCTGCTGTTAAAAGTCTTTCTAAATTTTTATGAAGCGATTTAAATCAAGAATTGCTTTCTGAGTACTTTTTGCTTCCCAAATCAGTATACTCTGATAGAGACATAACCGTTTAGGATGGGCCGAAAAAAACATTTTTTTTTTCGAAACGCTATAGAGCGTAAAACTTTCCTCTAGGGTAGATATGTAAAATTCAAAAAAAAATCTTTTGCTTTCCTCTGGCGATATCGCATCGACCCTAAACTTCTCGAAAATATACGATGTTCATAATTTTTCTAATAAATGGAAGAACATCAAATAACTTCGATAGCAAGCAGCTATAGGAATATTTTAGAAGAACAATCTATAAGAAAGATAAATAAATGAAAAAAGAATATATTTTACAATTTATTAATAGAGTATTACACTTAAAAAAACACATTTTTTAAAGAAAATTCACAAATTTTCATTGAAATAAAAAAATTCTGATTTTGAAAAATTTCATTTTTTCAAATTTTTTTGGAACATTATACTGTGGAAAACTTACTCTAAGGTAGTTTAGTAAAAATTTTAATTTTTTTGGAACATTATACTGTGGAAAACTTACTCTAAGGTAGTTTAGTAAAAATTTTTTAAAAACCTGGCAGTAGCGCATTGCATTTGAATATTTGAAGTTTATAGAAAAATAAGAATTTTTATTAGTTTTTTATAGTTATAAACGAATAAGATAAAAAAAACCTGCTATTTTGAAATATCTGTAAAAGAAAGCCAAGAACGCAAAGCATTTTCAAATCCAAAATTTAACACATTTAAGACGTACCCTATCAGCCTCGTGAATCAAAAAGTAAATTCAAACCAGATTCGAAGAACCATAAAAGAGGAACATTATTCAATTTTACAAGAACCAGGCTCTGTGTTCGTTGGTCACGTTGCACCCTATTCTGGGTCTGCCAAAACATTTCCAATAGCATTCTTTCTTATTTGACTGAAGCTGGATTTTTATTATATGAACTGGACGTAATTGGATGTGATGGAACCGTTACCAATACGGGGTGGAAAGCAGGTGTTATTTGCCAAATTGAAAAACAAACTGAAAGACCACTACATTGTGGGGGCTTACAATTTAATAAATTGCCATTCCGTAATCTGTTCATAAATTTAGATGGTGAAACGACTGGACCAAAATCATTTAGTGGTCCGATTGGCACACAGCTCAGTAAATGTGAGAAACTCACAGTAATAAATTTGGATAATTGTTGAGTGTGAGATTCTAAAAATTGTACGGAAAATTTTAAGCAAAGATCAACAGTATCTGCTGGAGATAAGTTATACTATGCAATCAGGCATATCTCCTGAAAATTTATCTGTTCGCGAATCTGGTCCGCTTTCCCATTCAAGATGGTTAACAACTGCGAACAGAGTTCTCCGTTTGTATTTAAGTATTGAAAACCCAACAGATCAACACAAGATCGTAGTTTCTTTTACCCTAAAGTCATATATGCCTGTATGGTTTCATATTCAAAAAAGCTTCACAAATGGACCAGAACATGTATTTGAAGTTATAAAATCGTCAAGGTTCCTGCCAGAAAACTTAAAAGTCATTGTCCCAGTAATTCAGAGAAATGCATTTTTTTGCCGCCCATCCAGAAAACTTGCTTTTGAGTATGATAGTAGATAAAAGGGGGTCATAAAAGAGAGTTAGGTTTCAGAAGGATTATAAAAGATAGAAACTTAGTATCTAAAAAAAAGTCAATCAGGAGTTACCAACCACCAAAAATCAATTTCCTAGCTACAGACTACATGGAAGTGATTCACTGGAACACTACTACACTCACTACACCTTTACTGCGGAGATTCACGAATTAAGACATTTGTTCTAAGCTCCAATCAGGTGGAACAACAGCTGAGTGGAACTTTGACAAGTTCACATGTCACACCCAAGCAGTGGAACGATGTGTGAAGCTGGTAACCGAGGCATGAGAAAAAGTCGTCGGTTCCATTTCCAGAAATAACTTCACTTCTTCCAAGATCTTCAATGCTACGTTTTTCAAGCAAATTTTATTTCAAGGTACCAGAAGAAACTGAAGGCAAGTAAAGGACTATATTTGATTACAAATTGAAATTTTACACAATCAGAAACAACTTTTGTTTCAATGGAAATTCATCATTTTTTGAAAACAAATGTGTTCTTTGAGTGTAATGCGCAATTAACAAATTGTAAAATGTATTATTTTTTTCATTTATTTATCTTTACTACACTTTGTTCTACTAAAACATTCCTTTAGCTACATTTTATAGAAGTTATTTGATTTTGTCCATTTATTAGAACAATTATGGAAATTGTCGCCAGATGTAAGCAAAAGAAAAAAATATTTTGAATTTTACGTATCTACCCTAGAGACAAGTTTTCCACACTACAGCGTTTCGAAAAAAAATTTCTTTTCGTCCCACCCTAATAACTGCAGCTAAAATCTTTAGAAAAGTTTTATAAAGCGATTTAAATTCAATATGCCTTCTGAGTACTTTTTGTTTATTGAAATTGAAGACACTGACAGGAAACAACAGACAAACTTGTTCCACCTGCATTCTTTCTTCAGTAATAAAATTTCTGGAGCTTTTTGAACACAGTGACATGCGCAACTGCCCCATTTTCAAATTGAAAATGGAAAATTTGTTTACCATCTTGGATTTTGTTTTTCTTTTTTGCAAACGAGCTTATTTACACGTACGAAAAAAATCTCGTAATTTTACCTGTGCAAACGATGAAAAATGTAAGAACTGAGTGGATGGAAACAACCATTCCCATGTGACGAAATATAGTTTTGAGACAAATGATCAACTCCTTTCAAAGGAATATTTCGTGATTTGAACTTAGTGTCCAAGATAAATTATACCACCAATATTTTTAATTATTTTATTTCTACCATGTAAGATTTATAAGTTTATTTATGCGTGTATTCAAAAGGTTCGAAATAAATAAATGATGTAATCCTTGATTTTTTGAAAATGCGGCTTCTAATTTTGGGCAAGAAAAAATGGCAAATATGACGACTAAAGTTCAACCTAGGAAATATTTATTTTTTATTTCAAATATTATGCAAGAAATTATAATAGAAAATTTTAGATATCACTGATATTATCGTATAAAATGTCAGCATGACATCTTACCTTCAAAAGTAGTGTTGGCATCATTCCTCTGCCTTACTTCCATTTCAACAAGGTAACTATCAATTAAATCCCGAATATCCCTTTTGTCTAGTGTTTTCTTGTGATCTTCGATTTTTTTCCTAAAAGCAGAGTTGATATTTTGCTCTGATTAAATATGCGAGCACAAAAAATTATGACAATTGTTATGACAAAATTATGCGTCTTTCCGCTCGTTACAGTGATAGTCGGTTTTTGTGTGACAAAATACCGTCAGATTTGAATCGCTAATAACTATGAGACTAATAATGCGAAAGGAATGGTTGACCCCACAACGGATAGATCATATCTGTAAGAGTTTGTCGCAGAGTATTTCTTTTGCCTGTGGCGTCATCGTACCAGCGTAGGCGCATGCGCGTGATTGTTATGAATTAGCTTTATGAAAGGTTATAAATAAGTGTAGCGTGGAAACGCGTTTAGCTAGGAGGTTGATTCTGATGTCATTTTAAAAAGCTTGAGGAGTATTATTAAATCCAAAGTGAGACAATGAAAATATTTATCAGAATATAAGTAAAAATCGGTATTAAATTTAAAATTACAAACTCCGCATGTTTTTTTTATTATAACATGCAGAGTTTTCTTTCGAATTGTACGAAAATTACAGAATATTTGAAAATACGTAAAAGAAACATTGCATTAAATTTGAATTAAAAAATTGGAATAAAACGGGGAATATGAACATTTGTAGTAAATACATTTTTACTGCTCGTACGCGAAATGCAATTCTATATACTGTCAACAGATGGCGCCATCAAAAGCTACTTTAAATAAAACATATGAAAGGCGCAGTTCGAGTCTGAGCCATAGATGTTTCGTGGAAACATCGGGATAAAATCATAAAACAAGTATTTCGTATTAATATGTAATTTAATTATCAATCTCTTTGATACAATATTTACACAGAGTACTTTAATGATTACAGAATAGATAAATAATTTTATCGCTCGTAGCAAGTGTCTGTGGTTCAATCTTTGTAACAACTACACTGCTCGCCAAACTCGAGATATGGTGCAAAGCTTCGAGTGGGAGGTGTGAAAAATTACGGAAATTTGTGGTGGAATCTGTGATTCACTGAAATCAAATGGTTAAATTCATACAATTGGCTAATTTTTCTTATGGGCACTACCATCTTTACTCCAACTTTTTATTCAGTGGGCCATTGCTGGTATTGAAATAATCATCAAGTAATGTATCGTTTGATTGGGGTAAATTATCATGGTTTCGGAGATCTGGTTGTTTTTTTGGATGATTGAATGGTACTTTCTGGTGTGTTATGTTTATAGTGTAGTTGAATTATTTGTCTCTGGAAAATGTAGCTTGTTTGTAAATTTTGATCTTGATTGCTGGTATTCGTAATTACATGGAAATTAAGGTTTCTCGCAAAGCGGAAGAATTTTTCTATTTTCTGTATATTTATTTATTTATTTTTAATATTGTACGGAATTGCATGATGTTTTATGTTTATGGAATTCCATAGTTATAGTTTGACCAATTGCCTATCTTTAGAGTGCTGCGTGTAAGAATGTATTTCGGTTCTTAGAAACAGTCAACAGAAAAATGGAATAAATTTAAATAATAATATTAACTAAAAATTTAAACTAGAACAACAAAAAAGCGATTAAAATTATTTTTATTTATAAACAATACAATTTATAAAGTAAAATTCAGAAAAAATTATATAATAAATGCAATGTTTAAGTAACGCGCAATTGCAGCAGCAAAACAAAAAACAGAGAACAATAGAAATCTAGATGAGACAAAGAAAGCCAAAAAAAATAATAATAATCTCAGAGTTAATGGAATATAACCAAAAACAAACAAGGAGTCCATTCTAGTCCACTTTTTCAAGGGCTAAGAAGTAATTTGAAATAGATTCAAAAAAATAATTGGGAAATTTTTCTGTAAGAAGCTAGCATTGCGCCAAACATAGCTTCTCATCGCCCGAAATTTTCGCAAACAAAGGACCATGGAACATCAAAAAGCATATTTTCAAAAGAAAGAGAAAAAAGACACATCAAAACGCTAATATGATTGATTAAAAATATTAGCCATCTGGCTATATTAAAATAGCCTTCATAAATAAAAAACTTACCGTATGCTTATGCTCATAGTTGAGAAACGAGAAAAAAAATTATGTGATCACAAACCCACGCTATTTTCCCCAAGAAAGAGGAGTTATTAAAGAAAATACTAGTCCCATGGCGATATCTATATTTGAAGAAACAAAACAGATGAGGCAGAATCAGGAATTTTTTTAGGGAATGAAACCAATTCAGACATATTAGTCCTAAAGCCCCTACCTTTATGCCTGAGTGGATGTGATTTATTTTAGATTGTATATTCCAGACTACTTTCAAGGATAAGATCTTCAATGTCGTGAATATTAAAAGGGAAATGAGTAATAAAAGGAATTTAGAGTCTTTAAGAAAACATTGGAAGCCTTTGAAAAATCATTTATATTATTGGATATTTTTTAATTCTCTTAGCTTGACTGAAAATTGCGTTTCTATATACTGTAGAATGTATATTGGAATGAAAATCACAAAGATTTTTACACTTAAAGTTAAATTCAGCCCTTTTATCATACAGAGGAATCAAAGTTTTTTGCTTATTAATCTCAATGTTAATATCTGAAAACGTGCCTTTATTTTAACGAGAGTTCGTTTTATTAAGTTTAAATTCTTTTGGATAACAATTAATAATGAAATCTAAGTTGTCAGAATTTAAATTAAGCAAATCATCTATGTATCTGTATCTGAAAATTAGATGCTTTCTAATAATTTTATCCTCAAAAAAGTGCAAAAAGACATTGGCTAGTGAACTGGAGAATGTAACACCCATCAGAATTCCTGAAATCTGTTTAAAATAATGAATGCCATTGAAAAAAGATAATTTTCTGTAATGCTTAAATTACAAATTTCGAACCCGTCAGTTTTCTTAATAATAGAGACATTAAAAAATTCATTGCACATCAAAAGGCAAACTTCCATTAATTTATCATGTGGCAGATTAGTGTACAGATTTTCGAAGTCAAATAAATTCAAATTGTAAATTTTGTTATTATTCAGGTTGTCCAAAACTTCAGCATTATTGCAAATATTGAAGTTATCTTCTTTTTCAATTCCATCTATAATAATATTTAATAATTCGAAGAAATGTTTGCTGATAAAATAACATCCTGTACCACATGTAACGAATCTAAAGCAAGTAGGATTTTTATGAAATTTAACATTTGTGAAAAGATACGGATAGTTTAAAGAACAGTTATTAATTTTAAGTCTTTTAGCAAAAGCAAGCATTCTTTTATCTAATTCCTTTTTATTGCAGTCCACTAGGCTAAAAGTTGCGTTGGAGTTATATTCATTAATCAGTATTGCTGTTATTAATGGTCAGCCCTCATAATGTGTGTTTAATATTAATCTAGCATCTATGTTACCTCCTTATGTTCGTTTTCATAATACCATTCTTGTACTGCCTTGTTTAGATTGGTGCTCAGTGTATTGCCCTGTTGCATTTTATGTATCAGCTTTTATCATATGAAAAAAATGATTTGCATCCTCTGTTATGCTATGCATAACTCGTACCCTCCATGCTTGAGGAGGGCGATTTGCAGCTTCTGATTTTTATTTTAAAAAAGCTCTCCCCGCCGACCCGTTCTGTAACCTATGGATGAGTGGGTCGTCGTGGGGTGTGAATGAATGAAAAGTGAGAGGTGTGATGGGAAGTATGTACAGACTTGAAGTGCTAACAAGACTAGTGATTACTGGGAGCCAAGGACCTTAGGAACTAGGTTCTCTTTGGAGGATAATGTAAAGACATCAAGAAGAACAATAATCTGGCCTTACTCTCTGAAAAATGCAACAATCGATTTGGCGATTTCGTGAAAAAGAGATGATATAGTATCCCTTTTGAAACTCATTTGCACTTTATGCTAGCCTTTATTTTAGAATTTATATTGGCATCGTAACCTTTCTTTTTTCAACAACCTAATGCCATAATACTCGAGATAATTTTATGAAAACGTCCGAAAATTATTATACAGCAACCTATGGTGGTGGTTCTAATTTCATTTGGTCTAGTATATCTATCCATGTCCATGAGGAATCATGGTAAAGGAATAATATTCTGTTGCTCAAATCGACCTTGGAGCTTCTAGGTAGCACCTTAGATAGAAGTGTCAGTCTCCAGAAACATCGTCAAATTGCTCAGTTGTCTTTATCTATCGTATTGATGGTAGACAAACTTGGATTCTTGGTCAAATTCATTTAAGTCACTTAGTATCCAGACATGGACTACTCACACTCCAAAATTGGCAACTTTTTCTTCTGTAGTTAAATTCCTAAAGACATGCTCTTTTGTATGGAAGCCATTGTACCCTCGGCTCTGCTCGCGTTTATCTGTTCTGAAAAACGCATTTGCTTTTATATCGTATAGTTTTCGCGTCTAATATACAACCCCTTGAAAGGTTTTAGTACTCTCAATCTTAACTTATAACACCAAATTAATTACTACTTTAACACTCTCACTATGACACCCGCCCCAGCCGGCTCGGTAGGTTCTATACGAGCCAGGCGGATTTTCGGGCGGGCAAGGGTCAAACTAGGGGTTTGGGTAGTAAAGCGAAGTTCCCACAAGGGTTTCCTCGGGGAGGGGAAACGTCTGCTATTCATGGCTGACAGTGATGAATTGATTTCGCCTACGGGAAGCTTCAAATGTTTTCAGAAAGAATTACACGCTGAACTTTCAAAATAAGATTCTGAAATAAATTTACCCTGTTATATTTTTTACTAAATCTGTGTTTATTTGAATGAAAAATATTAAAGCTAAGAATACAGTTTATAAATTTAAATTTCTTAGAAATTCATTTATTAGAGTAAATTTTTTTTCGAATTTCTTGTAATGAAGACAAATATCATTTTGTACGTTAATAGGTTAACAATGATTCCCTTAAAACGGGTTAACTTTTACTCCAGAAAATATAATTAAAATGATTTACTCATGAATATGTAATTTTTTGATTCAGTGGGCTTGATTGAAGGATTCAAGATTTTAAATATAAACGAACAAAAACAAAACATCCGTAAGCTGTGCTAAATTTTATTAGTGATGTACTTGATTTTTAAAATTTCTTGTAATTTTTCTTCTCGATGACAACCGTTTTTATATTTTTATAACTTAATTATAAATTAATCGATTAACTGAACTAAATTTCAATTTTTTACAAGAGGTGTTTCATAATTGCAAATTTGTATTAAAAATTATTTCAAGATTACATAATATTTATAATAATGAATTAAAAAAGATCAGTCAGTAAGGAATAATTAAAATAGAATGCTTTTTCCTTTATATACAACTAAAGAAAAGTGTACATTTAAAAATTGTTTTCATTAAATTTGTTTTTTCTTAAAACAATGCTGTAAATGGTTTGGTCAATAAAGTGTTAAATAAAGACACTAAATTTTATTTCTAAGCGATAAGGAGTCATATTATAAAATCATATATCAGTGATTTAACTTCATTTTTTAGAAAAAGATAAGGATTGATATGCTTTTCTACGTGACATTTGAGGGACCAATAATTAAAACACATTCACTCTAAAAGCTTTCCAAACTGATTTAGGATTTGGAAAATTGGAAATTGTCGGAAACATTGTTTAGTCAATTCATTAAATTTTAGCCAATCTCAAAAATTAAAATTCATGAAAAAAATCAAAAACTTGACTGAATTTTTACCGGCGAAATATACATTTAGAAAAAAATAAAAATAGCTTCGACTAAAATATTTTACCTCAAACAATTTTAAAATATGGTAAAACCCACCGAATCTAACATAGTAGATTTACTACTTTCTGAGTTTGCTGCTTATATTGTTGATAAGTTACTTTATTTTATATTCTTTTTATTTAATAAAAAATTCTTTTCTTATAAATTAGGTATTAAAAATACTAGTTGAAATTCAATTAATCACATAGACTTTAATCTTGAATAAACTATCGTGAGATATAATGAATGGTGTATCAGTTTTGTTAGTTCAATCCATTTACTAAATTCCATCTATGTTATACTCTTATATATAAATCACTTACAGTGCTCTCAATTTTCTAGTTTATCTTTTTTCGTACAAAGGAAATATAGACGTTCGCAATTCTATTTTATTTCTTACAAACATTTGCGCTTTCCTCAAAAATAAATTCCCTTAAAATTGTTTATATTTCTCCCCTAGTCTAAGAAAGAAGCGTGTGTTTTACATACAGAAACATATGTCTCTCTATGTGAAAAGAAGTCTGTTAACCTGTTGCATTGTCATTACAAAATGTACCATCAAATCAATCACCGAATGTCGCTATAATTAGAGTTAAAAATGACCAAGGAAAGAAAACGCTACATCTGGCCTTAACAGTCTATTTCAGAATCATTTTTCTAGTAAGGAGTGGTAAAATTATTGGAACATGTGTCAGAGAGATTTTGCTATAGAATTGGGAGCCTTGCTTTGTAAAGGAGCTTATTTTCTTTTGTTCAGTGTGGATTGAACAGGACACAACTGAAATCCGAAGGGGATGTTCAAAATATTCCCTTTTTATTCTTAGTCATTTCTGAAGGTTACCAGTTTAGAATGCAACAGGTTAATTTATCTCTCTTAAAAGGGATACCATTTTTGTGAAAAAGAATTGTGAAGAATTATAATCCAAAAGTTTATCAAATAGCTCGTAAAAGGAATATAAATAGCCATGACAAATTTCATTTCCTGACTACGGTGCTACATATTATTTTATAATTAAATAAATTGTTTGAATATATTGAGCAAAATTACATTAAAAACAAAAATATTATAAACCCCTACTCTCGGGATAACAATTGAAAAAATCCCATTATTTTCTCCATCGAGGACTGTGTCATTCAACTAGCGACCCCAGTCTGTACCCCTGGGTCACGCCCCTTTGCGCTTTCGACCACCAACTGTGAGGAGAAAAAGGGAGAAGGCGGACGAGTCCATTTCACGAATCCACATGTCAACAAAACCTCCGTATACAAAGGTAGTAAGATTTTGAGGGCCGCTAGGAGTCAGAGGTTTAAAGCTTTTGAATAAATGACATTTTTGATCTCACCGTTTAGCGAATATATATAAAGAGGGCTTGGAGTTCTCATTCGAGAACATGCCATGGGAGAAACAAACTTGATAACGGCAGATTTGTTTGACATCGTACATTCATCCCAAACGATAAGTTTGCAAGTTTGTTGGACAATCGCCTTATCAGACTTTTTGCTTGTATTGCATCTAGGATTTTCAGAGTGAGCTAAGACTAGAGTTAACTACAAAGAGAATGTGCTATGCGGTCACCATCCAAAAGTCTGATAGCTATTCTCACTGAAGCAACGGCAAGAGCTATATGACAGTTAGATTGAATTTCAGTAAGGATCAAATTAATTAGAAAATGTTATTTCAGTTTTACAAGAGACTTCAAGTAAGAAAGGTGTTCACCGTCCTCTTCATCAATCAAATTCGCCATTACTTCATGAGCTGTTGGCTGATCTTTTGTTAGTAAAGGTTTATTTGTTCCCATCATATATTGTGTAATATTCACATCGTAGTTTGTTATATGTTACAAATCTCTGTTCAAAGCATCATGCTTTGACTTGCATGCATGGGTAATACACGCTCTTACAACAGTTTCACACTAATTGCTAAGCATCAAGATATCAACTGATACTAAAAACTAACAATTACAAAATTCGGCAACGCTCAAGTAAATATTCACAATTCAAAATGCAGCGCGCTCATGATGGAATGCCAATGTCAATAATTTTGGAAAATATTTTCGGTTGAGTTTATAGTTTTGTGAAAATATATAAAATGTGTGTTCGATTCAAATTTTGTGATCAGCATTCATACCTTACTATATAAACAGCCTTGATATCAAAATGATATGGCAGTAGTGAATATCGGGGAAACATATTCCTGATTTCTAGATGCTACGAAGGTAAAAAGAGACCAAAAAATTTGTAATTAGAAAATGTAAAGTTAAAAGGAAATGAAAATGGAATTGTCCAAAGAACGCAACTTTATTTTAACTTTAACAAAAACATGCGAGAGATTAAAAAGTGAAATTGGTTTAAAATTACAACAAACAAAAACGTTATAAATTGTGTTAAAATTAATTTTGAAAAGTGATTAAAAATAAAAAAAAATAGTGGTAAGGAAGTGGAATAGGTATCGCTGAGAAGCTAATTTCTTTACTTTTAAGTTGGTTCAAAAATAATTTTTGTGCCATGATATGTTCTGAAGCTACTGCAGAAAAATGCTAAAAATTACGCTTTTAACTCCCGCTAGCAACTTTTTAACAACGTAGTTAATCCTTCCAGATGCGAAGGAACATGTGTGCCAAATTTTGCTCTAAACAGACATTGCATGCTTTAAATATAGATTCAGAACATAAAATTTGGATTTTGAGTTCTCAATAGGGGAAAATAATGCCTGAAATATAGATATTACGAAGGTAGAAAAAGAGGCCATAAACCTGAAGTTAAAAAATGCAAAGATGAGATGAAATTCCCCGTTTTTGTCAGTTGATAAGTTTGAATTTGAGGTATTGAGTATGATTTTGAGGGTGGTGTGAGAAAATAGACAATTCAATAAAAACTGATAAAACTTATAACTGAACTATAAACTTATTCAATGAAATAAAATAAAAATCACCCAGTCACTTAAAAGACATATAAGCATTAAAAAATTAAAAGTGCTAATATTTGAGACAAAATTAAGGCAAACTATCAAAGAAATTGCAACGATTTTAAAAAGCAGTGTTTAAAGGTAATTTACAGCGCGCCTACATTAAAAGCAGCGAAATTCTCCGTACGAAAGTGAAAATATCTAAAGAAAACAATTTAACATTGCAAAAGAACGCGACATGCAGATGTGATTTTGTTTAACCTTTTTCAATCGTCGGTACATATGCTGTACCGGGAATTTTTTTTATCCTTTTACTTCGGCTGAGGTACAAGTGTTGTACCGAGCAATCGAGTGACAGTTCTTTCCCCCTCTTTCTCCTGGAAAGAGTTTCCCAACCCATTAAAAAACGTGAGTTCTATTGTCCGTAGTTGGGTGGTTATATTTTTCGCCAATGTTATCAGTTGTAAGCTCTTATTTTACATTTTTGGCGATGTTTAGGGACAACAAATTCCAAGAATCTGAAAAGTACTCCATTCGATAATTTTACGCTGTCGATAAAAGCCGACATTTTCATTCTCGTGTTTGTTTCTTGGATATTTTAGAATGTCTCAAAAATATCTCACGGATATAGGGGTTGAGAATGTGATGAAGAATTTGGATGAAGAAAATTTTGATGATAATGATTTAGAGAGTTGAGAATCAGAAAAATTGGAGAGATAATGCAATAAACAGAAAAAAAAGACTTTTAAGAGCCCAAAAGTTTTAAAAACTAGAACATGTTTTTGCATATTTAAAACAGTCGTTTAAAAAAGTATTGCTTAGAAAAAATTTTTCATTTTTAAAATTTAAGATTTCATTTTGACTTAGGGACAAAACGTATTCAAAAATATATATTAATAATTTTTGTCTAAATATTAAAGATTCAGAAATGCATTTAACCCAGCAAAAAATTGTTATAAATTACTTTCACTGGAAAATAAGAAATCAGTTAAATGTTTTGCCTTTGTTTGCTGAACTTTGGCTTTATTCAGTAGCTTTTAAATGCATTCATTTAAGTTGAAAACTATTATTTCCTTCTTGGAAATGTTTCATTATTTTTTTCAATCACATTTGTTCATATTTGAACTTGAAAGATTTTAAGGATACTTATTTCTTTGCCCACTAACCAAGGCTACAATTTGGATACAATATTTAGGAAAAAATTTCTAATATATTTTACCTCAAAGTTTGTTCTCCTGTTGCATGTTTCGTCGGATAATTTTGATAATATGTGGTGATATTATTCATTATGGTAGTTGACAATGTAAGCTTAATCTCAAGTTTTATAGAGTACGCATACTTTGAGATCTGTAACTGGTCATATAATTTATTGCCACAGTAAGTAAGAACCGAAATTATAAAAAGTTCACGATCGAATCAATGTAATCTCAGAGAAATGTGGTTAAGAGACTACAATAGCATTTAAGCTCACATTTGACATTTTAAATGTTCTTTTAATATATATACTCTTTGAAAATATGGTTTATCTGATATAGAAGATTTTATTGCCTATTTCTTTTAAATGTTAATTACCGCAATATATAACTTTCAGTAATGTTAATTCTTTTAATATTTAGTACTGAATAATTATTTGTATTGTTTCCTAAGTAACTTGGAAAAAGCTGACTGGATTAAGAACTGATCATAAAAAAATCTAAAACTATTTTAACACACAAATAACGATTTCCTACTGTATTATTAATCTTTGCATAATGTTTTCTTATATTTAAAAAATTGATATCATACCACGTTGTTTCAGAAGAAGTTATATAGAGTAATTTGTGGAGATGAAAATAAAATTGCGTATGAAACAAATAAAAATTAAAAATATAAGCCCTATTTTCATATATGATTATTATTAAATATCCCATTAATATCAATTTTACTCTCTTAGTACCTGAAATGCTGTACTTTCAACTGGAGTAGAAAATCTATTTTAATTTTAGAATTTACTTTAAAAAAAGAAATCTTGCATATTGCAAAATGCATAATAATTATAAAAACAAAATAAGTACTTCAAAGAGAGAAATTCATTCAAATAAAAGTGGGGGAGAAGAATTTAGAAAAAAAATTATTGAAACATTTGTAGCCAAATCTAGAGACCTTCCTGACACTAGAATCATTACTGACCACAAAACGGCAGCCCTTCCCCTCACCCCATTGTAAAATGAATGTCTTAACAATACTGCATGGAGTGTCAAGGGGCATACTGGTCTTTCTAGTGAGGGGAAGAAATGACCTCCTGCTCTCTAAAAGTAGCCGAACGAGGGATATATTTTCGTTCAACCTGCGCCGAGTCCTACAGGTTAAGATTATGAAAAAGGAAAAGATTGTTTCAAATTGTTTTAAATTAATTTTGTAAAAATCTCTCTATATAATTCTCTTATGTGGCGACAAAAAAGATTAAAATTCCTTAATCGCCGGTTGGCAACAACTTGCAAGTTTGACTTTCCGCCAATGTCTGTTTACATTAGCGGAAAGTCTCAGACAACGATTTTTTTTTCCGAGTTAAATAGTTTGAAGAAAATAATCTTATGTCTTGCAGTTTCGATTAGGCAAATGAATGAATTTCTCCTTAATATGTCCTTTTTAGTTAAAAGGTTGAAGAATGGGCTATTTAATCTTTCGATTACTCACATTTTCTGAGTTTTAAAAAACATAAGCGACTACCCAGAGAAAAATGCTATACCTTTCTTGGCTAAATTGCAACTGGAGTGAGTCTGTATACAGGTAGGGAAGAGTTCTAAGAAATATAACATAAGTAAACTTAGGATCTTATCAATTTTAGAAAACCAAAAATACATAATTATTATGGTTTCAATTTTGAATAGTTAAAATGAGCATGTTTCAAGCCACTTTTCTCATGGTCCTTTTCTAGGTAAAAGGTTTTAAAATGGGTTATATCATCTCTTGACAACTTAAATTTTCTGAGATTTAATACATGAATAACTGCCCAGAGTAAAAAGTTACATCTATTTTGGTTAAATAATAATTTGAGTGAGTGTGAATACATGTGGAGAAGCTTTTCTCGGCAACATTTCATTGAAAATAGGGCATGTTTAAAATTTAGCTGGAATGAAGTTAGGGCAAATAAAACTGTTGAAGATACTGTCAATTGTGTATGGAAAAAAGTTTTAATTGACTGTTTTCTGAATGATGTAAATAATTTTGATTTTTAAACATCTTACAATTATATATAGGGGAAAGTGGGATAATACCGGGTACCTTGATTTTGACGTTATTAATTCTCGTTTCTAGTTGGCAAATTCTGAATTATATTCTACTAGTGAAGAAAAAAGAATGATCATAGTTACCATGTTATTGTTGTTGAAGTCACTTCGTCTGTGAAGATTTATTTGTTTTTTACGTCAACTCTAAAATGTTCGTTTCTTTCTAACTTATCCCTACTATCATTACAATGATATAAACTATATTTAGTCCGGCTTACTATATGTTTACTAAGGATGTATATCCTAGCAAACACTAAAGATTTAGCAAAAAAATTGCGTGGTTCTATTTCGTTTTTCATAACCTCTGCAGTCGGGGTAAGACCGGTTACTTCTAGTGGGATGAAACCACGTACCAGGGGAAACTACGGATAACCGGTTGATTTTGTGAGATAGTTGGTGGTTTGTAAGGGCCATTCCTATTTGACTTTCGAGGCAAATAATCTGATGGAAAGCATTTTCATAATTTTCTTTTTTGTGATAATTTCAAATAATACAAATAATTATTTTAGTCCAAATTAAAAAGAATTGAAATTTATTTATTCCATTATTTCCTCGCTTGCAAATAAACGATTTTTATTCATTTCTTCTCATATAGAACTTAAAATGCATGAAAATTAAAAATCTTTTTATCGAAGTCTTTGCAATCGTTTGATTTTATTTAACGCATCGTCATTTCGACTGAGTTTGTCCCTTAGTTAGCTTGAATTTTAAAGAAGAATTACGTAGAAAACCTTTTTCTTCTTTTGCTTTTGAATTGGGTTATTTTTCTTGTTATTCTTTTGGATTTGGATAATTAAAATAATAATAGAACCCAGTAAATCTATTACGTTTCTCCAATTTCTTGTTTTGCACAACATTTGCTAGATCCTTAAATTTCATTTGTCGCTATTCTGTACTATTATTATTTCCGAACCAGCAATGTTTCAATGCGCTATTTACTTTACTAGGTTCCTTGTTTCATTCCTACAGGTTTTATCAGTGATTTAGATACGAATTTTGGAAATATTTTTAAATTGATTGTCTTTATTCTTAAACTGTCAACTATGGTAACTATTGTTAAATCTTAAAAAATGGTCTTTATTATTAAATTGTCGACTATTGTAATTAATGTTAAATCTTAAAAAAGGGCGTTTTTCTGAAATTGTCAATTACTATAACTATTGTTAAATCCTAAAAAAATTGTTTTATTATTAAATTGTCACACAAAATAAAATCTTATGCTACTTTTACACTGAAAATCTAGTTTTCCCTTATTTCCCATAGCGTTAACTGTTTACCAGGTTTTACCTCACTAGTGGTTTGACTTTTTCTACAAAAAAAATCATCAGTAAAAAAAGTTGTTAAATTATGATATTTCCTTAACCCTCTGAGTGGTTCGGTCTCCCTTGTAAAGCGATTCGAAAAGCGATTGTTCGAAGACCCCTTATCTGTTTTAAAAGTGCGCCCTCCTCCGAACAGAACATGTTCCAAAAGCGCAGCGGATTCAGTCTCTTCCCCCCTCTGATCCATGGGCAATCAGCAACCCCTCGAAGGGACTAACCACAAGAATCCGTTCTATTCAGCTAGGAACCTATTCAAACTAGCCCTTACTGCCTTCGGAGAGCCCACCTGTTGTGTGATAAATTAACACTTCAGGTCTTCGAGATGGGCAGTTGGGATCTATTTTCTGCACATTGCTCGTGTCAACACCACCAAATGACAAAAATACACACCGGTTAGGCGCGTATACCTATTTTTCATGTTTTGAATATCTAATAAAGTGAACATTATTGAAGCTGCATAAAAGTTGATGATTTTTAAGATCTTTGTGATTTAAACTTTTTGCCGTTTATTAATATTTGTATTTTAGCTATTGGCTGTATTTTATATTAGTAGTTTTTTTATATCCGTGACTTCACTTTATTTACTCGTCAGCATATTATTCTATGAATTTAAAATTAATTTACTAAATTTCAAGGATTAAAAACAATGCCATTATATATATATATATATATATA
>BGPR01000910.1:129557-150014 GCA_013235015.1 Araneus ventricosus
TATATATATATATATATATATATGTCGCGATAAAAGTTTTCATATTGCTTCTTGATTTAGTACTCCGTAAAAGGTAGAAAATTGAGAAACGATCACAAATATAAACAGTGTTTAACTGGATTAATCCGTTTTGTATGCACATAAATACTTATTATATGGATAGTCGCATAATAATCTGTATTCTATAAAACCGCCTGTAATAATTAATACATATGAAGGATTAGAAATAACCTTCTTATCCCCTGAATAATGTTTTAAATTAACTAATACTACAAACCTTTTTTACTGAAACTTGTACTATATGCTTGTTAAGAGCACGAGTTAATAATTCTCAAAATAAAGTTTACGTTTAGACTAAATGTTAGAAGAAATAACGTATACATATACCGTTATTTAGCACGCAAGATATTATCTTTTATTATAATAAACAGAAAATTAATTCACCTAGATTAACAAAATTTGAAACTTTTATACTATAGTACCGGTCGGTCATAGAGCATCCCGTGGCCAAATTTTCAAAATTAAATTTAATTCTTTATTTATAACTTTTTTATCGAAAAGAAAGGTATATTAGAGTTTAGACAGGGCATTAGAGTTTTTTGAGCCTATTTAAACGAAAATTGGACCCTTATCTACAATTAGGGTTGCGTTTAGGAGTTACCGTATTCAGAAACACGAAGTGTAAAACGAGGAGATATATCAAAATTCGAATTTACAATCAATGATTACAATACTTTCTCTTTGTATACTACGTATACGAGAAGATAAAAGCAATCAACATTTTTTCAATCAATTTTACGAAAATGGGCCTTGGTACGAAGTACAAAATTGTTGAATTATTTTCTACAGATAGTTTTTTACAAACTTGGTAAAATCGAAAGAATAGGGAGGAAAATCTACCACATATTCGAAATTAGTCAGGTTCCCTTTTGTGCTATTCAAAAACAGTTTTGGGCCTTTTCGTACTAAATATAAAGGGAATTTTATAAGCATAAAAATGACACTTTATTCTTTATACAAAATTTAAAAAATTAAATTATATATCTCATTCATGTATACCATGCTACTTGGAAAATAAATATCTTGTTTACAGTTTTATAATTATCCATTCAAGTTCAGAATGAAAATAAAAACGTGTAGATAAATCTGAATTATATAAAAAAAATTATACTTTACAAATTACAGCACACGCACACACATCCAAGATATTGCTATAAAACACATTATATAGTATGTGATGGTGGAATTTGGAAATAATTCAATGCCTGAGACTGCTATTATTTTTGGAAGAACTGTCCTTAAGCTTGTTAATATCGGATATATCAAAGGTTTGTAACACATAATAGTGGATTCTTGTCTCATAGCATTTATTAAAATTCACCTCAGAATTGGTATAAGATTTACCAAAAGCACTGGAATTTAAGCATTTAGATTTGATCACATATTGAATAATGCTTAATAGCAAATCAGCAAAACTGTAATGGTTCAAGGAACCAATGCATAAATGCAGTCTCTGAAGTAAGAAATAATATTTTCTTAGAAATAGTTTTGGGTTCTAGGAAGAAATACAAATTTTCAATGATAATTGAAATAATCTCTACACAGTTGAGCTGCAGATAATATCAGACTCTCAATAGGATTAGTATCAGCAGTATACAACGATGTTCCCCGATACAGTGCTTTTAACAGATGGTTATGTCTATCTGTACGTGAAAAACATGTGACATAAACAGATAGAGAATCAGTTTGAGAAAGAGCGTAGCAGAGGACTGGTATATACAGTGGCGATTTTTCGCACAGGTGTTAGAGGCGCTCGCCTCGTGCATCTAGGGGGCCTCAAAACCTATTCGATCTATATCGTAATACTAAGCCGAAGATGAATTTTCGACATTGGGTAGGGGGAGGGGCCTCACAGCAATTTTGCGCCTGTGCCCCCATACTGACAAAATCCGCCAGTGGGTATAGGATGATTGATTCAATGAAGAAATACTTCTGACAAAATTCCCGTGCTCTTTAAGATCAGTAAAAGTTATTAAAATGGTATCATTGGTAAAAATTGTTAATTGACGACAAAATAGTGACACTTCATAGATGTTTTGGCCGTTCTCGGTGAGGAATACAAAAAAGTTTGGGGGCCGTTTCGTATCGTACCGTTCTTTTCGAAAATATAAAGCAAATTTAACAAGCTTAAAACTGACCCTTTACTCTTCAAATAAGTTAAATAAAATAAAAAATGTCAAAACATATAGAAAATAAATATTTTATTTACAGTTGAAATATTATTTATTAAAGTTCAGAATGAAGAAAATGGAGCAGATAAATCATAATTTTATAAAAAAAATTACACCTTACAAATTACAGCATGCACGCATAAGATAATGTAATGAAACACATGATCTGGCAGGTGACGGTAATATTTTGAAATAATCCAAAGCCAGAGACTGCTATTATTACTGAAAGATCAGTCTTCAAAGTTGTTATTAGTGGATCTGGATGTATCAATGGTTTCTAACATATATTAGTGGATTTCTTTTATCAGAGCATGAATGAAAATTTAACTTGCAGTTGGCATGCATTTACCGAAAGCAATTCAATTTAGCTATATAGTTTTAATCAGTTATAGAAGAATGCTTAATAACACATCAGGAAAAAAATTGTGCTTCAAGGAACTAATGCGCAAATACAGTATTCGTATAATATTTTCTGAGAAATATTTTTGTCTTCTTTTATTTTAAGCAAGAAATAAACATCTTCATTGATTATTCAAATAAACGTAAGAGAGTTAAGCTGCAGATATTATCAGTCTCATAATAAGATTATTAAAAGTCTGATAAGATCACACACCCAAACATTAAATTTAGTCTATAACGTTTTCATCTAAACTATATTTTCCCCTGCTTTTAACAAAAAGAAAATATTTTACAATGTAAAAAATAAAATTTTTTTCCACTTTCTTTAATTTTTATTTCCATGTACGTTATTTTTTCAGTTCAGAGTGACCTAAAAATAAATTTCCGGCTAATAATTATTTAATAAAATGATAATTATCTTTCGGAATGAATTTTTTCATTGTAATTTTTATGAATTTAAAATATATTTTTCTAAATGTTGTAATAATGAAGTTAAAATCTGTTCTAGTCTAAAAAAATTACACTTAAACCTGAAAATTAATTTTTTTAATAAAAATCAAATACATATATAATGAAATAATTGTAAAACTGAAATTTTCGATTTGATCTGAAAGATAAAACAATAAAAATAATGCATCATTTTCATATACCTTAAAACTTGCTCTATTTTTTGACAAAAATTTAATTTTACTCTATTTTTATAAATGAAAAATGAGTAGATGGAGATTATTAATATGAAAGAAGTTTACATTAATATCATAAAACTAGTTGAAGGTGGGTGAAATGTGTTGATTCAAGAACACTGTTCAACTATATATAAATAGCAGATTTTCTTAGCTTCCCCTAGGCTTTCAATTTTTTTATACTTGAATGCGGTATTGGAACAAAATCTATTCTACTTAAACCACAATATCTATTTTACGTAACCATTCGATATGGATCTTTAAAGCATTGAGGCATTGAAAAAAAAATCTTATATCACATAAATTGTATTAAAAGAATAGTACTTGAAACATAATATAGCATCAAACCAGGCTGACATTAAACAAAAAAAAAATCCGACACTGCAATTCTTTCGGAAATATAACCTCAATGCAAATAGCATTAAAATTCCCCACACCACAGGGGAGAGTGGGGTTTCGGATCCTGTGCCATCCCCAATTTGCGGTAAGTACATCCTTATCAGTCTTCATTGTGTTGGCCTGTGCTCTCCCCGGATAATCAATCAAGATGTCAAACCAAGAAAGGGGGGTAAGAAATTCGGAAAAGTACGTTTGTTACACTTTAGAGACAGTTCACAATGAACGTAAAATTCAGTGCAAACCGATTTCGGGGTGTTTTCGACCACACGTTGAAATGCGTGTTTAACGATTTTGGGGTTGTCCAAGGTCAACGTAGAAATACGTGTGAAACACTCAGAGGGTTAAAGACGTATTGTTCTCTAATAAATAATGAATGTTTTAGTTAAACTTGACAAGCTTTATGTCGAATAGTGTAGTTCCAACAGGACTTCGAGCCTTAGGTACCTGGTTTTACACCACTTTCCCCTATTAACATTCAAATTTCTTTCTAACATTTACATACATATCTCTGTGCTACCAGAAGATTTTATTTTTCGAAATTGATGAAAAATTAATTTTAGGAGTTAATGTAATTTCAGATAATTTAAATTTACTATGTATTTATAATTTCTGATTACTAGCAGAAATGCATAACTGTATGGCGAATGAGCGAAGCGAACTGGGATCACGTAGTGATGCTTGGGGGTTGGGGAGCGGAGAGAGAAAGGGGTGTAACCCCCTAGTTCATTATAAGTGAGAAAAATAATCTTACAGAAATGTAACAGCTGTTACTGAAAAGCTAATTTTTTAAAAAAATTAAGAGGGTGTAAAAATAGTGACTGTGCGAGTGTGTGTTCCAAAGTTACGGGAAAAAACGTTAAATCTTTTATCCCCCTTTCACCCCCTTTAGGTGCAGCTAGTAACCTTTTAATTGCAGAGTTAATCCTTCTAGGTGATAAGGAACATGTGTGCCAAATTTCTTTCTAATCCGTCAAGAGGTGAAGAATTGTATAAGTTTCAAAAAAACAAACAGACAGACATTGAATTTTATATATACTAGGGGATTACACCACCTTCTCGCAACGCTTACCAACTCCCAAGAATCACGTTGTGATTCTTTTGGGATTACTACATGACCCCATCTCGCTCGCCATTCATTTATGCATTTGTGCTAGTAATCGGAAATTATAAATACATCAATTACTGAAAGTAAATTTAAATTATCTGAAATTGCACGAACTCGAAAAATTAATTTCTGATCAATTAATAAAATTTAAATCTTCTAATAGCAGATATATATGTATATAAATGTTAGAAAGAAATTTCAATGCTAATATATATAATTCTAAGATGTTTAAAAATCAAAATTATTCACATCAATCAGAAATCGGTCATTTAAAACTTCTTTCCATACACAAGTGATAATATCTTCAACAGTTTAATTTGCCCTAACTTCATTCCACGAAAAATTTAAACAAGCCAGATTTTCATTGAAATGTTGCTGAGAAAAGCTTCCCCACATGTATTCACAATAACTTCAATTATTATTTTGACAAGAAAGGTATGACTTTTCTCTGTAGGCAGTTATTTATGTGTTGAACCACAGAAAATTTATGTTGTCAAGAGATATAACCCATTTTACAACATTTTACCTAAAAAGGACCTTTTAAGGACAAAAGTGGCTTGAAACATGATCATATTAACTATTCAAAATTGAAACCATAATATTTTTTTTTTTTAGCTTTTCAAAATATATAAAATCTTAAATTTACTCATGTTATGTTACTCTGAAAACTTTCCCACATATATACACTCACTCCAGTTACAATCTTGTCAAGAAAGGTACAGCATTTTTCTCCGGGTAGTCACTAATATTTTTTAAAACTCAGAAAATTTGAGTAATCGAAAGGTGAAATAACCCATTCCTCAACCTTTTAACTAAAAAGGACATATTAAGGAGACATTCATTCACCTAATCGAAACTGAAACATTTAAACTTATTTTGTTCAAACTATTTAACTAAAAAAAATCGTTGTCTAAGATTTTCCGTTGATGTAAACAAACCAAACTTGCGAGCTGTTGCCAAAGGGCGATCAAGAAGTTCGACACTTTTTTGTCGTCACTGAAGAGAATTATATATATAAATAGATTGCTTCTTTCATGAATTTTCAAAATACTTACTCCTGTGCTAGACTTTGAAGTCTTTGCATGGAAAACAAAGAGAGTCTAAGGATTTAACTAAATCTCGCCAATTACGATCAAGTTGGATCTTTTGTCCTAATCACCGTTAAGCATTCTTGCTCTGCTTCGGATGAGGGACTGCTAAATAATCGAACATTTATTGTGGACATTTTATGGACTGTTCTTATAGAGATTGCTATCTCTCAGTATTTTGTAATATTCTGTATTTTTTTGAATTGTAAATTTGGCCTGGGCATTGGTTGGGATGTCGGCTGGCGGCTTTTGTGAGTAGAAATGGGTGAGGTTGTTAGCTTCTTTAAAGTTGTTGGGGGTTCATCTTCTATTGCGGGACCGTGGCGATACGTGAAGGAGTTGATAGCACCCGTCTACGACTGCCCATTGAAATTGGTAAGGGATCGCCATGGTCTTAGGCGCAGGAGCAGACCGTAGTGTTAGTTAGTTAGTCTCGAGTTGGAGTGACTTATCTGGGGATGGATTGCCTTCCTGGATGAATTTCCGAAAAATACGGGTCCAAATTTGGGAACTCGGTTATTCAACTGAATTAACTCGGAAGTAAACCTGAAAATCCCCAGCAGCAAGCCGGACTGCAGAGTCAGTTTATTGCTAATGCGCACATATGTCTACTTGTTTCTGAATAATATTGTCTAAGAGCACTGCCATATGTTAGAATCCATATAAATCTGTCTTGAAGCTACTGTGCGCTCATTCCCAAATGTGTTTCAGAAATGTGTTTTTATGTGTTCAAATCTAGAAATGAAAGTTGTAGTATGTGTGTTATATTTTGTGATTTATTGTATTCGTATTATACCATTCTAAGTGAATATTTTTTTTAAAAAAAGTAGGTGCACATTTGTAAGTAAATACTGTTTGTTCAAACATGTTATGTTTTGAAACAAATTGAATTCCTGTAGTGATGCCAAACTTGGCGTTCAACGACCAGATATTTTCTGGTGTGAACAGGCTTTCCTCATGAAAAACTTTTGAACTTTAACCAATCACAAACGTGGTGGTGTCATCATCGATTTGTGTTCGACCTTGACCAGTGAGAACAGATAATCCGGATGACATCATCCATTGTGGGCTACTTAAGGCTGGGGACTTTTGGATTTTTTTAGGATGACCTTTTATGGAGGAGATAACCATTTTCCGGCGGTGAACTCTACCTATTTAGCGGATGGGCTGTTTCGAGGCATTAGAGCTTTCCTGTCTCGCCGGGAAAGATCTAATGTTGTGGTGAGGGAAGCGTGAACGGTGGTGCTGCAGGTGAAACGTGGAAATAATGTTTTTGTGATGTTCGAGTATAACAATAATCAGCGATTTTTTGAGATGGAAGTTAGGCTTGCTTTCTTCAAGTTACTCGGAAACCTGTGTATGGACTTCTTTTGACGATGGAGCTGTATTGTGTACGTAGAGACTGTGTGCGTGTGACAAGAATCATGTTTCGTCGTGAGAGTGTCACAGAAGACTGAAAAAGGTATCGTGCGTGGCGTGCGTGCCTGCCTTTAATGCCTGTGTTGCCGATTTTAGTATTAGATTACCCCGGATCACGTGCGACATTACCCTGAGGGCTAGGGGTGTCTTTAAAAAAGCTAAGCACAGCCTTTAACTTTTTTGTCATATGTCTAGTTTTTTAAATCCTGATATACTTAATTTGAGGTAGACAGGGACTCTGTCGTAACACCATTAGATTTTAGTGTTAAGAGTTATAATTAAGTGGTGCAAATTTTGTGTAATAACTTGATGAGAGTAACCAAGGTCTAATGAGTGAATGTAGGTTGATAATATAACCAGGGCTGTCTTATCAAATTTGAGCGCCTTCTGATCTAGAGTAATTTGGCGCCACATCACAACAGAAACAAGAAATTTGAGTGTCTATGGTATAACGAAAATACATATCTAATAAAATAATAAAGAAACAAGGAAAAAAAGTCACCTGTTCTCTGATCAATACGACAAAACATATATAAAAACACTTTGTATTTTATTTTGCATTTTTAAAAATTATTTATATAATAATACAAAAATATGCATATTAATTTATAGTATAAGAAAAAAATTATTCAAGTACACAGATTTCATATATTTAGGAAACGTAATACATAAATTATAAGCATATAATTTTATAAACACTCCACCTTATTTAAGGTATCTGCCTAGGTACTGAGGCAAATTTTTTGAAAAGCACTGTGGCTAACAATTTTAGTGTATTTTTCTGCATGAATATGACTCAAAACAATGAATAATCCAATTCAGGAAATTAAATGAAAAGTTAAATTAATTAAAATAGGGTAATTTAGGTAAAATTCGATGCAAATTACTGCGAAACGCAAAACGCTCTACGTGGAATTCTTATCCACGGATTTAAATTGTTTTTTACACATCATACATGGAACACTGCTGAAGGCACTGAACTAAAATCTAAGAAATATTTACATTTTCGAAAAAGTTATAGCTCTTCGCACATATTCTTAATCAAAATTTTTGAAAATGCATAGGTATCGTTGACAATAAATAGCCGAAAATCAAAAAATTACTTGTTAGATCCAAAACTTTAGTTTATTGCCTTTATTACACTTGAGGTAATATATGGACAAAATTTCAAGGGAAAATTTTCATAGGTTTTTCTAAAATCATGATTTGCGTATTAAAATTTTGATAAAAAATACTTTCTTCAAAAAATTAATTGATTAATATTTTACTAAAATAATTCTGAACACTACTCACCTAAAAATCACCACTTTTGTAACACACACCTTCCTTATTTTCAATTTTCTTATTTTTTTCTTTCTGTTTGTCCGTTATTTTTCCCTAGATAATTTTGTTGCTGGCAAACACTGCCTCTTCGAAGTTGCAATTCGCTCGGTGTCGAAGCTGCTATAATATTTTAACGTATAGTGACCTGGAGTAATATCTAGTTAATTCAATACTCCTATTATACCAGAGAAACAATCATTAAACAGTAGCACAACTATAGAAGAACCTAAACGTAAAGTTTGTAATTCAACAAATGTGTTTTTAGGTAATATTGTCCATAACACGCTATTTAAACTTTCATTTGCGTTTTTTTCCAGTGAAGACACTTTTCAAGAAGTTTCTGATCACATAGTTTCATGTAGGTGGGCTTAATAACGTTCATAATGCTTTTTGGAAGGCCTGCATTGGAATCCTTGAAGTTTCTACCAACAGAATTTGCACGGTGGTATTTGCATCCAACTGTCGTTACCTTTTGGGCACTGTCCATGCATTCGGTTTTTTGCACTAGAACAAGCGTGAGCAAATGCAGCAATTACTGCATTTTGCATCTGTAACAAATTTCCAACATTACCTCTTATGGCTATACCATAATAATTCTGCAACTTATTGATGAAATTGTCTGTAAGTTTCCCCTTTCCACCTAGTTTTTTATTCTTATTTTTCAAGTTTCGCAAGTGAGTCCCCTCTCGTTTTTGAACTTGCCCAGTGCACTCACATTTCACGACAGAATTTGTACCATAAATTTCTTTAACTTCATCTAACTTTTAAAAATTTCATCCCCAAAATGTTCCGAATAAATAAGTACACACGAATTTACAGAATGTTCGAATATTCTGTAAGCACCGATAACTTCCACATTTCTTGAAGAGCCTTTGTGATTTGCATATTGGTATTTTTGTGAAAAAGATGATGAAATTTTCGTATCACATTTTTTACAAAATTGTGACATGGCTTCCATATCAATTACTTTCCGATTAACAATTGAAATGGAACTCACAACACCATTCAGAGATGAGTATCCCCTCCGTTTCCAAGTGTCATCTACTGATACACCACATTTCATAGAAGGTACAGGATCAGCATTTCTTATCTCTCCATCTGCATGTTTCATCGAATTCTGAACAACTGACACAGAAGCATAGAGGAGTTTCAGTTCTTGTATTCTGTAAGAAACTTTTGAAAGAAATGCTGGCAAATTTAGCGTAGCACAAAGTTTCTTTGCAGCAGTAAAACCTTTACCAATAATTCTCAATGCGCATACAAATATGGTATTGATTGCACTATCCCTTTGTTGTTTCTTTGAAGAAGCAAAACCCTTTGAGAAGGGGCAATTCTTGCAATAAAAACAGAAGTTGGGGCACAAACCGAAGGTGGAGTCTTGCACGAAATATAACCCATTGTTTTTACATTCTGGGCAAAGCAAAATGTTCAAAATAAATATAAGTATTTCAGTATCTATAATTCTGAATCCAGTCAATTCTTTTTTATCCACAGTATCCTCTCTGAAATGTTCTTGAGAGGTCTGCAGCTTTTTCTCACCACACGTTACTATTACTTCTGCAGATGTTCCATCAACAGGATTTGTTACTTTCTTGGATGTTAAGAAACGATTACCGTAAAATTTCCTTCTCTTCGATCGGCCCATACTTTTTCCACCCATTACAATGTCACAAAGAGCAAAAAAGATTTTAAAAAATGATCAAAAATTAAACGATATTCAGTGAAAATAACTTTGCCAAAATAAGTCAGCAAGCAGTCGAGCACATGGAATGAGAAGGCAAAGAGAATTCCAGACGAATGTTGCCAATCTTTCTTACATAAAAATAGTTTAGAAACGATATAAAATTGTTGTGGCTCGTTAATAGAGCATATTAAAAACTAATTTTCAATCCAATCTGCATTTGTTTTGTGTGAAACAGTGACAAAAATGCAACTTCCAGTCTTTTTTGCGACACTTACGGTTTCGTTTTTATCTGCTTCGTTTTATAAAAGCCTTTGTATCTTGGCTTCTAATAATCGGAAAAGTAAAACAAATACAGATTTAGAAAGATAAACACATGGGCTATGAAATAAAAAAATAATAAAAAATTGCGAATTTTAGTCAAAAACGTCTTTGGACACCTAGGCAGATACCGTAACACTTTCATAATCAAGTATTTGATTGATATATATGTTCATAAGTTATAAATTTCTTACGGCATTTATTTGCAGCAAATTCATTGATACTTTTGGGCTGAATTATTTTTCTAATATATCATATTCTATAGATAAGATACTTAGATCATTTGGCTTTGATCTTTCTAATGACGATCTTAAATAGTTCTTTATCCTTTTTAATGTTGAAAATTATCTTCCTCCGCTACAATTTGTGCGAGCAATACTTAGGTATGTTCGCATAGCAGTTGTTATGTTGGGAAATGTACATTTTATTTCTGATTGAATTATTGTTTTTAAAATGCGTTCAGCTTGACAACTTCTTTGGATCGCCAGTTGAATTTAGGTGTTTAAAATGTAAACATTCTTCAACCAAGCTATTTCCTAAATTAACCGAGTATCCTTTAATTAAAGCTGTTTCTTTACTTCTAATTTTCGAGATTTAACAGAAATCCAAACTTAGAAGACATTTGATCATATGCTGATTTTCTTTTAGATATTACTGCTAAAAGCTTATAGATAATTACGTAAAAGTATTAATAGGGAAATCAGCATTTTTATTAAATTTTGTAAAAAAGGCTTTTAATTTAATTAGTGGAAAAAGAAGAAACTAATTTTTTTTGTACTAAGCCATTGAATTTAGAGACGGTTTTATTATTATTATTATTATTTTCTACATTTTAGAGTCTAACATATTTCATAATTCATTATTTTAAATATTACAGAATCCTGCAATCAGTTTTTTCACTACCAGATGGTGCCACTCCCATGGAATCGGAATTTCAGAAAAACAAATCCATTAACTGATAATTATGTTCTGAAAATATTAAATTGTTCTATATTAAAATTGTCAAGAAGAATACAAAAATATTTAAAATTTCAAAACACTGGTACATCAGGAAGTGGGGGATATTACAAAATTCCATCTTTACAAACATGAAACAAGTCACGTAACATAATAATGCGTAAAATAGAGTTGTCCAATTAAAGTTCGAATAACCACTTACTTGTATATCTCTTTAGACGTCTCGAACATTTTATAACCCTTCTCAATGCCAAGCCAGTTCGGAAGAAAAGGTATATTCACGATCCACGGAAAAAATACGTGAAAAGCAGTTTGTCCAAGGAGATTGCTCACTTCATCTAAGTTTTCGTTTAAGACTTTTCTCTCTGGGTCGTCATAATCGTACCTCTTTCCGAAAACCAAACTACAGATGTTGTTCGACGTGCTGGAAGTCAATGGAACGACGAGATCTATCGGTTGGCCCTTGAAAGACTTCAAAACTTCTTGGAAATGATTAATTTCGTCCTTAAATAGAAGTCGAAAAGAATTTAATGAATATTTAATATTCAGCGTGACTTTTCGAAGAAATGTAACATATAATAATTTATGAATGGGATTATCTTATGTTTTTCCTCTTGAAGCATGTCTCCAGTGATTTGTATATAGAATTTGAGGGTAAGGACACATAGAGGGATCATCATTCTCCCTGTCGATCCTTCACTCATATAATTATGCTCATTAATACCATGCATCATTCATCCATGTTACCATCCAGCTTCTGCTTACTGATCACTGATATATTATTGACCTATCCTGCGTCTTTCTCTTTATCATTCATCATATGATCATGTTGTGAATAATCATTGCTTTTGAAATAATAAAAAAATTCTAATTCAACTGAAAAAGCTTGTAGTGGTTATATAGCGTGATGACATAGTCAGGAATTATCGAAAACAACTGACCAACTTATGCCAAAAACCTGGCTGTTATCATTAAATAATGAAAAGAAATACAGGTATATCAATAATAATATTGAACAATCTTAGCAAAGTATAGTTAATATGAATAAATAATATTAAGACACAGACTTAATGCTTCGTCTGGTTTGATTGCATCAGCCGTTGCATCCTGAACGTAATGTCTTTTACATCACACATTTAACTGACAGAATACCAGTATAAAAATATTACCGCGTTTATAAGAGTTAAAGAGAAAATTCTGCTCTGAAGTTAATATCCAAAGAATTTTTTTTTGTTTTCTATCACAGCTTTAACATTGGCAATAGCAAGGGAATGAAAAATTCGATAAAACTCTAAAATTGGCTTGGATTTCATTACAACAATAAAAAGC
Source organism: Araneus ventricosus (assembly GCA_013235015.1). Lineage (NCBI taxonomy): Eukaryota > Metazoa > Arthropoda > Arachnida > Araneae > Araneidae > Araneus > Araneus ventricosus. The sequence goes on from BGPR01000910.1 coordinate 142,493, forward strand.
ATTGTTCCAAATCATGCTTAAAATTAATTTCGAAATATTTCTTACAATTAGAGAAATAAAATTGGTATAACTTATAATTTTTTCAACTTTAAAATGATTTAAAAATGGGTTTGGTGCAATAATATGCTCCAAAGTCATTGAGGAAAAATGTTTAAATTTCCATAATTTTCAATTAAGTAAAAATCTGAAATTAGAAAAAAAACCTTTCTTAGTGAGCATTTACTACCCCAAAAAGTAACTGAGCGCCAAATTTCGCAGCTCTAAATCCAACGGTATACCATGCCAATGTTTCATTCTGTGTGTTACGCGTCAAATTGCACTCTGTAGGATTTTTGCAACACGCAATGTACGAAAATACCAATGTACGAAAGTACCAACCAGAAAACTTCATCATTTTAAAAAGCAAACATTAAAACATAGCTTCCTAGAAAATATCTCAATTATAAAAAATGTTTATTCTAACAGCGAAAATCGAATTTGTAAATAAATGATATTTTTAAAAATAATTACACTTTAAAAATGTGTAATTTTCGAAAACTGTTTACTCTAAACGGTGGAAAACTTACTTTGTATATAAAGGAACAATCGTTTCTGTGCTCGACTGAACTTATTTTTAATTATTTAAGGAAACAGCAGGTAGTATGGGCCACTTAATGTTTCTAGGCCCTACCGGCAGATAGGAACCCATTACTTTGCCTACAGTACACTCATAGCATCAGTTTGCCATGTGGAGATGCTGGTTGACATAACTGCTCTCCTTCGTTCCTCAAGGAAATTTCTTTGTTTGTGACCCTATAAGAGGTTGCTTCGTATTATTTTTGACGACTCCTTGCACTTTTACGGGGAAGGATAAAATTATGAAAATAGCGTTATTATTTAGCTTACTTTACTCTATTTAGATTATGGCGTGTGAGTTTCATCTTTCTGCCTTTAACCGACTTTAGCCGTCACCGTGTTTTTCTTTTCAATGTCGGTCTGGTAGTATGGGCCAACTGAGTAAAACATACTTTTTTACGAAAAAATGCCTAAGTTAAAGAAGTAGCCTGAGGCCGAGGAGAGTGATTTGCAGGAACTTGCAATTGCAAGGGGGAGGGTGGCCTAGTGGTAAGGCAACGGCCCTGGGGCCAGAGGGCTCCAGTCTCGAAACCTGAATGTACCAAAACTCCGCCGTGTAAGGGGCCTGCTGCACGGTAAATCAAACGCAGGGATCAAACGTCCGCCCCACTGGTGAAGCGGGGAAGCTTGGTCAGGGGAGGGGGGTGAAGCCCAGGCATCGTCCTCGTCATCTGACCGCGGTTCAAAATTACAAGAAGCGTCCCAAATTAGCCCTCGTGTTGCTTCGAAAGAGGATGTTAATATAGCTAAACTAAACTAATTTCAATTGCAAGTAATTTGGAAAATAAATTGTTTGAAAGGGCTGTACCCGACCATTACAACTGCAGTATGCTTAGAGATACACTGCGAAAAAGAAAAAGTGGTTAAATAACTAACTAAGATTAAAGAAACAATAAGATAATTATATAAATGTAAGAGAATTTCTTTCTATCAAAGTAACTTGGATACAGAATCAAAATGTAGCCATACGTAGGCATACAAATTATTTGTTTTTATTTTAATCCTTGTTTTTCTCAGTGCGGCACATACTACCCGACATGTTTAAATTTTTGTAAATTATCGACTTAATAATTACTTTTCATATATAAATTGCATAGCTTAGATAAATTTGTTTAATATAATCAACATGAAGAAAAGTGTTCAAAGAAAGGTTTTGGACAGTTATAGCTCGTTCCAACTGAAAATATAAATTTTATATTAAATCTTCCTTAAGTGGCCCATACTACCCGCTGTTACCCTATTTATTCATTTTTTGAAAAATAGATACATAAGGAAACGATACCTGCATTTTCCCTTCTATTTTAGATTTTCCTAAACCAAGGTCTTTCAGAGATTTGATAACAAATTGTCTGTTCTCTTTCCATCTGTGGATGTCATTCAGGAAGAAAACACCTGTAAACAGAGATAATGCATACTTTTCTTCTTGCTCAGAAGTTTCTATTTCTTTAGCCCAAGATTATACAGCAGTACTTATTCGTATAGTTTATTTGCTTCCAGTTTAAGTTGAATTTAAATCATTTAGTAATTAATTTACTTATTATATTATTCAAATTATGAAATATTTTCATAAAGAATTATTAGTTAAACAATAATAGTTTTTCACTAATTAATTTTACTTAAATAATTTAAGTTTAATAATAATTTTTTAAAACTTTATTTCTATATTCCTAATATATTAAAACAAATTAAGGAGAATTTTAACTGTTATAGAGGTAAAAATACAATAATATTAACAAAAAACGAATGAAAAAGAGCGAGGAGGAAGAAGAATCCGATGGATAATTTCATCAGAGGCTTCTATCCATGCAGATTAAAAATTAGAATAGGATTTCTGTCGAGGAAAAACGACTTTAAGGTCGAAACAAAATTTTCCTCTGAGGCCTGAACCTATTCCGGAATAAAATGGAAACAAAATAAAGAAGAAAACATTTCTACACAAAGAAGAAATTCAAAACAATCTTTTAAACATAGTCTGAAAAAAAGGCTTAAAATATTTGAGCTCTCTTTGTTGTGGAATGTACCAGATAAATTGCTTCTATTATCGTTATTTTGTCTTCATTAGATATTTTTTTCTATCCTATATTCCTAACATACATATGATAAAATATTTCGCTAAACTCAGATAAATTTATATTTCGTTTAAGTTCGAAAAAATCCTTCGAGCTAGCATCAGTTTTAAGACATTAACCAGAAGATATCCAGCTCCTCTCTGCGTGACGCGAACTTCGTTTAGAATCTTTCTGTACATGAAATTTTGTAATTTACCTCTATTCAATTTCTTATTTCGTCCATACCTCCATGAGTGAAGCTCTTAAAATCCCATAAATTAATATTTAAGTTCGAAAAATTCTGAACAGAGAAAGATCTTAAACAAGTGTGTATAAGATGTAAAAAATCCCGGTATAGCCTGTTTTATAAAAATATCAAAGATTTCAGCTTATAATTCATATGCAAAGGTCCCTTACTCCCTCCCCTTAACTTCAGAACGATTGCAGTAATACTCACGAAAAGGTGCAGCAAAATGGCTATACGCTATGCCATCAGACCGCTTACAACTCCACCTGACTGTAAACTGTGGAATTAGCCTTCCTTTCTCGAAAACGGTACCATACAGAGAAAGACACCTAAAGGGATATTAATGTTAAGATCTGAGTGAGGACGTGCCAGAAATTTTCCGCCGGGGGGGGGGGGGCAAGCAAAATTTCTCTAATTTAGGTAACTTCAAAATAACACACAATAATTAATTTTATATTTAATTAAAGGTAATTAAGTTTTAATTAGCGATTTCAGTTGAAATAATTAGTTATTTGGAAAAATTTGCCATTTATATATTGTCGATGCGGTAAGAATTGTCTGACTAAACGACAAGCAATAATAGAAAAAGAAAAAATGTGAACAATCTCTCAGGAAATGAAGTGTACAGCACTGATAAAGGCCAAAATTTGCAGATTATTATCTAAATCTTATAACAAAATAAAATAATATCTGAAGCAAGTGAAAATAATTATTAACAAATTTTAAACCTATAAATGCATATCTATATATCTCTACTAATAATAAAAGATAATGTGTGTGTTGGTGCTCTACAGGGCAGACCGCTAGACCTAGGGCGACGATATTTCGCACAAACCTGCTTTGGAGGGTGGGAATGTGCGGCCTGGAATCCTTTTTTGAAATTTTAAGTAGATTTTTTATTAAATAAAAATTAAGCGAAATTTTGGCATTTTTCCTTAATACCTCCCGAAAATATTACAGCACAAAAATTATTTTTACGCCATCTGAAAGTTTAAAAATTGACATCTTCAATGATATCAATTAAGTTGCCCTACAAGTTTTCATCTAATTTTAACAAATTTTTAAAAATATTTTTGGCATAATTTACAACAACCCTTCTCATTCTTGCAACGAATTCAAACCGTTTCCATTGTTTAAACAAATATTTAATTGTGTGTTTCTCTTTCTTTGTTGAAAGTTGAGGTAATATCCTAATACATTTTGCTTTCATATTTTATTTCATGAAAATTTTTGTGGAATCTGTAAACCAGGCTCTCTGAGATTTACATATATTGAGAATGGACTTTAGATATTAAATATATCCCGTGACCTCAACGATTAAAGTTGCTAACTTTTCATTCTTTTTTCAGCTAACATGCCTCTAGCCGTAATATGTGCTGCGTGATTTTAATGTTGAAACAAAATGCAGATTTTGCAAGAGGAATAAGAAAGGGAAGATAGCGCTGATAACGTGCAATTACATGTTACATGACATGGTCAATTATTTAACTCCTATAGGGACATTCATGTAGACAATGATCAGAAGAGGCGCAAGCCACTACCAGAACATGGATTAAATATCTACCACATTCTGAGGTTTAAAATTACGCTGTTAGGGGAACCATGAATATAAAATGATGGAAGATTCAATTTAAATCATATTCCTGGCGAACAAGCTGGTCTCCAAAGGCGACTAGTTTAACTTTTTAATCCAGATGCAACTTTTTTTCTTCTAGCTCCTGTAAAACCGGGCTATTTTGGCAGGCTAAGACATGAATTGGACTCTCCCAACCTGGGTGGTCATTTTCCCCTCCACACCACCCTTGCAAGGAAATAGGCTGTGGTGGGCAAGGATAATTGGAGCCCCTAACACTCTTATCTTCTAAGCGATTTCAGAAACTCACCTCCCCTCAAAAGAAGCCAACCGCCTCAGACCGGCCTTTGTCGTCGGTAATGGAAAATTTTTAAACCGCCCCGTACCGCCTCGCTCAGTACGAGAGGGTTACAATGATTGGCAAAACCAGTGAGCCAGTCCCCCAGCACCAATCACTGGATCGAAGCCATATGTTTTCAGGTGTTTTTATTTCATACGGAAACTTATGACGTATATATATGTCATCAATGATCTCTTGCTACCCACCACCTCCCATTTTGGAAATATATCGCAAAATAAAACTTTGTCAGAGTCCCTCAGCCACAAATTCGCCAATTTGTTTGACCAAGTTGCAAGCTACTAACTATCAATATTACGGGCGAACAGATGGTCGCTGAAGGCGACTGGTCAATATATTTAAAATAATCAGCAAAACCTAAGGTCCATTCCTCAGCCCCAAAAATTGACCAATTTCTACAATTTTTACTTCATAACAAAGCTTATGACCCCTAGATATGTCATCAAAGATCTCCTATCCCTCATTATCCTCCATTTACAAGAGAAATCGGAAAAACATCACTTCACTGTACGTCCTCTATGCGAAAAGCTCTTGAGAGAGTGCCAGCTTAGTAGTCGCTAATAAAAGAGAACAGAAACTGCCAGTTATTCAAACTTTTCGTGCCGCAAATGGCACTACTATAAATGTATATGGACGAAAGTCCATCACAGTCAATTTTGGTTTACGTAGGAATTTTACTTAATAATTTTATATTTGTAATGTTCCTCGTGCAATTATTGGTGCTGATTTTTTGTATCAATTTAATTTATCACCTGAGCGTCTTATTGATTCTATTATGAATTTAAAAGTGCCTGCTAAATTAGGCGCAGGCTCCATTTTTTCTGTGAAATCTGTATAAATGAATAATGTTTATGGTAAATTGTTATTAAAATATTCTGAATTTACTAAATTGCCAGACCCCAATCAACCTGTAAAGCACAATACTGTGCATTATATAAACATCAAAGGTCCTCCAGTCGTAGCTAAACCTAAAAGGTTAGCTCGAGACAAGCTAAAAATTGCCAAAGCTGAATTTCAGCGCATTATTCAACTTAATCATATGAGAGCTTCTAAAAGTGCATACTCTTCTTCTTTGCACATGGTGCCTGAAAAAGGTTCTGTCGAGTGGAGACCAGTTGGTGATTATCTTGCACTTAATGCACAGACAATTAAAGAAAAGTATCCTATACCTTGCATCGCTGACTTTACCTCAGAATTACATGGTAAACAAATGTTCAGTCACATAGATCTCATAAAAGCGTACCATCAAATTCCTATCAATTCAGCTGATGTGCATAAAACTGCAATATGCACGCCATTTGGCCTTTCTGAGAGCTTGCGGATGCAGTTGGGCCTCTGCAATGCCTCTTCAACATTTCAATGCTTTATCGACGAGGTGACTAGAGACTTACCTTTTGTTTACGCATTTGTTGATTATTTACTTGTTTCTTCAGAAAGTGCAAACGAGCACTTAGAACATTTAAAGCTCTTATTCTCAAAACTTGAAGAATATGGTTTATGTATAAATGTTGAGAAATGCCAATTTGGACAGTCTACCATTGGATTTTTAGGATTCAAGTTATCAGAGAATGGAATCGAACCGTTACCTGATCGTGTAAATTGTATCCTAGAATTTCCCCAACCTACAACCTTGACACAATTGCGCTGTTATTTAGGAATTTTTAATTTTATCGACGTTGTATTCCTAAAGCTGCAGACATTCTGGAACCCGCTAGTTAAATTTCTTGAAGGTCATAAAAATAAAAAGAAACATCCTCGTTCCAATGCTCACAGTTCTACCGAGCAATTACAATGGAACGATGCAGCAACTCTTTCCTTCAAGGCTTCTAAAGAAGCAATTGCTAAAGCAATACTATTGAGGCATCCCATACCAGGTGCTCACCATTAATAACTTCTGAAAATATTACAGCACAAAAATCCTTTTTACGCTATCTGAAAGTTCAATTAAGTTGCCGTACTAATTTTTCGTACTAATTTTAATAAATTTTCAAAACTATTTTTGGGCATAATTTACAACACTTTTCATTGTTTGAATGAAATGCATACCATTTTCATTGTTTAAACAAATATTTAATTGTGTGTTTCGCTTTCATTGTTGAAAGATGAGGTAATACATTTTTCTTTCATATTTTATTTCATGAAAATTTTTGTGGAATCTGTAAACCAAGCTCTCTGAGATATTACGAATGTTAAGAAATATATCCATTAACCTTAATGATTATGATTGCTATCTTTTCATTCTTTTTTGGCATGTATTAATCCAGCTATCATGCCCCTAGTCATAAAATGTGCTGTGTCATTTTAATGTTGAAATCCAATGCAGATTTTACAAGAGGAATAAGAAAGTGAAGATAGTGCCGACAACATGACGTTAGAAGTTACATGACATGGCCAGTTATTTGACTAAATAACGAACATTTATGTAGACAATGAACAGAAGAGGTCCAAGGTCACTAATAGAACATAGGTTAAATATCTACCACAATATGAAATTTAAAATTACGTTGTTAAGAGAACAGTGAATATAAAATATAAAAATATATATAAAATGATGCAAGATTCAATTGAAATAATATTCACGGCGAACAAACTGGTCTCCGAAGGCCGCTAGTTTAAAATAATTGTCAAAACCAATGGACCAGTCCCCTAATGCAATTATATAAAATATAAAAATATATAAT